>CM033474.1:206570724-207170724 GCA_019447015.1 Hymenochirus boettgeri | reverse complement strand
ACCCCTTTGGCTCTGTTCCGGCTGCCGGAACAGGGGTCTGGACCCCTTTGGCTCTGTTCTGGCCGCCGGAACATGAGTCTGGACCCCTTTATCTCTGTTCTGGCTGCCGGAATGGGGGTCTGGATCTTTTTTGGCTCTTGTTCTGGCTGCCGGAAAGGGGGTCTTGGATGGTTTTGGCTCTGTTGCTGCCGCCGGAACGGGGTCTGGACCCCTTTGGCTCTTGCTGGCTGCTGGAACGGGGGGTCTGGCTTTTGGTCCGTTCTGGCTGCCGGAACAGGTGGTCTGGATGCTTTTGGCACTGTTATGGCTGCCGGACTGGGGGCCTGGATGCTTTTGGCTCTGTCTGCTCAGCCGGAACAGGGGTCTGGACCCTTTGGCTCTGTACTGGGTGGCCGGAACGGGGGTCTGGATGCTTTTGACTTTGTTCTGGCTGCCGGAACGGGGGTCTGGATGCTTTTGGCTCTGTTCCGGCTGCCGGAACGGGGGTCTGGACCCCTTAGGCTCTTTTCTGGCCGCTGGAACGGGGTTCTGGACCCCTTTGGCTCTGTTCTGGCTGCCGGAACAGGGGTCTGGACCACTTTATCTCTGTTCTGGCTGCCGGAATGGGGGTCTGGATTCTTTTGGCTCTGTTCTGGCTGCTGGAACGGGGGTCTGGATGGTTTTGGCTCTGTTCTGGCCGCCGGAACCAGGGTCTGGACCCCTTTGGCTCTTTTCTGGCTGCTGGAACGGGGGTCTGGATGGTTTTGGCTTTGTTCTGGCCGCCGGAACGGGGGTCTGGACCCCTTTCCTCTGCTGGTGCCAGACGGTCTGACCCTTTCCTCGTTCTGGCCGCCGGAACAATGAGTCTGGACCCCTTATCTCTGTTCTGGCTGCCGGAATGGGGTTCGGGTTCTTTTAGGTCCGTTCTTGGCTGCCGGACCAGGGGTCTGGATGCTTTTGCATGTTGGCTGCGAATGGGTCGGTGGCTTGGTCCTTCTGGCTGCGGAAACAGGGGTCTGGATGCTTTTGATTGTTAGGCTGCCGAATGGGGTTGATCTTTTGGCCTCTGTTCTGGCTGCCGGAACGGGGGTCTGGATGGTTTTGGCTTTGTTCTGGCCGCCGGAACGGGGTTCTTGACCCCTTTGCTCTGTTCTGGTTGCCGGAACGGTTGGACCCCTTTGCCTCTGTTTTCTGGCCGCCGGAACATGAGTCTGGACCCCCTTTATCTCTGTTCTGCTGCGCCGGAATGGGGGTCTGGACCCCTTTGGCTCTGTTCTGGCCGCCAGAACCAGGTCTGGACCCTTTGGCTCTGTTCGGCTGCGAACTGGGGGTCTGGACCTGTGGCCTGTTCTGGCCGCGGAACGGGGGTCGGGATGCTTTTTCTTTGTGCTGGCTGCCGACGGGGTCTGGACCCTTTGGCTCTGTTTTGGCTGCGGAAGGGGTCTGGATGCTTTTGGCTCTGTTCTGGTCGCCGGAACGGGGTCTGGACCACTTTATCTCTGTTCTGGACCCCCTGCCGGAATGGGGTCTGGATTCTTTTTGCTCTGTTCTGGCGCCGGAACGGGGGTCTGGATGGTTTTTGGCTCTGTTCTGTCTGGCGCCGACAGGGGTCTGGACCCCTTTGGCTCTTTTCTGGCTGCTGGAACGGGGGTCTGGATGGTTTTGGCTTTGTTCTGGCCGCCGGAACGGGGGTCTGGACCCCTTTGGCTCTGTTCTGGTTGCCAGAACAGGGGTCTGGACCCCTTTTGCCTTTTTCTGGCCGCCGGAACTAGTCTGGACCCCTTTATCCTCGTTTCTGGCTGCCGGAATGGGGGTCTGGATCTTTTAGGTCGTTTCTGGCTGCCGGACCAGGGTCTGGATGCTTTTGGCACTGTTATGCTGCAGGATGGGGGTCTGGGTGCTTTTGGTCCGTTCTGGCGGCTGGAACAGGGGTCTGGATGCTTTGGCATTGTTGTGGCTGCCGCAATGGGGGTCTGGATGCTTTTGCTCTGTTCTGCTGCCGGAACGGTCTGGATGGTTTTGCTTTGTTCTGGCGCCGGAAGGGGGTCTTGACCCCTTTGGCTCGTTTCTGGTTGCCGGAAACAGGGGTCTGGACCCCTTTGCCTCTGTTTCTGGCGCGCCGGAACATGAGTCTGGACCCCTTTATCTCGTTCTGGCTGCCGAAGGGGTCTGGACCCTGTTGGCTCTGTTGGCTGGCCGCCAGAACCAGGGTCTGAGCCCTTTGGCTCTGTTCTGGCTGCCGGAACTGGGGTCTGGACCCCTGTGGTCTGTTCCTTGGCCCCCGGAACGGGTCCTGGATGCTTTTTTACTTTGTTCTGGCTCGGAACGGGGTTCTGGACCCCTTTGGCTCTGTTCTGGCTGCCGGAACAGGGTCTGGATGCTTTGGCTGCTGTTCTGGTCGCCGGAACAGGGTCTGACCACTTTGATCTCTGTTCTGGGCTGCAGAATGGGGTCTGGATCTTTTGGCTCTGTTCTGGCTGCCGGAAGGGGGGTCTGTGAACTGGGTTTGCTCGGTTCTGGCCCCGAACAGGGGTCTGGACCCCTTTGGCTCTGTTCTGGCTGCTGAAACGGGGTCTGGAATGGTTTTTGGCTTTGTTGCGCCGCCGGAACGGGGGTCTGGACCACTTTGGCTCTTTTCTGGTGCTGGAACAGGGTCTGGACCCTTGCCTCTGTTCTGGCCGCCGGAACATGAGTCGACCCCTTATCTCTGTTCTGGCTGCGGCTGGGAATGGGTCTGGACCCCTTTGGCTCGTTCTGGCCACCAGAACCGGGTCTGGAGCCTTTTGGCTCTTTTGGGCTGCGGAACTGGGTGTCTGGGACCCCTGTTGGCTGCTGTTCTGGCCGCCAGAACAGGGTCTGGGTGCTTTTGGTCCGTTCTGGCTGCCGGAGGGGTCTGGATTTTTTGGCACTATTATGTCGGAATGGGGGTTTGCACCCTAGAAACTCTTTTCTGTGGCCAAGAACAGGGGTCTGCACCCAGGGAACTTTGTTCTGGCAGACGGAACAGGGATTTGCATCCTGGGAACTCTGTTCTGCTGGCGCCGAAATTGGGGTTTGCACCTAGAACTCTGTTCTGGGTGGCCAGAACAAGGGTTTGCACCCTGGGAACTCTGTTATGGTGGCTGTGAACAGGGGTCTGCACCCTTGGAACTTTGTTCTGTCTGCCAGAATGGGGGCCTGCACCCTGGTCAATGCGTTTTGGTGTTGGAACAGGGGTTGCACTCTGGGAACTCTCTTTGGGCTCAAGGAACGGAGTTTGTACCATGGAAACTCTGTTTTTGTGGGGCAAAACGGGGTCTGCACCCTAGAACTTTGTTTGGAGGCTGGAATAGGGGTCTGCACTGTTGGATCTCGTTTCGGCAGCTGGAACAGGGGTCGCACTCTGGAAACTTTATTCTGATGCCAACAGGGGGTCTGCACCCTGAGAACTTTGTTTTGATGGCCGGAATGTGGTCTGTACCCTGGGAACTCTGTTAGAAAATCTAAGAGATGTAAGTCTGCCTGAAATGCTGCCTGATGATCTGTTCCACTTCTTCTTTCTTCTGTGTTTTCTTTCAGTTATCAGCTGTCAGTTATGGATGTGCCAATGTCATAGCAGACAAAGACATAAAGGGCCAAAAAACACCACCTGAATGAACTTTAAAACCCCCCCCAGTCTCCCCCAACTCTTCTTTTGCAAATACTAACCTACCATGCACAGCAAATTTTCACTCTCTCGAACTAATATTCTCGCTCACACGACGTACAGTACACACACTTCTGTCTCACACATGAATCATTCTCTCACACATTGAACATACCCACTCGCCCACTGAGCCATTTTGAAGTCTTTAGGATGAATGTGTTGGCGTTTGGCAGTGGTCTTGGCTTCGTGTGGATACCAGCATCTGCTCCGTTGATTGGCTAAGGCACGATGCCTTAGCCAGTCATAGAAGCTGATGTGGTCGAGCCCTTCTGCTTGTCTTCCATTCACTGAAAAGGCACGAAGAGATGCAGAACGCAGCGAGGGAATGATGTCTGGTAAGTACATTTGGTAAGTTCTTTGAATGCAAAAACTCACAAGGTTGAGGTTTATAGCTATTCCTGCCGATACCAATTTTATTTGGGGGTGGACACCCTTTAGGCTGAAGAAAATTATCTTCATCTTCAGTAGGAATGTTGTATTCAATGAGTAAACGGTGAAACTTGAACTAACTTCCAGCAGATGTGGTAATGGCAAGTTCATTGAATGCTTTAAACACATATTGGAGAATTCATGATCATCTAAAATATACTGTAGTTCTGGTTGAATCTAGGGATAACTTGTCAATTGTCCCTTTTTAAGCGTTTTTTCCCTCCTTCTGGATCACTGTTATGTAGGGTTAAAAGAGGTTTAAAAAAGTTGGACTCGATTGGCTTTCTTTATTCCAACCTCAATTACTATGTTACTATTACTGTTGCACAGACATTATGGGTAGGTATAAACGGTGGACAAGATGGGACGGATGTCTTTAATCCACTCATATACTATGTTACTATTACCTTTATACAGACATTATGGGTAGGTAAAAGGTTGGACTAATTGAGGTAATGTCTTTATCACAACCCCAATACTATGTTTACTCATGTAACTGTTATACAGACATTATGGGTAGGGTATAAGGTTGGACTAGATGATGTGGGTCTTTATACAACCTCCATAACTATGTTGACTATGTACACTGTTATACACATTATGGGTAGGGGATTAGATTGGACTAGAATGGACGTATGTCCTTTATACAACCTCCAATACTATGTTCTACTATGTAACTGTTATACAGACATTTGGTAGGGTCAAGAAGGTGGTAGGGCTAGATTGGTACGTATGTCTTTATACAACCTCCAATACTATGTTACTAATCACTACGTTAGAACAGACATTTGGGTCAGGGTATAAAGGTTTGGCTAGATTGGATATGTCTTTAATACAACCTCCATACTATGTTATTATGTACTGTTATACAGACTTATGGGTGGGGATATAGATTGGGACTAGATGGACGTATGTCTTTAGCAACCTCCCAAATACTATGTTACTATTAACTGCCTTACACAGACATGGGTAGGGTTATAAAGGTTGGACTAAGATGGACGTATGTCTTTATATAAACCTCCATCCTATGTTACTATGTCACTGTTATACGACATTATGGGGAGGGTAAAAGGTTGGACTAGATTGACATATGGTCTTTATACACCTCCACTACTATTTACTATGTAACTGTTTACAGACATTTGGTAGGTAAAAGGTTGGACTAGATGGAGTATGCTTTTAATACAACCTCATTACAATATTACTATGTAACTGTTATACAGACATTATAGGTAGTGGGTATAGTATGGACTAGACTGGGTGTATGTCTTTTATACAACCTCCAATACTATGTTACTATGTAACTGTTATACAGACATTATTGGGGTATAAAGTGGTTGGACTAGATGACGTATGTCCTTTATACAACCTCCACTACTATGTTACTATGTAACTGTTTCAGACATGGTAGGGTTAAAGGTTGGACTAGATGGACGTATGTCTTATCAACCTCCATACTATGTTACTATGTAACTGTTAATGACAGACACTTATGGGTAGGGTATAAAGGTTGGACGCAGATGACATATGGCTTTATACAAAACCTCCATACTAATGTTATTATGTACTGTTATCAGACATTAATGGTAGGTATAAAGGTGGACTAGATGGACTATGGTCTTATACATCCATCCCCATACTATGTTATTATGTAACCTGTTTACAGACATTATTGGTAGGGTATACAAGGTTTGGACTATTGACGATGTCTTTATACAACCTCCATACTATTGTTCTATTGTAACTGTTATACAGACATTATGGTGAGGGTATACAGGTTGGACTAGATGGACGTCTGTCCTTTATACTAACCTCCAATACCATGTTTTTACTTGTACTGGTATATCGACTATGGGTGGGTATAAGGTTGGACAGATGGACGTTGTGTTCTTTATATAACCTCCAATACTATTTACTATGTACTGTTATAACAGACATTATTGTAGGGTATGTAATTAATGTAATTGTAATTATGTAATTAATTTTGTTACTATGGGCAATATTTGGTAAGGTGTGGTATCATTCGATACCCAGTGCCTAACATTTGTTAAAACTCAGTACTTTACATTCTAAACGAACATTATGATAACAATGTATGTACGATTTGATAGTACATCTACGACGTGAATCGAGATTTACAAGTCCTTCATAGAATCCATTGCAATTTTACTACCTACAATGGTTTCTATGGCCGAGATGTCATTATATGAACAGTTCCACTGTAATGTATATAAACGGATGTTACATTTACGGCCACTGTCTACATAGCTAACGTGCGGTTATGAATAGGCCACTGTCACCCATCATCATTTAAAAAAAAAAACACTGCAAACTCCTTCTTTTGGCTGTAATTACCTTTTCCAAATATGCCTTTCCTAACTTGCTCACACCAGCTTCCCCATCCCTCTCTTGCTCTGCTCTCTCAGCTCTCCTACACATTCTCTATGTGTGTTGGGGAGGCTTAGTGGAATAGTCATGACATTACGGTGAGAGGTGGCGTATGTCCCTTTAAAGAGGATTGTCTCAGTAGGAGTATACTACAGTAAGGCTGCCTACAGTATATAGGCTTTAGAAGGTACAAAGTATTTTGCAGTCTCAGGCTATATGAACTGCATTGCCCACAAAACTCTAAAAACGTAGTACAAAAGGATGTAATTTCTCAACTCCCATATTCCAGAGTAAAGCTAGTACACAGGTGCGATTTTTTTTAAGATTTTGATTCGATCCGACCATACGTACCGCAGGGTTAGATTGTCAATTGGTCGATCGAGTAATATTTGGGTAGTACATACGTAGCCAATTTTTCAAGTCCGATCGTAAAATGTCCGATCGAATGTGAACAATTTTTGATAATTCCTTTCCGGCGGACAAACGATCGAGAATGCGGAAGGCCCGTAACGAACGGAAGTGCAATTCCGAACGGAAATGACGATGATAACAGCTACAACTATGGCAAGCTGCACGCTTTAATGGCAAACGCATCATCCATTTTCTATCGTATCGCCATTTGTTCTAACAACAACATGCCTTTTGTCAGAAAAAGAAAGAAAGAGGACACGCTGCACCTTTGGCTTTGTTACAGGGGGGGTCTGGATGCTTTTGGCTCTGTTCTGACTGCCGGAACAGGGGGTCTGGATGCTTTTGGCTCTGTTCTGGCCGCCGGAACGGGGGTCTGGACCCCGTTCGGCTATGTTATGGCTAGCCGGAACTGGGGTCGGATACTTTGACTTTGTTCTGGCTGCCTGAACGGGGTCTGGATGCTTTTGGCTTTGTTCTGCGGCCGTCGGAACGAGGGTCTGGACCCCTTTGGCTCTGTTCTGGTGACGGAATCGGGGGTCTGGATGCTTTTGACTTTGTTCTGGCTGCTGGAACGGGGGTCTGGATGCTTTTGGCTTTGTTCTGGCTGCCGGAACAGGGGTCTGGACCCCTTTGGCTCTGTTCTGGCTGCCGGAACTGGGGTCTAGGGGGGACAAGTGCCGTTAAATGTACATCCGTGTATCATAAACATTTACAGTGAATGTTCATTAAATTAATGAACATTAGGCCAATAGAATAACCCCCCCATGTGGTAGTAAAATACTGCAATGGTTATTCTATGAAAAAGGAATGTTAAATCTACGATCACGGTCGTAGAATGCTACTTCATAATCGTACATTTAACATTGTTAGTCCCATTTAATTTACGTTAGTAATTGTAAATTAATGATCGTTTTAACAAATGTTAGGCACGGTATCGAATGATACCACACCTTTAAAAATATGGACCATAGTAACAAAATAATTACATAATTACAATTAATTAACATTACATACCCTACCAATAATGTCTGTATAACAGTTACATAGTAACATAGTATTGGAGGTTATATAAAGACATACGTCCATCTAGTCCAACCTTTATACAATACACATAAGGTCTGGAGAACAGTTAATAGCTAAACATCGTATGGAGGTTATATAAAGACATATACGTCCATTCTTAGTCACAAACACTTTATACCCTAACCATAAGGTCTGTTATAAACAGTCAAGAGGTTACATAGTAACATGTTATTGGAGGTTGTAAAGACATAAGTCCATATAGTCCACCTTTATTACCATAACCCAATTAATGTCTGTATTTTTTTTAACAGTTGTACATAAAAATAAAAAAACCATTAGTATTGGAGGATGTATAAGAAAACGAAAACATACGTCCATCCTATCCAACCTTGATACCCTAACCATAATGGTCTGTTATAACAGTTACATTAATTAATAAATAGTATGGAGGTTGTTAAAGACATATGTTCCATCAGTCCAACCTTTATACCCTACCCATAATTGTCTGTATTAAACAGTGTACATAGTAAAATAGTATTGGAGGTTGTATAAAGCCAATACGTCCATAGTCCAACCCTTTAACCCTACCCATGTCTGTTTAACATTACATAGTAAACATAGTATTGCGAGGTTGTATAAGACAGACGTCAATCTAGTCCAAACTTTTATCCTAACCCATAATGTCGGTATAAAAGGTTACATAGTAACATAGTATTGGAGTTGTTATAAAGACATACCTCCATCTAGTCCAACATTTATACCTACCCCATAATGTCTGTTATAACGTACATAGTAATATTGTATTGAGGTTGTATAAAGACCATACGTCCATCTAGTCCCACCTTTATACCCTACCCATAATGTATGTATAACAGTTACATAGTAACATTTAGTATTGGAGGGTTGTATAAAGACCATATGTCATCTAGTCCAACCTTTATACCCTACCCATAATGTCTGATAACAGTTTTAATAGTAACCATAGATTGGAGGTATATAAGAACAGACGTCCATCTAGTCCAACCTTATACCCTACCCATTAATGTATGTCTAACAGTACATAGTAACATAGTATTGGAGTTGTATAAAGACATACCGTCCATCTAGTCCCAATCTATTCCCCTACCATAATGTCTGTATTACAGTTACATAATAAACATAGTATGGAGGTTTGTATTATAAAGACATGTCATCTAGTCCAACCTTTATACACACCCTAATGTATGTCTAACAGTTAGGGATTATAGTTAGGTAAAAACATAGTTATTGGGAGTTTGTAAAGGACACGTACATCTAGAGTCCAACCTTCTATACCCTCCCATAAGGTCTGTATTAATAACAGTTACATTTTAGTTTAGTAACATAGTATTGGAGGTTGTTAGATAAGGACTACGTCATCTAGGTCCCCAATATTATATCCCCTACCCATAATGTATGTATAAACAGTTACATAGTAACCATAGTATTGGAGGTTGTATAAAGACATCCATCCATTAGTCCAAACCTTTTTAACTACCCATAATGTCTGTTGTCTTGCATAAAACAGTTACATAGTAACATAGTATTGGAGGTTGTATAAGGACATACCTCCATCTAGTTCAAACCTTTTACCCTACCCATAATGTCGGTCATAACAGTTACATAGTAACATAGTAATTTGAGGTGTATAAAGACACATACGTTCCATCTAGTCCAACCTTTATCCCCTACCCATAATGTATGCTAACATTCATTAGTAAACATAGTACATTGAGGTTTGAATAAAGGACATGTCCATCGAGTCAAACTTTTTTAAACCCTCTTTTTTTAACCCTACCAAACAGTTGATACAGAGGAAGGAAAAACGCTAAAAAGGACAATTGAAAAGTATCCCTAGATTCAACCAGAAACTACAGGGGGTTGGTTAGTGGGGGGGGTTTGTCAGGTGTGGTGGTATATTTAATAATATCGTTAATTCTCAATTGTTTTTTAAAAAGCCATTCAATGAACTGCCATTATCCAATCGCTGAAGTCGTAGTTCCAGTTTCCATCACGTTCTCCAATTGAATACACATCCTAACCTGAGAGACACTTATTTTTTTTTCTGACTTGCTGAAAGGGTATGTCCACACTCCAACTAAAAATTTGTGTATCCATCCTGCAGGAAAAGCTATAAAAACCTCAACCTTGTGGGTTTTAGTCATTAAAGACTTACCCACATGTCTTACCAGACATCTTCCCCTCGCTGCGTTCTGCATTTCTTTCGTAGCCCTTTCAGTGAATGGAAGACAAGCAGAAGGGGCCGCACGCACAGCTCTTATGAGAGGCTAAGGCATCGTGCCTTAAGCCAATTCACAGGAGCAAGATGCTGGTATCCACACGAAGCCAGACCACGTGCCAAACGCCAGTACAATTTCACCTAAAGACTCAACAATGGCTTCATTGGTGCGGAGTGTTGGTAATGGTTCAATGGTGAGGAGAAATGATTCATGTGTGAGACAGAATGTGTGTGTACTGTACGTCAGTGTGAGCGAGAATATCTAGTTCCTGAGAGAGTGAAAATTTGCTGTGATGGTAAGGTTAGTATTGAAAAGAGAGTCGTGGGGGAGACTGGGGTGTGGTTAAAAGTTCATCAGGATGGGTTTTGCCCATTTTATTGCCGTGATTAGGACTAAAATTATGGTCTTTGTCTGCTATGACATTGGCAACATCCATAACTGACAGCTGATAAATGAAAAGAACCAGGAAGAAGAAAGAACGTAACAGTAATCACAGGCAGCATTTCAGGCTAGACTTACATCTTTAGATTTTCTAACAGGTTCCCAGGTACAGGACCACATTCGGCCATCAAAAACAACGTTCTCAGGGTGGCAGACCCCCCGTCTGGCATCCGAATAAAAGTTTCCAGAGTCCGACCCCTGTTCCACAAAGCTGCCGAAACAGAGATCCCAACAGTGGCAGACCCCTATTCCAGCCCAGGAAACCAAACAAAGTTTCCTATGGGGGGGCAGAACCCCGTTTGCCCACCAAAAACGAGATTTCATGGTACAAACTCCCTGGTCCTTGAGCAAAAGAAGCCCAGAGTGCAAACCCCTGTTCCAACCACCAAAAGCATTACAGGGTGGCAGGCCCCCATTCTGGGCAGACAGAACAAAGTCCAAGGGGCAGACCCCTGTTTCACAGCCACCAAACAGAGTTCCCAGGGTGCAGACACCTTGTTCTGGCCACACCAGAACAGAGTCTCTAGGGTGCAACCCAATTCCGGCAGCCAGAACAGTTCACCAGATGCAAATCCTTGTTCCGGTCGCCAGAACAAAGTCCCGGGTCCAGACCCCTGTTACTTGGCCACAAGAACATGAGGTGCAAAACCCCAGTCCGGCAGCCAATAACAGTGCCAAAAGCATCCAGACCCCTGTTCCGGCAGCCAGAACGGACCCAAAAGCATCCAGACCCCGTTTCAGCGCCAGAACAGAGCCAAGGGGTCCAGGACCCCGTTCCGGCAGCCAGAAGAGCCAAACCATCCAGACCCCTTTCGGCAGCCAGAAACAGAGCCAAAAGATCCAGACCCCCATTCCGGCAGCCAGAACAGAGATAAAGGGGTCCAGATCAGTCGGCGGCCAGAACAGAGCAAAGGGGCAGACCCCGTTCGGCCCGAAAAGAGCCAAAGGGGTCCAGACCCGTCCGGCGGCCAGAAACAAACCAAAACATCCAGACCCCTTCAGCAGCCAGAACAGAGCCAAAGGGTCAGACCACCGTTCCGGCGCAGCAGAACGAGCCAAAAACCATCCAGACCCCCGTTCCGGCAGCCAGAACAGAGCCAAAAGCATCCAGACCCCCTTCCGGCACCAGAACAGAGCCAAAAGTGGTCCAGACCCCTGTTCCGGACGACCAGAACAGAAGCCAAAAGCATCCAGACCCCTGTTCCGGCAGCCAGAACAGAGCCAAAGGGGTCCAGGACCCCAGTTTCCGGCAGCAGAAAAAGTAAAAAGCATCCAGACCCCCGTTCCGGCAGGCCAGAAAGAGCCAAGGGGTCCAGACCCCCAGTTCGGCAGCAGAACAGAGAAAAGGGCACTCCAGACCCTGGTTCTGGCAGCAGACAAGCAAAAGGTCCAGACCCCCATTCCGGCAGCCAGAACAGAGATAAAGGGGTCCAGACTCATGTTCCAGCGGCCAGAACAGAGGCAAAGGGGTCCAGACCCCTGTTCCGGCAACCAGAACAGAGCCAAAGGGGTCAAGACCCCCGTTCCGGCGGCCAGAACAAAGCCAAACCATCCAGACCCCCGTTCCGGCAGCCAGAACAGAGCCAAAAGCATCCAGACCCCCATTGCGGCAGCCATAACAATGCCAAAAGCATCCAGACCCCTGTTCCAGCAGCCAGAACGGACCCAAAAGCACCCAGACCCCCATTCCGGCAGCCAACCGAGAAAAGCATCCAGCCCTGGTCCGCAGCCAGAACGGACCTAAAAGAATCCAGACCCCCATTCCGGCAGCCAGAACAGAGATAAAGGGGTCCAGACTCATGTTCCGGCGGCCAGAACAGAGGCAAAGGGGTCCAGACCCCTGTTCCGGCAACCAGAACAGAGCCAAAGGGGTCCAGACCACCGTTCCGGCGGCCAGAACAAAGCCAAAACCATCCAGACCCCCGTTCCGGCAGCCAGAACAAAGCCAAAACCATCCAGACCCCGTTCTGGCAGCCAGAACAGAGCCAAAAGATCCGACCCCTTTCCGGCAGCCAGAACAGAGCCAAAACCATCCAACCCCATTTCCGCAGCCAGAAACAGAGCCAAAACAATCCAGACCCCCATTCCGCAGCCAGAACAGAGATAAAGGGGTCCAGTTCATGTTCGGTGGCCAGAACAGAGGCAAAGGGTCCAGACCCCCGTTCCGGCGGCCAGAACAAAGCCAAAAACCATCCAGACCCCCGTCCAGCAGCCAGAAAGAGCCAAAGGGGTCCAGCCCCGTTCCGCGCCAGAACAGAGGCCAAACCTCCAGACCCCGTTCCGCAGCCAGAACAGAGCCAAAAGAATCCAGACCCCCTTCCGGCAGCCAGAACAGAGAAAAGTGGGTCCAGGACCCCACTGTTCCGGCAGCCAGAACAGAGCCAAAGGGGTCCAGAACCCCGTTCCAGCGGCCAGAAAAGAGACAAAGGGGTCCAGACCCCCGTTCCGGCAGCCGGAACAGAGCCAAAAGCATCCAGACCCCCGTTCCGGAAGCAAGAACAAAGTCAAAAGCATCCAGACCCCCGTTCGGCCACCAGACAGAGCCAAAGGGGTCCAGACCCCTGTTCTGGCTGCAAGACAGAGCCAAAAGCATCCAGGGCCCACGTCCGGCAGCATAACAGTGCCAAAAGAATACAGAACCCAGTGTTCTGGTGGCTGGAACAGGGGTCTGCACCCTTGGAACTTTGTTCTGTCTGCCAGAATGGGGGCCTGCACCCTGGTACTTGGAACTTTGTTCTGTCTGCCAGAATGGGGGCCTGCACCCTGGTAATGCTGTTTTGGTGGTTGGAACAGGGGTTTGCACTCTGGGAACTCTCTTTTGGCTCAAGGAACAGGAGTTTGCACCATGGAAACTCTGTTTTTGTGGGCAGAACGGGGTCTGCACCCTAGGAACTTTGTTCTGGAGGCCGGAATAGGGGTCTGCACTGTTGGATCTCTGTTTTGGCAGCTGGAACAGGGGTCTGCACTCTGGAAACTTTATTCTGGATGCCAGAAAGGGGGGTCTGCACCCTGAGAACTTTGTTTTGATGGCGATGCCAGAAAGGGGGGTCTGCACCCTGAGAACTTTGTTTTGATGGCCGGAATGTGGTCTGTACCCTGGGAACTCTGTTAGAAATCTAAGAGATGTAAGTCTAGCCTGAAATGCTGTATACAGACATTATGGGTAGGGTATAAAGGTTGGACTAGATGGACGTATGTCTTTATATAACCTCCAATACTATGTTACTATGTCACTGTTAGACAGACATTATGGGTAGGGTATAAAGGTTGGACTAGATGGATGTATGTCTTTATACAACCTCCAATACTATGTTACTATGTAACAGTAAGGAGTATACTACAGTAAGGCTGCTACAGTATATAGCTTTAGAAGGTACAGAAGGTATTTTGCAGTCTCATGCTATATGAACTGCATTGCCCAAAAAATCTAAAAAAACGTAGTAAAAAAGGAGTAATTTCTCAACTCCCAGGATTCCCAGAGTAAAGCTAGGTACACATGGTGCGATTTTTTTAAGATTTTGATTCCGATCGACCAATACGACCGATCGGTAGATTGTCAATTGGTCGATCGTAAGTATTTGGAGTAGTACATACGTATCCAATTTTTTCAAGTGCCGATCGTAAAATGTCGATCGTAATGTGAAAATTTTTTGATAATTTCTTTCCGATCGAGACAAAACGATCGAGAATGCGGAAGTGCGTAACGAACGGAAGTGCATTCCGAACGGAAATGACGATGATAAACTAGCTACGAACTATTCAAACTGCACGCTTTAATTCGAACGCATCTCCATTTTCCGATCGTATCTCCATTTTTCTAAACAACATGCCTTTGTCAGAAAAAGAAAGAAAGAGGACAGCTGCAGCTTTGCTTTTGTTACAGATGTCTCAGCAAGAGAAGCAAAGCAAGAGAAAAAGAGAGTGGACCAAGACCTGGTTAAAAAAAAGAGATTCTTTAAGTCACATGGGCCTCATCCATGAATTGAGGGAGAACAACCCTGATGACTTTAAAAACTATATGAGAATGAGTGATGCAAACTTCCGTGAGCTACTGGAATGTTTGCATCCTCACATTTCAAAAACTGACACAGTGATGAGGACGTCCATATCGTCAGAACAGCGATTAGTTGCAACTCTGCGTTTTCTTGCTACTGGAAGATCTTACTCCGATTTGAAATTCTCCTTGATTATTTCACCCCAAGCACTGGGAAAAATTATCCCAGAAACCTGTCAGGCCATTGTGTCACAGCTCATGGCTGAATACATAAAGGTAAGCTTTTTAATATCACTGTACTGTACGTAATAACATTGTATCTGTGTCCGCTTTATCAGGGATTCTCAAATGTTGTTCCTTCCTCCAAATGTAGAGAACTACAACTCCCATCATTCATTCTTAAACTACAGTGGCAAGACATTGAGTGTGCAGGGGGTTTAACTATATATAAAATATATATAACATATATTATATAAAATATTTAAAAATATATATTTTAGTTAACTATATCATCCTTGCACTATACTGTGGTACTTGTTTATATTTTTATTTAATTATTATAATCTGTAACTAAAATGATAATTGTAATGGCTTTTAAATCATAATACAAAATGGTGCATAGCGTATCTGTGTCCACTATACTATTGTGACCGATTCTCTATTTTTAGTTTCCAAGTAACCATGAAGAATGGAAGACTGTGGCTAATCAATTTAACGACGTATGGAACTTTCCCAACTGTGGAGGAGCCCTTGATGGTAAACATGTTCGCGTTTATCCTCCAGCAAATTCAGGATCATATTTTTATAATTACAAAGTGTTTTTCAGTGTCATAATGATGGCCATGGTAAATGCAAGGTATGAGTTCATGATGGTTGACGTTGGTAAAAACGGACGTATTTCTGATGGCGGAGTAATAGAAGAGACAGAATTTTGTCGAAGATTAAAAAACAATGAACTAAACTTGCCTACAAATTCTGTTACTCGGCATAATCTAAATTATGTGTTTGTTGCCGATGAGGCATTTGCACTTGGTGAGCATCTTTTGAAACCTTTTCCACAGCGTGGCTTGACCCGTGAGCGTCGGATATATAACTACAGACTCTCTAGGGCAAGGCGTGTAGTTGAAAATGCTTTTGGAATTCTAGCCCAAAGGTTTAGAATTTTTTTAAGTCCAATTAATCTTGTACCTGAAAAAGTTGAATTAATCGTTTTGGCATGTTGTGTTCTACATAATTTTCTACGTAGCAAAAACCCTCATTCCTACTGCCCTCCTGCAATGGTAGACTTTGAAGATGTACAGTCCTGTACTGTGACTGATGGTGAATGGCGCTCACAACCTGGAATGGTACATGTGCAACCAGCTCCCCCACAAAGGCCAACTTGGGAGGCAAAACAAAATCGAGAATTGTATATGGAATTTTTTAATGGACTTGGTGCCGTAAGTTGGCAGGACAATATGATTTCCTGATAAAGAAAAATAAAGTTATCTTTTTTTTATGGACTTTATTTTTATATTTGACTTTTTTAATGTTCATTGTTTGTTTTTATGCATGTGTGTCATGTATATATAAAAAAAAAAAAGTTCAAAGTGTCTTCAGGTTACTCCGAGTTGACTTTTGCAAGTCTAACTTGGAGTGTGCCTCCCTGCCCATATATGTTCTGATACTCACCTATTGTGGCACAGCACGCAGGGGGTGCAACTCACATTCTATCTGCCTATCATTTGCTATTTGTACTCCGTGTTGAATTATATATTATTATATATTCTTCATTTTGTGAGTTCCTAGTCAATCTTTATTCAGTGCATAGAATAGTGGAACACCAAAAAATATAGCAAAAAATATACATTATTTATTAGTAAAAACACAATAGAATAGATTTTCATGAACAAATTTTCTTTTTATTGCACTCATTTATAGTCATTTTAAGTGACGCCCTTTTTTGGGGGGGATGTCACATATATTTTTTTTTTTGATGCATAAACTTCAAGTGGAGTAAAAAAAAAAAGACATGAGCTAGGTAATACATGTTAATAGGTAAAATTTTTACAAACCACGTCACGTCTTTGCATTTATAATGAAAATGAAATTTTCAATGGAACTCTGCTTCAGACAACCCCCAGTAGGAGTAGTGCCCTTTTGTGTTGAAAACAGACACTTTTGCTACATTTTCACACATCTGCATATAATCTGCAGTGATCATCCCTGTTCACAAGTATGGTGATAATACCTAGTTCAGTCTGTATGGGCCGGTCATCCCAGTTGTACTACAATTACTGGGCATGACTGGGAGAGGTACCGTCTGTGGCTACTTATATTAAAGTAAACCAATCAAAATTAGTATAAAAGCTATTTTTTTGCTGTATAAAAAATACACTATAACATTATATACAGCTGTTGACAATCACAGTTGTATAAAAACACATTGCAAACTTTGTAAAAGTGTATATAAAACATTATTAAAACATAACAAAAAAAACATTTATATGTTCATATGGTCCAGTCTATCATTCTGCTACTTGACGTACACACTCAACATTTAAGCTAGGTACACACCACTGATCAATTTGGACTTTATGTGATCACATGAGCTACAAGCAGGGTCACGGTAGCCTTTGCATTTAAAAGGAAACTGACATCCTCAAAAAGGAAACTGCCTGGTAATGTGTGTCTAATAACATGAAATGGTTTGAATGGCCACTAAAATGGTTCCTGGCCTATAGTAGGGCCCTTTTCTGTTGAAATCAGACACTTTTGCTGCATTGGCACACATCTGCACATAATCTACAGTGGTCATCCCTGTTCACAAGTATGGTGATAATACCTAGTTCAGTCTGTATGGGCCGGTCATCCCGGGTTGTACAACAATTACTGGGCATGACTGGGAGAGGTACCGTCTGTGGCTACTTATATTAAAGTAAACCAATCAAAATTAGTATAAAATATATTTTTTTCTGTATAGAAAATACACTATAACATTATATACAGCTGTTAACACGCACAGTTGTATATAAAACCTTGTAAACTTTGTAAAAGTGTATATAAAACATTATTAAAACATAATAAAAAAACCATTTATATGTTCATATGGTCCAGTCTATCATTCTGCTACTTGACGTATGGACTCCACATCGGCAAGAATACTATTAAACCCTTTGATCATTTCGGACTTTAGGTGTTCAATGTCCTCTTCAATCTTATTTAGTCGAACTGCTATCTCAGTATCTTTAAACTTTTTATGTTTTTTATGATGAACTGTCAGAGAAAAAAACAATATCATGAGAAAGTCTATCTATATATGGAGGTTGATGTTGGTTACAATGCGAATACATCTTACCTGTACACTCAACATTTTTTTCTGTATTTTGATTAAAGTCTGGTTCATCAGGAAGAAAAAACATTTTCTTTTCTTGCTTTTCTGCATAAAGGAAAAAAAAAATTACTAATGCAGTTGACAGATACTGTGCCCCCTGGTTCCAAATTACAAAAAAATTTTTTTATAATTCTATCTATAGTATCTCTCTATATCCCTGTATGTTTGTCTGTCTGTCTGTCTATATAGAGAATTATAGAAAGAACGGACAGACAAATAGATACACAGACAAATAGAGATATAAAGTTAGTCTTCAAACACAATAAATAGCTGTATACTGACACTGAAGCAGCCACTGCGATGAAGTATACTGTACATACCATGAACCAAAAATATTTTTTATCGAAAAAAGAAAAAAAACAATATGAGGCGAGGAACATTACATGATTTTGACAAAAATGCTTACTTTTTTTGATTGCCCGGCGTACTTTGTTGAGGGTTTGCTGATCCCTTTTCAAATCAAACCACCTTTTCTGTAGAGCATCTTTGCTTTTAAAAGTATTAAACTTTTCCTGCAATTCGTCCTGAACCTCCTTTATAATCCGTTTTTTCCTCAAATTTGGGTGACGATATTTATGTTTTTTACAATCATAATCGTCTTTATCAAATTTCTTGAACACACTCATGCTAACAGACACACTGACCTGTCCCCCCTTAAGACGAGGAAGGAGAGGGGTTGCAGTTGTGAGCACCGAACCGGAACACTCCCGGAATGACACACTCATGCAGGCACATTTATGCAGGCACACTCATGCAGGCACACACACACATACAGGCACACACACACATACAGGCACACTCATGCTGACACACTCATGCACTCACACAGACACACTCATGCCAACACACACACACTGACACACACTCATGCAGACACACTCGTGCAGACACACACTCATGCAGACACACACTCATGCAGACACACACTCATGCAGACACACACTCATGCAGACACACACACACGCAGACACACTCATGCTAACAGACACACTGACCTGTCTCCCCTTGAGACGAGGAAGGAGAGGGGTTGCAGTTGTGAGCACTGAACCAGAACACTCCCGGAATGACACACTCATGCAGACACACACACACACTCATGCTGACACACACACTCTTGCAGACACACACACTCATACAGACACACACTCATGCACACATGCTGACACACACATGCACTCACACACTCATACAGGCACACACTCATGCTGACACACTCATGCACTCACACAGACACACTCATGCTGACACACTCTTGCACACATGCTGACACACACATGCACTCACACACTCATACAGACACACACTCTCATGCTGACACACACATGCAGACACTCATGCAGACACACTCATGCACTCACACAGACACACTCATGCTGACACACTCATGCAGACACTCACAGACACACACACACACACACTAAAGCTGACACACACACTCGTGCAGACACTCACACACACACACTCATGCTGACAGACACACTGACCTGTCCCCCCTTAAGACCAGGAAGGAGAGTTTTATTGCAGTTGACACTGAACCGACATTCCCGGAATAAGACCAGTGATGTTTGGTTCCGGTTTGTACATTGCTTTATGGAGAGAAGTTAATCCCTGCTGCAGTGCTGGGTCAGTGGCTGAGATGGAACTTAATAGCTGCTGTCCACTGTGCGATCCTCTCCCTCCACTCCACCTGCATGGAAACCTCCAGTCTGATTACACTGGTAAATCCTGTACAGATGTCCATGTCCGGGGTTTCCATGCAGGTGAAGTGGAGGGAGAGGATCGCACAGTGGACAGTCCAGCTATTAAGTTCCATCTCAGCCACTGACCCAGCACTGCAGCAGGGACTTGACTTCTCTCTATAAAGCAATGTACAAACCGGAACCAACACATCACTGGTCTTTATTCCGGGAATGTTCCGGTTTTTAGCTTCAGCTTGTGTTCCGGTTCCGCAATTATTTGAGTAAAAGTCGGAACACTGCCGGAAGGGTAGAAATTTCAGGTAATTAGCCCTCCCTTGCGCAAGAGGGCAGTGGACTTAATGCGGTTCCGGTCCGGTTCCGGTTCCGTTTTTTATTTTTACCGGCACCTGACTCTTGAAAGTTGATATAGTAAAAATAATGTTTATTGACTTATCATATCACTCCCTAATACCTATAAATACAGTACCATCGTTCTACCAACTCTGTATAAATATTAAAGGGGAACTGTGGTCTCCATACAAGTTAAGTTTAAATTAAAGGCCAGTTTCCTACCTTTAAAACGAGACATCAAACACCTCTCTTCGTGCTCCACAGATATAAAGAAATGACTGACCAGAAAGTTAATGGGTGGGAGGCTGACATGTGACATTCCTAAGTCTTCTCATTGAAACTGAGCAATTTAGAAACCTGTACTGAGCCTGGGCATGCTCAGAAGAGGCAGCTAGGGGATTAACATTCAGTCATTGACTATGATGTCAACTGTCAAATCCATAACAGTTGCTAACTGGAAGAACCAGGAAGCAGAAACAGTGGCAACAGGTCATTGTGCAGGATTTTAGGTTAGACTTATATATTTCAGGTTTCAAACTATTACAATTTAGGGTTTTAGGGGGTGATTTACCTGTATGTAAGTTTTCATTTTAGGGCTGGACTTGCCCTTTATGTCTTGACTGAGCATGCTTCTCCCCCGTGGCAGACGTTCAGGGCAGAGGTCTGGTGATGTCACTCAACCTACTGGAAGCAGGAAGTTTAAACATTCACCCCAATGTAATTCTCCTACAGGCTCCAGCTAGAGATGTGATTGTTGGCTCATTTTAAAGGAAATACTATGGGCTTTTATTCAACCCTAACTTGGTTTGAGACCACAGTTGCCCTTTAAATACCCAACAGTTTCTTCTCCCCAAAGAGACACAGCAGGAAGGATATGTGACACCCCACACTAGCATATATCGCTATTCTGAGGTATACTTGCACTACAGACTGTGTTGACAAAGATCCAAGGGCGTAACTAGCAGGGAGCAGGGGGAGCAACCACAGGGGGACCCAATCTTCTAATTTTTCCTATAACAGATATAGCCTCCTCCCAGAAAACCACTGTGGATAAAGCACAGATAGGGGCCCCATCATAGTTTTGCCGGGGGGGGGCAGTGACTCCTAGTTATGCCACTGAAAGATCACAACATAAGGCACATTATACTCGCCAGGAATCTGGTGAAAGGCTAAGTCCGATCCACAGTGATGCCAAGTTCAGCGGCGGTAATTTAAGACCGCCAATTCCACTCTTCACCTGGTTATTACGTAGTTCTATCCAAGTCCTCATGCAGTCCGAATAGAGCTCAATCACCTGAGTTCCATGCCTTTGGTGTCTCTTTTAATGCGTGGGGGATTGCCAATGGATACAAACACTCCAACTGACCAACATGTGTTTCACCCCCTAGCTTCTGGTTCCAGCAACGGGGCTTCCTCGGGGTCTCGCGATGCTATGAATGTCTGTGCTTTTTTAATGTATATTCTTAAAGAGATATTGCTTCATTTTGATTAAGAGGATATGCCCACATGGTTATTATGTATTAAACCCATTTATTAAACTATTTTACTACATTCAACATAATATATGCCATTCTCTATTGAATCTTATATAAATTCAACTCACAACATTTAATTACAAAAAGCAAGCAAACTGCATGGATTCATTAAACCCATTATGTTCTTGGGTATTCATTTTATAAATCCAACATAATTCCTGCTGTAACAATTTTTTGTTTAGATCTCCCCCTCTAACTTCTTAAGCCACCTTCTCTAGTCCTCAAAAGTACCATCCAGTGGCTCTATTGTTTTCATGAGCTAAATAAATATGTTTAGCTAAGCTGGAACACTCTATATCACTAACCAATATTGCACTATTATGTTCCTGTATTCTAACAGTGGTCATAAGGTTTTCCCTATATACTCCATGCCACACTCACATTTAATCAGGTAGATCATTCCCTTAGCTTGACAGGTGATGACCCCCTGTATTACAGTATGTGTTTTTTGCCTCCATTAACCATTACTGAATTTATTTCTTACATTTTTGAGCACATTTTACATTTCCCACACTTTTTATTTCCTATTCATTTTTTGGAGCTCAACCACTCTTTTAACCACAGCTTTCCTTCTTTGGATTTACAAAGTGACTGGGGGAAAGTTTGTCTCTCAGACTCGGTGCCCTTCTCGCAGTCATGGCTGGGAAATGGCGCACCAGATCTCGAAGATCTTTGTCATCACAGAGAAGTCCCCAGGCGCATCCTCATTTCCCTTCAGTCTTCCAATTTTTAAAGATTTTGAGTAGACTTTTTGAATGTCCTTTTCAGTAAACCCTCTATCTCTGAATCTATTGGCTCACTGAATCTAAGTCCTCAGCCTGTTGGAACACAGATTTATTGGTACAATTTCTTTTAATTCTAAGAAATTTACCTTTTGGGATACCCCTTATTAGATTATGCGGATGATGACTAGACGCTAAAAGTAAGGAATTAACTGCTGTTTGTTTTCTAAAGGTCTGGGTACAAAGCGAATTATTCACAATTTTGATTGATAAGTTAATTTCTTCCAAAATAATGTCATCCACATAACATACATACATGAGTACTTCCTCTCCCTGTGAAAGGTCGGATATAGCTTCTGATACCACGCATTGTTCTCACCAACCGAGATGGATGCAGGCATATGTTGGAGCACACACCGCTCCCATCGTGGCCCCTCTTAATTATCAATAGTTTTTGTATTTGTTTTGATTAAAAACAAATACATTATTGTTCAATATAAAATTCAGAAATTGAAGGACAAATTCAGTATGAGCCGTAATACAGGAACATAATTGGCTACTGATGTAGAGAGTTCCAGCTTAGCTAAACATACTTATTTAGCTCATGAAAACAATAGAGCCACCGGATGGTCCTTTTGTGGAGTAGAGAAGGTCACTTTAAAGAAAATTGTTACAGCAGGAATTACAGTGGATTTATAAAATTAATACCTAATAATAGAAACTAATGGGCTTAATGAAGCCATGCAGTTTGCTTGCTTTTTGTAATAATTCTTCATTAAGTTAAATGTTGTGAGTTGAATTTATATACAATTCAATAGAGAATGCAATATATTATGTTGAATATAGTAGAATAGGTTAATAAATGGGTTTAATACATAATAACCATTTGGACATACCCCTTTAATCAAAATGAAGCATTATCTCTTTAAAAATATACATTGAAATAGCACAGACATTCGCAGCATTGCGAGACCCTGAGGAAGCCCCGTTGCTGGAACTGGAAGCCAGGGTGAAACACGTGTTGGTCAGTTGGGGTGTTTGTATCCATTCGCTTTACCCCATGCACTAATGGAGACACTAAAGGCATGGAACCCCGGTGATTGAGCTTCATTCGGACTGCATGAGGACTTGGATCAAACTACGTCATTACCGGTTGAAGAATGGAATTGGCTGTTGGAAATACAACCGCTGAATTTGGCACCACCGTGGATCAGACATAGACTTCCACCAGAGTCCCAGCGAGTATAATTCGTTAAATGCTAGTATGGGGTGTCAGATTTCCTTCCCGCTGTGTCTCTTTGGGGAGAAGGAACTGTGGTTGATCACACTAACTATATAATCAGTGCACTCAGCACTAAAGAGCATATATTCCTGTGAGGTGGATTAAAGACAAAACCTGGGCATTGGGCAAGATCTGTGGCTGGCGGCTTGGTATGGATGGGTGGGTTACGGCAATTGATAACATATAAAAGGTAATGCGCAAGTTATATTGTTAATTGAAATGGTTGATATTTTTTGCACTATTTGTAACAATAAAGCTGTGGCCTAATTTATTTCTTATCGAAACCTTGTTGAGTCCTTTATTTACAGTGAAGGCTGGGCTTTGAGTTTTCCCTTCCTTTGCCTCTAGGGCATTGTCTTCCTTCATGTTGTTTCTGTGGTTTATGGACACAAACAGGGCAATGCACAGAGTGGCTGATGTGGAAGTTAACCATGCAGCCACCGCAAGCAATGTTATATGCAGATAGCAGCAAACTATTCCGTCACTTTTTAATATTATCAGCATATAACATTGCCAGAGTCATTGCACTTGGGAGCTGATGTCGGCTCTTGATGCATCGCTCCCGAAAATGTCTTTACTTTGGTGTACTGTAATACAGCTTGTCTGATGTTAGGGACATAGTATGTAAAACAGATTCTTTTGGTTTTACAGGGTTTTAACTTTTTCCCCCAATTATTCTAGCCATTGGTACATGTTCCCTAAGCTTATATAATTTGTACAAAGGTGATGTTATACCATGAATATTTTAAGATTTTGACTCATAGGCTTTAACAGAATCCTTCCCAAACTTTCCACAAATCTGATGGCAGAATTAAACTTTTTTACAAATGATTTTGTTTATCTCTAAGCGTGAATGTGATTAAGGGTAAATAAAAGGTAAAAGTGATGGCTGTTAAAATTTATATATAGCGTATTTTCTGGTTATTAAACATATATTACTATAATATGGCTTGTGTAAGTACATTGCTCGGAGAAGCAGCAGAAGACAACAGAGGGAACGAAAGCTGGTAAGTATACTTAGAAGCATTGCAGATTAAACCTTGCGAGGTCTAGTTTTGGGGGGGTAATTAGGTTACCTTTTAGTTTGGGGGGGTGGACATGCCCTTTAAAATCCATACAAATACAACTTAATGATTTAAAAACATTCAATTTAACAGACACATTCACACACTTTATAGGGCAAATATGGACACAATTTCCTAGCGGGGCTTTTCCTATGTCTCTGGTTGGCCATTAGCACAAGCAATTAGCTGTCAAACCTTTTGCTTATGCTGTGGCTGACTGCTCACCACTGGGAAAGCTTGCAGTTTCCCACACGTTCCCGTCCGCATGTGCTGGGATCTGCGCAATATTTCTCTGAAAATGGGTCGCAGCGCATGCAAGAGGGTCCTTAAACATCTGTTTAATAATACATCTAGCAATGTGCTGAATTTATCAGTTGAGGTTGTGGACGGGTAACGGACATGTGCCCTTTAAATAATAGGGAGAATAAAAGGAATTACAGCTCCATCAACTAATTTTATATCTATGTGCAAAGGTGCCACCCAAGCTTATACATAAGTCACCTATGGGGGATTGTATCAACACCCCTAGCAAAATCCAAGTATATAAATGTCAAGCCAATTCCTACTCACTTCCTCATAAAAGCGAAATAAGTTTGACAAGATCTTTTCCTCATAAATCCATGCTAATTACTACTTATGTAGTCCTTGAACATATGTTCATGTATCAAACCTCTTCAGGATCTTCCCCACCACTAAAGTTAAACTCATAGGTCAGATTGAAGGGTTTGCAGGAATCTATGCACTGCAAACCTCATTTGTCCTAGGAAATAGGACAGCAACCTAGCAACAACTGGTGGGCTTGGCGGCTGCCTCCCGAATCCATTGCTTGTAATGAAAACTTAGAGTTGCGTGCATCCAGGGACTCCTGGGGCGTGCACGAAGTCTCGCTCGTAATTGATATTTTTTATGGGAAGTAGATGGCTGTCCTATTATTTGGTTAAAGGAGTCATAAAGAATAATTATAATTATGGATATTTATGATTGAGAATGATTAAAGAAAAAAACGTGACAGTTGGAAAGATTTAAACTATTTATTCAGTAACCAGAGAAAACTCTCTTTTTTTTGTTGTTATGCGTAAACTTTGCAAGAAAAATATATAAACGTATAACTACAGAAACTGTAAATTGAGTAAATCCCTGGGCACACTGTATTCAAATCAAATTGCTTTTATTTTCAACGTTTCGACACCACACAGGGTGTCTTCATCAGGACAAACATAAAGTGCAAGTGCATGTGCATACTCTTATACAACCCAGTCACGTGATGTGCCACACCCCCTTAATTAATAAACATACATATCCATTACACAATCAATAGAATAAAAACTTTTTGAGGTGTCTATAATATAAACAACCAAGTTTCATTTTGAGTGCCATCAATATAAAGTTAGTAGAACAACTAAATTATTCTATTTCAAAGTGCCTTGCTTACAAAGTGCCATAATCATATGTACATTATTGAGTAACATATAAACTGCAAAGTGAAAGTGCTATGTGTTACTAAACACATCTGTTTATAATAAAAATATTACAATCAAAGTACAATCTATTTGTCATTTATTTTAACTGTAATTTACTCAATTTATGTGTGAAATATAGACGCAGTACAAGGGAACTGCATAACCTGGCACCTGTGAGAAGATATATTTACATTGGATGAGTGCAGCTGACCATCTATATATTGTTCTAACTACAGAAACCGAAATCAAGTGCACTCATGGGTCCAGAACCGGATTAAGACCAAATGGGGCCCAAGGCGCAAGTCAGATTTTTGGGCCCCCCCTAACGTTCCATTACACAAATATCACTATTGTAACGCCCCCCCCCCATTATAGCACCCATGATGGTGCTCTCCCCCCCATGATGGTGCTCTCCCCCCCATGATGGCACCCATGATGTTGCTCTTCCCCCATGATAGCACCCATGATGGTGCTCTCCCCCCATGATGGCACCCATGATGGTGCTCTCCCCCCCATGATGGCACCCATGATGGTGCTCTCCCCCCCATGATGCCACCCATGATGGTGCTCTCCCCCCCATGCCATGATGGCACGGTTGGCACCCATGAATGATGGTGCTCTCCCCCCCATGATGGCACCCATGATGTTGCTCTTCCCATTACCACCCACCCCATCCCCCCCACCCCCATGCCACCCCCACAACCAACCCCATTACCCCACTCCCCCACTGATGAAAGTAGTTGGGTTATCATTGATTGAGGTTTGAGGATCAGATTCAGATACAGTTCAGTTGGAATACACTGTCTGGAAGTTTACTTACAGTGTTGTTGTCTCACACTCAGGCTCAGCATCGGGCCCGGCCTTGGGTTACGCAAACTTACGCCTCTGCCTCTTCTCCTGCCTGCGCACCCAGCAGTCTCCATCTCTAACGCAAGGCACGCATGCACACATTAGTGATGATGTGCTGCGCGCCGACAGCCGCCTGTCCAGACGAACTGAACCACCAATGATTGTGCAGTCCTCGCTCCTCCTGATTGGATGTCAGCGGCCGGGCCCCCTGTCTGGACTTCAGCAAATTAATCAAACCCTGCGCACGCACGCGCTATGGCTATGGGGTAAATAAAGAATTAATTGCCCAATATTGTACACATTTTTAATGCAGACACTGGGGCCCCTGGACGGCTCCCAATGGGCCCCCCTGACATCCGGGCCCCAGGCACTTGCCTCGGGTGCCTTGTGGATAATCCGGCCCTGCATGGGTCTTATTTAACCAGATCAATAGTCTTTTTTATTGCAACCTACATCTTTCAACCTCTTAATAGTCCATCATCAGGGTAGCTGTAAATGTTAACTAGGTAACATTAAATATGGACTGGTGGTAGCTAGTCCGTCCTGGCTGTCTGTAGGAAGAACAGTGGAGTCCTGAGCAAGAGACTGAATCGTAACAACTATTGGAACTTTCAACTTGTTCATAACTGGTCGGGCTGCTGGATTTCTAATCTACCGATTGTAGTTGAAATAATTTTCTGTTGTCTGTCTGAGCAGCTGGGTTCTGTCGTTTCTGGAACTTTTGACATCCTAGAGGTAGAGATGGATAGAGAGAGAAGGGTTGTAACTATTGGCATTACCTAATTAAGCTACGTTACATTGACTGGAGAACTGAAGACTTATTTTCGCTAAGGTACACAATTATTACAACATTGGCATGTTGTATCTTACAACAAACAGGAATTGCATTGGGAGGGCAGGGTTGGGTGCTGTTGCTAGGTGGCAGTCCTATTCCCTAGGACATATGAGGTTTGCAAACCCTTCTTTGTCCCATGGGAGGCAGCCACCTAGCAACAGCTGGTGGGCAGAGTAGCACACACCTGGTTGTTGCCCTTGTGAAGATAAGCCTCTCTGGCCCTGGTCTCCAGTAATGTCTGACAAACATTCTGTCAGAGGACCACCGGGCTGCTTTCAGTATTGTCTGTAGGGGAAGTCGCTTGGAGGCTGCCTTTGATCCCACCAAGTCCCTGGATGTGCGCGACTCATTGCAAGCGATTTTTCATTGCAAGTGACGGATTCGGGAGGCAGCTGCCAAGCCCACTAGCTGTTGCTAGGTGGCTGCTTCCCATGGGACAAATTATCAGGCTGTGAACAATTACAAGGAAAAAAAAATATTTGCTACTACTATCCTATACTTATTTTTTTAATGGCCCCACATTTGCAGTCCTCATTTTCTTACCATTAATATACTTAAAAAAATAAGGTTGTTCTTGCTTTGTTCAGCTATCTCCGCATACATACATACACAACATTTATTTTAGCAAGCTTAATTGCTTTCCTATAATCCTTGTTACAGTTTTTATAGTTCCTAAACAGCAGTTCTGTTCCCTCAGACTTAAAGATTTTAAATGCCACTCTTTTCCTTTCCATTTCCCTCTTTACATCAGAATTAATCCACATGGGGTTGGACTTGTTTTTTTTACATTTATTTCCATAGTGTATGTATTGTACTGTAATTGTTATTTACAACAGTCCACTTCTGTTCAGTATCTTTACCTGAAAATAAAGTATATCATCCCCATTTACATGCTGAAGAGTTATTTTGATCTAGGGAATTTTTTCTTTCCTGAAACTAAAAGTCCTTGTTAACCCAGTAAAATGCTTTCTTTTTATAACATACATAAAATTAAAATTTTTCATGGTCACTATTCCCTAAGCTTTCAGTTACCTTTATATGTATATTACGCCCAGTGTCGTTAGATATTACCAATTCCAACATAGCACCTTTCCTAGTAGGAACTTTAACCATTTTAGTGAAACAAAATAGTCTTGTAGCTAATTTAGGAACCATCACCCTTTATTTACTATGCTGGCAGTTCCACTACTCTAATCAAAGTCCCCAATACTTGCATCCCTTGCCATCTGCATATGAATCTCACTTCCTTTTCTATCATTTGGTTTCTTGTAGCAGACACCAACAATAACTTTACCCCCCCCTTCCTATTGCCCAATTCCACTTTGCCTCCACTTTGCCATCAATATCGACTGTCGTCTCTTCTTTTAAATTTTGCTTCAACGCTTGTTTAAAACCTGTAAAAAAAAACGGTACTGGGCATGCTCAGAGGAGGCAGACAAGGGTATTAACATTCAGTCATTGGCGGTGATGTCAATTATCAAATCCATTACTGACAGTTGCTAACTGGAAGAACCAGGGAGCAGAAACAGGGGAAACAAGTAATTGTGCAGGATTTCAGGTAAGACTTCAGGTTTCAAACTATTACCATTTAGGGTTTGGGGGGGGATTTACCTGTATGGAAGGTTTCATTTCAGGGCTGGACTTGCCCTTTAATATAATTATGCTCTTTATCCTCTATGTTAGCCTCTCCCTCCTTTCCTCTAAACACTGGCCTGGTCATTTTGCAATTGCAGGACTGCTCAATGAGGATTACACCTCTCGCCACATACAGGTAAAACAAAAGAGGGGGTGATGAAGTCAACTCCCACCGAATTAATAAAGTAAACTGCATAATTTCTCTTATTATTGTTATTATTATTGTAATAACAATGCCAATAGTGTGGATCCTGTTCCTGACAAAACCAGGTTTCAAATTGATTAATTTTGCTTGAAGAGCCAAATTATTGTTCTTTCTATTTCTTCTTCCGTTGTTTTCTTTTTTGGACCGTATCTCCTCCCACAGTTTTTGAGCTAGACACATGAAATTCGGTACAGATGTGCGGGGCATGTAGGAGAAGTGTGTTATTACCTAGCTAAGGAATCAGCTGAAGCTTTACGGTGTTATCAACAAATTTCGGGACATTTTCCCCCATAGACTATAATGGTAACAGTGCTACAAGGGTGGATATTTCAAGGTGTAAGGGTCATGAGATCAAAACAGTTTGTTTCATGGTCGTAAACACAAGCGCTGATACCCCAACCCACACAGTAAATGTTTGGGCCTAGGCAATCCTTCTGGACTCCAGCTATAGCACAAGCAATAAAGATGATGGGAGAACACACTTATTCCTCAGAAAATCTGTTTATTCACATCACACAAACGTACAACGTTTCGGAGAACGCTGTCTCCTTCATCAGGTGTAACCCTTTCAATGACTCTCTTCACCTTTTTAAAGGGTATGTCCACCCTTAAAAACAACTCACTGCCATGTTATAGTTATTGGTCCCCCAGCCCCAACCGCATTACTATTCTAGCAAGAAAGTCCCCCGATATTTATTTACCTTACATCTCTCCTTCGCCGCACAATCCCGGCCCTCTGCTTGCATAGAACTGCAAGCAGGGGGCAGGACTGGCTGATAGGCAGCCAATCACAGACGCGGCTGCCGGTAGAGTAGAACGGCAAAGGAGAGAGGTAAGGTAAGATCGGGGGACTTTCTTGCTAAAATAGTAATGCAGTTGGGGCTAGGGGACCAATTACTATAATATGGCAAAGGGGTTTGGAGCTAGGGGGGGGAGACCAAATCAGGAGGGAGGGGGGGGGGGGGAGGGATCTTCTGCGCATGGCAAAATTCTCCCGGAGGGCAGACAGGAGGCAGAGTCCTATATGGACTCTGCAGTACTCCTGGTGGGCAGTTTTTGGGACTTTGGGGGGGGGGGGGGGGTGCAGGCGAACGATTTGAAGCGGGGAGGTAAGGTAAGGATTTTTATACACTACAGAGTGGGGCCAGTAGTGGGGGGGATTATAGTTTTGGGGGTGGACATGCCCTATAAGTCCCAGTGATCAAACTAACTCCTCCCCCTTCTCAGAAGGAGTGGTAAGTGCAAAACATAGTGCAAAAAAAATATTATAATAAGTCCCTGTTTTTTTCTTCAGGGTAATAAGTGTCCACCTCACCTGAACAATGTCCAAACAAGTTCATCTTATATTGTGCAATAGTCCAAAACCATTCTCTATGAAGAGAGTTCTTGTGAAAAGAAGCTGGATGTTTAGATTCATATTTAGCTGTGAAATAAAAACAAGAATGTGCATATATACAATGTGATAAAAAATAAAAACCATTAAAATCATTGTGGCTTCTTGCATTTGTAACAGTTTCATCCTGTTAATGGTTACAAATTAGGTATATTAGCCAACATATCCACTAGATGGCAACATCGTTACTTCTTATAGATACAATGTTAGTCAAATTCTTTATGTATCTATACAATCACTGCATAAAAAATTGTAGATTACCATACTTTGAATATACTCATTATTGTATCTATATGTCCAAAAAATATGCAGTGTTGAGGATTACCCAATGTGTGAAAGGGACAATCTACTCTGACTTATAAAAACCTGTTTAGGCCTGAATCCTCATTAAGACCCCGTGGACTTAGTGTATTTAACCTATAAATCCACACTGCTTCTTTCTTTAGAAGCATTTTATTAAAGTCACCCCCTCTGGCGTGTTCTCTTACCACCTCCAATACTTGCCATTTAACTTGAGAGACCTGGTGTTTTTGCTGGAAAAAGTGCTTACATAGGGGTGTTTCTTTTCTTGAACTAGTACCATCATATTTGGTGATGTTCCTTCTATGTTCATAAATTCTGGTTTTCACCCCCCTTTTTGTTTTTCCCACATACCCTTTACCGCAAGGGCATTTGATGAGGTACACTACCCCTTTCGTGTTGCAGGTAGCGAAAAATCCCTCAATCTTATCTTACTGCCCTTACTGGTGTGATATATGCAGTTGCCTCGAATTATAGAATTACAAATGCAGCAATTCCTACAGGGAAATGTCTCTTCTTGGGGTGTACCCAGAAATATTTGTTTATATTTTTGTGGGGGCACTAGATCCATTCTCACTAGATCATTCAGCAAATTAGATGCCTTTTTGTAAGATAGCAAGGGGAGTTTAGAGAAGAGTTTTCCGCATTTTGGGTCTTGTAATATTTCCCAATGATTTTTGACTATTCGGAATTTGGAATGTACATTGTAAGTGGTAATGAATGGTATGCTTTCGCTCTTATTATTGTTAGTCTTTCTGTCCTTTTCTTCCAGTAATGTCTCTCTCTCTATTCTCATCACCCTTTCACATTGTTCTCTCTCTCTTTTCTCATCACCCTTTCACGTTGTTCTCCTAGCAGTTTGCTGTCATATCCTCTATCCTTTAATTTTTGGCTTATTTCTTAAAGTCTCCTTCTACATGTTGTTTCCTCACTGACTATTCTCTGAACCCTTAAGAATTGGCTGTACAGTAAACTATGGATGGTGTTACTAGTATGAAAGTATCTGCTTTAAGCAAGTTGTTACGGTCAGTATCTTTTACATATAGATCTGTCACTAATGTGTTCCCTTTCTTCAGAACCATCACATCCAAGTAATTAATTTGGTTTTCATTAACATTCAAAGTAATGTTAATGAAACATTCATGAATGATAAGGTGGGCATCATTCATGAACTGTTCAAATTGTCTTACCAGATCGCCTTCCCATATGTAGAATATGTTGTCTACATATCGTGTGTAGCCTTTCAACATGTCACCCCGGTTCTCATTTTCTAATATAAACTTCTTCTCAAAGTCTGCAACCACAATATTGGCGCGAAGTGGGCACCCATGCTTGTCCCTTGGGCTTGGAAGAAGTATTTATCATAAAATCTGAAGTAATTTTTAGTTGAACATAGATTAAGCAAATCCATTATGAAATATACCAACTTTGTATCAAATCCCCAATCGAGTAGAGCTCGTTCTACACATTCCATTCCTAGATCATGTGGAATGGACGTGTACAAAGCCTTGATGTCCATGGTAAACAAAAAGGCCTGGTTACTTGTCATACTTACACCCCCTATATAGGAATTCCAAAGTGTCTTTATTACTTCTAATGATAGGCTGTAAGAAGTGATCAATAGTGAATCAATTCTCGAAAACTATAGGGCGGCCTGGGGTTTTCTCAATACATTTATGTATTTTGGGTAGTGTGTAAAATACCGTGATCCTAGGATGATCACAGGTTAAAACATATTTGATACCTTGATGTAAAGCATCTTCCAATAATGTAATCTATTTCTTTCTTAATTTTGTGTGTAGGGTCCCCTGAAGCAACCGTGTAGTATGTTTTATTACATAGTTGTCTATTGGCCTCATCCATGTAAAATTTCTTGTACATTATTACTTTATCTGCTTACTTTAACTGCATTACTTTTCAGTTCTTTAAGTGCTTGTGTTTAGACAAGTTATTTTTCCCTCCTTTTGACCAAATTCGTTTCTTAATGTCTCCCAGGACACTTGAAGTGAGCTGTTTGTAATAGCAGGCATAGGCAGACCTTTTCTTAAAGGGGTAAGTTGCAGGTAAATCAATACATTTGTTGAAACACATTTTCAGTTTAAGTGATCTCACAAACCTGAACCACTCTGTTTTGAAATTAAACAATATAACCCCAACCCACCTACTTATATAGTAACTATAGTCAAAAAACTAATTTTGATCAATCATCAATAAAAGTTAGTTATATGGTCATACATGCAAAGACACATACCCCCAACCTCACACAGGTACACACACCTGCATGACCTACCCCTCCATTCCTTTAAGCCATACTTAAAGGGCAAGTCCAGCCCTAAAATGAAAACTTACATACAGGTAAATTACCCCCCAAAACCCTAAACGGTAATAGTTTGAAACCTGAAATAAATAAGTCTAACCTGAAATCCTGTACAATGTCCTGTTTCTGCTTCCTGGTTCTTCGAGTTAGCAACTGTCAGTTATGTATTTGACAGTTGACATTACAGCCAATGACTAAATGTTAATCCCCTATCTGCCTCTTCTGAGCATGCCCAGGCTCAGTACAGGCTCAGTACAAGTTTCTAAATTGCTCAGTTTCCACGACACAGGCAGAAGCATAGCAGGCATACAGTAATGAATTCATAGGACAAAGTATGATATATCAACATCATCTTAAAGAGGCCATTCTTTCTAAAAGATGTTCTTATGAGGATGGAGTTGTCCTTTAAAGGGTAAAAAAAGTCAAAAAAACTATTTTTAATATATCCTCAATAAAAGTTAGTTTTATGGTTGAAAGCACAAAAAAGACATACCCCCTCAACCAGACCCAGGTACACACACCTAGTAATCTACCCTTCCATTTCCATGGCAGCCATACCACTATAGTCAAAAAGCTAATTTTGACTAATCATTAAAAAAGTTTTTATTTTTAACCCCCAACCTGACCCAGGTACCCACACATTATACCTGTTTGTCTTTATTGTTTTACTCCTTTATGATCCTTAAGAATCTTTATGGATTCTTAAGAAATCTTGAAAGCAATACACCTGTAAATGAATAATACAGCAACAAGAACTTAACTGTATCTATCTACCCCAAAGTTGATCTTAATTTGATTACTACTTTGAATGTGGGATGTTTTATATGCATTATGTATTGAATAAACTCACCTAGACCATAAATCTGTTTCCAATAATAGCTGCAGATATCCGATCTCGCATTTCTCTTCTTCAATATGCGTCATTGTCCCTATGTGTTTGTCACTGTTTCGTAAAGGAATTGGGTATAGAAAATGCAACATGCACCAGTTACATTTATCAAACAAAGCCATTATGGCTGGCCATGAATCAGCAATATATTCTAAGCATTAGAGCATTTTATATGTCATCTAAGAGGTGAAATTCTTTACAATACGAGAACTGCAGAGCTACAGTGTTCTGTACCATCTATATGCAATGAAAGAATAGCAAAAACCTTCACATTTCCTTTTAATGAGATTCTAAATGTGCTTTAAAATACTGTATGATGAATACAACATATTAATTGGAAGCGTTGGGAGTGTTCTCAACCTTTAAGCTTTTCAGAGTCAATAACCTTCAAAAGTTCTCATAAAAGAAAATGGCATTGGGTCCAACATTACTTATAACCTTGTACATAAATACATGTATAAAGGCAGGGAAGGGGAAAAATCTTTAGAATAAATTCAGTTTTTGGGCCTTAGGGTAGTTTAATCAATTGCTTAAATAAATGTACAATTTTATATTTTAATTTTTGCATTGGTTCATCCTAAAAGGAAGTTGGTTGACCATTTGCATTTAACAAGCTGACAGACACAGATACTGTATTTCATGAAAAGGTTTCCTCCAGTGTTCCGGTTTCCATAAAAAGTGATGCTATCCTGAGGGGAGGCAGTAAGATGGCACAAGTTACCTTCCAGATTTTTTATGCAGCTATTACTGCATTGTGGGGGATCTTGGGCAGGTAAGTAGCAGACCGATAATGCATGTCATGTGGCTAAGTTTTACGGGGCAGTGCATAATGTAAATAGATTAAATCATTATAAAGAGCTGGGCTTCCTAATCCAAAAGAAGGCAAAAAACCCCCCAAAACAACAAAAACAGCATGAAGAGGAGAAATTAATTTCTGACTCCAAATGTCAATCGTAAAGGATCCCTTGATCAACAAGAACTATCAGGGTTATTCAATAAAAGTTCTTATCGGTTAAAGTGGTGCTAATTTTGCCCAAACCAATCAGATGTTAGCTTTCAAATCTTAAATAAGATCTGATTGGTTGGGGCAAAATTAGCACCATTTTAACCGATAAGAACTTTTATTGAATATCCTTGTATTAATACCAGTAATTTTCAAGAAACTTATCCAGATTTCTCTTAAAGGTGTCCAACGAATTTGCCATCACCACATCTGCTGGAAGAGAGTTCCACAGTTTCACCGTTCTCACTTTAAATAAACATTTCCTAACCTGCAGACAAATCTTCTTTTCTTCCAATCTTAAGGACATGTACACCTTTTTTTCACTCGCCTTATGCCTTTCTACTAAATAAAGTTTTTATTTGCCTTGTTTGGGCATTAAAATCACTTTTTCCAGTCTAACTTTATCACATAGTAAGGAGTAAAACAGGAGTATAGTAAAAACACACACTTCCTACCCTCCAACCCAGGTTGCCTAGTAGGGACACACTTAATCAATGTAATTAGCAGAACCGCAATGATTGCAATTAAACAACATTCATTCTAACTCAACCATACTAAATGTGTGTTTCAATAGGTATAATATAGTATAGTAAATGAGGTTGAATAAAGGCATTCGTCCATCCAGTCCAACTTAATCAGCAATACCCACATTTCCTGCCTAAATGTTGATCCAGAGGAAGGCGAGAAAAAAAAACCTCTTGACTCCGAGGGCAATCAGAAATATCCCTGGATCAACTCTACTTTATTTATCAATGCCAGTAACCTGCAACATTCCTTGTTTGCAGAAACTCATCCAGCCTTTTTTTTAAACTATCCCTATCTATTTAAACCTGCCATCACAATGTCCACTGTAAAGATGGCTATACATACCAACAATAATAGGTAAATCCTGTCGTGGAACCGGTACTCTGCTTCTATTAGCGATTAGGATCACTGGGTTTGACTGGCTACACCAGCTTTCTTTACCCGCACACTCTGCGGGACTTCTCTGCCTGGACCACACCACTTGTAATTGGCTGCACCTGTACATTTTTCACCTCGCTACTTTATTTGTAACCATCCCGTGAATTTCTATTACTATACAAAAATTACACCTTTTTATTTTTTTGTATAGTAGTAGAAATTAGCGATGTATGGGTAATAACGTGACTTTAAGATACTCCCCTTTAAGAGAAAGGGATTTAAATGGAGTTTAGGATAGAAGGAGCCCTGACGAAGCCCGGGGGTTTCCGGGAGAAACGTGTGTCGGCTGTGAGAGGAGTCGGAGATACCAAGCGGAGAGTGACTGTAGCAGCAGCCTGAAGCTTACTTGTGAAGATTCACAGCGATTTGTGGGATGGTTACAAATAAAGTAGCGAGGTGAAAACGGTACAGGTGCAGCCAGTTACAAGTGGTGTGGTCCGGGCAGAGAAGTCCCTCAGAGTGCGCAAGTGAAGAATGCCGGTGTAGCCAGTCAAACCCAGTGCTACTAATCGCTAATAGAAGCAGAGTACCGGTACCGTGAGTACAGCTTTACAATAGCCCAGGATGGATAAGATCAGGGGCTATCGCTAACTAAAGATTTATAGTTTCCACGTGACTGTTGGCTGCAGGTTTACTACATTGTAACGTGAGCTCGGGACATTCAGACTGTGTTTAGTTACATGGGAATTTCCAGAGACACGAGCTTGGCAATAAAGTAAATTATGGAAGTAATATTGCTTACCATATATCACTATCTACAGCTGGCAGTGAATATTTTGTTGGAATTAGGCTGCTAGAGTTCTCCTAAGGCTCCTCTTTCATTTTTGATAGGCAACAATTGTCACAAACAGTATTTTTTCATCCCAATGACCTTAATCTGCCTATTCAGTATTTTGTCTGTGTATAAATAAATGCAACCGAAATACTAACTTCCTGTTTGCAGAACACCTAGTAGAGACCATTATGGTCTTGCCCTTGACCCAGCGCCTGGGTTGATTCAGTTGCTCAGTAGAGATCTGAGCATGTTTGTCCCATCCAACAGCCAATCAGTAGAAATAACTGTTAGGAACATTCCAAGGAAGTGGTGCATCCTGGGAAGAAGGACCATTAGAACCTGAAATGTCAGCTCATTAATGTCAACAGCAGGGAACAGCAAAGGGTATGAAATCAACTGATTTTTCTAAATGGAAGAGAATATGTAGAATAACTAAGAAGGCATTACACAAACTAACAATTTAACAAATATTGATAATTTCCACTGAACTGTTCCTTTAAATTATGCACTTTAATCAATGTGATAATTACGGTTGGTGATTTATTAGGGGATGCACACGTTTGGTAGGGTTATAAATAAACTTTATGTATTTTTTGGACATATTAATGTTGTATGTCTGATTTGTCTAGGTTATGGTCAGAGTGCTATTTTGGGTCTAATGGACCCCCAGAACTAGTTTTAGGGTGTCTCTCTTTTCTATGGTTGAATGTATTACTTACCCATTAGCACGGCACAGAGGTATGTGCTAGACCGCTTAATTAGATGTTTCAATTATGTAGTGCGGAGCAATACATTGGATAAATCCCCTAGGAGTGATTAAAATCAGACAAATCCTTTACCTGTCAGTTTCCTGGTCTTCTGTTCAAATCCAGATTTGAACAGAAGAAAACGTTGCATGCAGTGTTTCCTGCCACTTAGCAGCCATCAGAAAAATGCCAGTTTAATGAAAAAAAAAACGCATTTATTTGAACTTATCCTTACCTTGCTCGGAATAAACTTTCTACACCAACACTAGGATGGTATTTTAACAGGTAGGAGATACTGCCATGATTGGATGACTTAAAAATAACTGATGACATTTGCAATCATATTCCCATAGGGAACAAGTTTTGAACATGTAGAATTCAAAGGGAATTAAAAAGGAAAACAGGCATTTGAGGCCAATGCAACAGAGAGAACCGAAGACCCCAATAAATTAATATTAATAAAAAGTAAGATCAAGGCTTTACAAATCTTTAAAGGAGGGCTAAAGTGAAAACTGAAGTTTTGTTCAGACACTAACCACTACTAATATTTACAAGTTTCCATGAGCTACTACTTTCATCAGAAACTCAGTGGAAAAGTTTTTGGAGATATAAAATTACTAAATTGGCAAGAATGGATTGTAGTTAATGCAATTCCAGACCTGGATGTTTGACATCTGTGTTGGGACAGGGTTGTCAGATTTTTGGGAAAAACTGGCCATTTCTCTAAGAATGCTTGGACATGCAAATAAACAGACACCATTTCCCGTCTAGCAAACAGAAACTGGATTGTCTCTCCTAAGAATGAATGTGTGAGTCTGAAGGATTTTTGATTGGCTAAGACTGTCACATGTTTTACAAACAGCACATACAGTAATTGGGTGTAATACAGCATCTTCCTTACACTTTTGTCTAGCAAACAGAAACTGTATTGTCTCCTAAAGGAAGTCTTATTTCTTTCTATGGAGAAGGGCAATTTCATTACATACTGGTATCAAACAAGGGTATTTTATTACATACTGGTATCAAACTGGGAATTTGCCATACTGGTATTAAATTGGGAATGTTATAACATACTGATAGCAAACTGGGAATTTCATTAACTACTGGTATCAAACTGGGAATTTTATCACATACTGGTATCAAACTGGAAATATGGGTAGTAAACTGGGCATTTCATTACATACTGGTATCTTGGCTTCAGTCTCCAATGCAATTTCTGGGAACAGAGTTACATTTGGATCTTGGCAGGCGGCCACGTCTGTAATTGGCTGAGAGTCAGCCAATTACAGACACTGCTTCCGGCTATTGATTTAGCCGATCCGGATCCTGGTCCGGTAAATAAGTTTCTTCTAACTTTTTTAACAAACAGACCATGTGGTCTGTGTGTGACCGCCAATGCATGAGTGGCTGTTTGTGAGAGTGCGTGAGTACCTACCTGTTACTGTGCATGAGTGCTTGTCTGTGAATGTGAGTGATGAAGAGCATTTGAGTGCTTGTCTGTGCATGAGTGTATGTCTATGATAGAATGTTTGATTACCTGTGAATGCCTGTGATAGAGTTTGGGTGCTGCCTGTCTGTGGTAGAGAGTTTGAGTGCCTGTCTGTAATAGCGTTTTTGTTTATTCATTAACAACAGTTACAGGACTGAAACAAAAAAAAAATAATTTGTAATTTATTGTGTTTTCCACACTGTCAAATTTTCACAAGAACTTATAAGAAAGGCTTCCATCTTTCTGTTTTGTGATACATGTTTAGTTAAAAAAAATTGTGAACTTTCCCTTTGACCTTTTTAACAATTCAACTGGAAGGAACATATTTAGAGGGGGGAACAAATTTGCTCCTTTTAAACAAATTAAAGTGCTTTAAAGTCCAGACGATTCATTGAATCCAAACTCTTCTTGTGGTTTAATGCAGAAATGAGTAGTTAATCATAAGATGTGGAAGAAAGTATTAAAGTAAACATATTAACATTAAACAAATTGACTTTATTAGTAGGGCATTCTACCCCTTTACCCAAAACTGATAGTTTCATGTCTGTGAGTTCATAACCTTTGTTTATGTGGCCTGAGGCATCAGGTTAGGCCTAAACCTTGGTCATCTGTAAAAGATTTAGATTTCTAAAAGATTTTGTTGGTGGGAATAGGGTTAAACAAAAATTAAATCACTGGGCCTCTTGTGTCATGGGTACATAACTTTTATATTACCTTGCTAAGAATGTCTTTTTGTTCTTTTCATCACGATTGTCATCATTTGTGCTATTGTCACTTGATTTTGTATAAAAGGGTGTGTATTCGTCAAGCATTTCATAGAGTAACACCCCAAATGACCACCAGTTAACTTCAAATGAATACTCCTGCTTAAGAAATTTCTGGAGAAAAAATAATTTTAATATAAAATTCAGCAAACTCAGCAAACTCCCATTTTAGAATGTGGGAACCATGTCATACACGGTTAAACAAAAAACTGGTGACTTGTCAGTTATCTGCCTGCAACTCCAACTGCTATTTTCCCCAGTTCATAACATGCATTTGTAACCAGATAGTTAATGATAAATTCTATTCCTTTCTGGCAAAGGTATCTGCCTCCTCCCCCTGCTCCTGAAACTTTTTACAAGCTTGAGCATGTGCAGAGCAGGCAGCAGGTAAAACAGCAGTCAATCATTGGTTGTGATGTCAGCAATCACTGCCTTGATTGACTGCATGAAAGGAGGGGTCAGTTTACTCTGACAGAATGCGGAAATAGTAATCCTTAAATATCTGGTAAGTAATGCAGGTAATAAATTGCAAAATATATCAGTTGGAGTTGGGGGCAGGTAACTGACAATTTACCAATTTTTTTTTTTTAATTTTTTATTAAGGGTGAACATTCCCTTTAACTTCATATGAGTTTCTTTAAAATCACTTACTTCAATGGGTAAATTAATCCCAATTCATAATGTAAATTGATGTGTAATACAGGAGGAGGTGTTACATATTTGTTTGCCTTAATCTTTCTAAACATTTCCCAAACAAGTTGACACTTCTTCCTGATAATGTGCATTTCTTACCAGTAGATAATCCCTTTATGTGTGAGAACTGAATGCCAACTACTAATAAAATCTGTAGGGAACCCCCAAAAAGATACAGTATTGAATGTCTTACAGCAATTAGAGCCTACATCAGTGTTTCACAACTTTTACAACCTTACAAACCCCTTGAAGCAACGTTCATATCGCAGGGAATCCCTACATTACAATGTATCATATATTAATCACTTTCTTTCAGTTCATCAAAATATAGCATTAATTAGAACCAGTCTCTAGCCCTTCAGTAAAAGTCAACATTATAATAATTTGATAGGGAATATGCATAATTGAATATACTTTTAGATATGTACCTAGAAGTCTTTCATCTCCTAAAGTTTTAAATGATCTTTCACTTAGCTATCTTAATTAATTGTGATATATTCTAGATCAGTAGTATTTTCTATTCCACCTCTACTACCTCTACCCACGTAGCTTGAATAACACTAAGCTCTTCTTTGTAAAATTTCAACAAGTCTCAAATATTCAGTCACTCAAAAGAGATGGTTCTAAGAAAGAACTTTCAGAAGAAACGCTGCCAAGGTTGTTATGAATTTGAGAATTTGTTTCTAATAATGTTGTGGCTTTACAGCATTAAGCATTTAAGAAGTTATTAATGCACATACAGATAATAGAAATAATTTATGATTATTACTTTCCGCTGTTATTAATGGGAAATGCACATTGAATGAATGACATCAGCCTATATATGTATAATGCAACACATATATAGATAAGCCCTTCAACCATCAGCGTAGAGGCTGCTCCGAAAGTATAAAAGGGAAACAAGGAACACATTCAAAAAGTACATCTGTTATAACTTGCAATACAAATGCATGTACATTTATTTAGAAACTGCTTACAAAGAGGCTTCAGTGGGTCAAGTAGACTAAGTCCCCAGCCCCTTCTCCTACATGAACTATTACAGGTAAACTCAAGGCTGTAAACTTAGCTACTCATTCCGATGTCACATGTATGCTAAGGGTGTTTCCCAACAGTTTAAGAACAGAAGCTAGCTCACCTTACTGATATGTTGGCCCGGGTGCGCTAATGCCCCAAGCCCTTCTCCACCTTCGCCATAAATTTATTCCAGGATTCACAGCATCATATACCAAATGGCCCCCACAACTTTAGTTAGTATAGTATAGTATAGTATTTGAGGTTGAATAAAGACATACGTCCATCCAGTCCAACTCATCTAGCAATATCCTCATTGCCTGCCTTACTGTTGATCCAGAGGAAGGCAAAAAAACCCACCAGATTTATGAAGGGGGAAAAAACTCCTTCCTGACTCCAAGTGGCAATCGGAAATTTCCCTGGATCAACTCTCACTTTATGTATCATACCTACAATACAAAGATTGGAGGCACTCCAATTAGGCTAATTTACAACTACATTTAGTGGAAGTGCTACTGATCTGGTCAAACATTTATACAAACATAGAAAAGATATATCATGCACATTCCTAGGCCCCATACAATATCATATTATCTGCTCACTGGCCTACTTTATAAACAAAGGGGTTTTAGTATACATTACTGTGATCACATAATGAAAAGCCTTCCAACCACGTCAAGGTAACCCCAGTCTGGAAGGTCCTACAGTCTAACCTTTAACATTTCTTTTACTTCAATTACGATTAGCAAACTTTTGCATTTCTCGATCTTACACACTGGATCCATTAACAGGCTCTCTCCTTCCCCCTCAGCCCTTTGGCTTTTTAAAATGAGGGAAGAGGCCATCCAGTGCTTTATATTAAAGGCAGAGGACCTCCCATTAAGGGGGCTGTTGGGGGTGCTATTACCACATGGAGGCTTGACCAAGCCTCCCATAATACATACAATACAAGAATTGGGGAAGCACTCCAATTAGGCTAATTTACAACTACATTTAGTGGAAGTGCTACGATCTGGTCAAACATTTATACAAATAGAAAAGATAATCAATGCACATTCCTAGGCCCCATACAATATCATATTATCTGCTCACTGGCATACTTTATACAAGGGGTTTTAGTATACATTACTGTGATCACATGAATGAAAAGCCTTCCAACCACGTCAAGGTAACCCCAGTCTGGAGGTCCTAACGTCTAACCTTTTCAATTTCTTTTACTTCAATTACGATTGCAAACTTTTGCATTTCTCGATCTTACACACTGAATCCTTTAACGCTCCTCCCCTTCCCCCCAGCCCTTTGCTTTTTAAATGAGGGAAGAGGCCATCCAGTGCTTTATATTAACACGAGACCTCCCATTAAAGGGCGTGTTGGGGGTCTATTACCACATGAGGCTTGACCAAGCCTCCCAATAAATACATACATACAAAATTGTGGAGCACTCCAATTAGGCTAATTTACAACTACATTTAGTGGAAGTGCTACTGATCTGGTCAAACATTTATACAACATATGAAAAGATAATCAATGCACATTCCTAGGCCCCATACATATCATATTATCTGCTCACTGGCATACTTTATAACAAAGGGGTTTTAGTATCATTACTGTGATCACATGAATGAAAAGCCTTCCAACCACGTCAAGGTAACCCCAGTCTGGAAGGTCCTAACGTCTAACCTTTTCAATTTCTTTTACTTCAATTACATTAGCAAACTTTTGCATTTCTCGATCTTACACACTGGATCCATTTAACAGGCTCTCTCCCTTCCCCCTCAGCCCTTTGGCTTTTTAAAATGAGGGAAGAGGCCATCCAGTGTTATATTAAAGGCAGAGGACCTCCCATTAAAGGGGCGTGTTGGGGGTGCTATTACCACATGGAGGCTTGACCAAGCCTCCCAATAAATCAATACAATACAAAATTGTGGAAGCACTCCAATTAGGCTAATTAACTACATTTAGTGGAAGTGCTACTGATCTGGTCAAACATTTATACAAACAGAAAAAGAATCAATGTCACATTCCTAGGCCCCATACAATTCATATTATCTGCTCACTGGCATACTTTATAAACAAGGGTTTTTGTATACATTACTGTGATCACATGAATGAAAAGCCTTCCAACCACGTCAAGGTAACCCCAGTCTGGAAGGTCCTAACGTCTAACCTTTTCAATTTCTTTTACTTCAATTACGATTAGCAAACTTTTGCATTTCTCGATCTTACACACGGGATCCATTTAACAGGCTCTCTCCCTTCCCCCTCAGCCCTTTGGCTTTTTAAAATGAGGGAAGAGGCCATCCATGCTTTATATTAAAGGCAGAGGACCTCCCATTAAAGGGGCGTGTTGGGGGTGCTATTACCACATGGAGGCTTGACCAAGCCTCCCAATAAATACATACAATACAAGAATTGTGGAAGCACTCCAATTAGGCTAATTTACAACTACATTTAGTGGAAGTGCTACTGATCTGGTCAAACATTTATCCAAACTAGAAAAGATAATCAATGCACTTCCTAGGCCCCATACAATATCATATATCTGCTCACTGGCATACTTATAAACAAGGGGTTTAGTATCACTACTGTGATCACATGATGAAAAGCCTTCCAACCACGTCAAGGTAACCCCAGTCTGGAAGGTCCTAACGTCTAACCTTTTCAATTTCTTTTACTTCAATTACGATTAGCAAACTTTTGCATTTCTCGATCTTAGATTCCAGACTGGGGTTACCTTGACGTGGTTGGAAGGCTTTTCATTCATGTGATCACAGTAATGTCTAAAACCCCTTTGTTTATAAGTATGCCAGTGAGCAGATAATATGATATTGTATGGGGCCTAGGTGTGCATTGATTATCTTTTCTATGTTTGTATAAATGTTGACCAGATCAGTAGCACTTCCCTAAATGTAGTTGTAAATTAGCCTAATTGGATTGCTTCCAACAATTCTTGTATTGTATGTATTTATTGGGAGGCTTGGTCAAGCCTCCATGTGGTAATAGCACCCCCAACACGCCCCTTTAATGGGAGGTCCTCTGCCTTTAATTAAAGCACTGGATGGCCTCTTCCCTCATTTTAAAAACCAAGGGCTGAGGGGGAAGGGAGAGAGCCTGTTAAATGGATCCAGTGTGTAAGATCGAAAATGCAAAAGTTGCTAATCGTAATTGAGTAAAGAAATTGAAAAGGTTAGACGTTAGGACCTTCCAGACTGGGGTTACCTTGACGTGGTTGGAAGGCTTTTCATTCATGTGATCACAGTAATGTATACTAAAACCCCTTGTTTTATAAGTATGCCAGTGAGCAATAATATGATATTGTATGGGCCTAGGAATGTGCATTGATTATCTTTCTATGTTTGTATAATGTTTGACCAGATCAGTAGCACTTCCACTAAATGTGTTGTAAATTAGCCTAATTGGAGTGCTTCCACAATTCTTGTATTGTATGTATTTATTGGGCTTGGTCAAGCCTCCATGTGGTAATAGCACCCCCAACACGCCCCTTTAATGGGAGGTCCTCTGCCTTTAATAAAAGCACTGGATGGCCTCTTCCCTCATTTTAAAAAGCCAAAGGCTGAGGGGAAGGGAGAGAGCCTGTTAAATGGATCCAGTGTGTAGATCGAGAAATGCAAAAGTTTGCTAATCGTAATTGAAGTTAAAGAAATTGAAAAGGTTGACGTTAGGACCTTCCAGACTGGGGTTACCTTGACGTGGTTGGAAGGCTTTTCATTCATGTGATCACAGTAATGTACTAAAACCCCTTTGTTTATAAAGTATGCCAGTGAGCAGATATATGATATTGTTGGGGCCTAGGAATGTGCATTGATTATCTTTTCTATGTTTGTATAAATGTGACCAGATCAGTAGCACTTCCACTAAATGTAGTTGTAAATTAGCCTAATTGGAGTGCTTCCACAATTCTTGTATTGTATGTATTTATTGGGAGGCTTGGTCAAGCCTCCATGTGGTAATAGCACCCCAACACGCCCCTTTAATGGGAGGTCCTCTGCCTTTAATAAGCACTGGATGGCCTCTTCCCTCATTTTAAAAAGCCAAAGGGCTGAGGGGGAAGGGAGAGAGCCTGTTAATGGATCCAGTGTGTAAGATCGAGAAATGCAAAAGTTTGCTAATCGTAATTGAAGTAAAAAAATGAAAAGGTTAGACGTTAGGACCTTCCAGACTGGGGTTCCCTTGACGTGGTTGGAAGGCTTTTCATTCATGTGATCACAGTAATGTATACTAAACCCCTTGTTTATAAAGTATGCCGTGAGCAGATAATATATATTGTATGGGGCCTAGGATGTGCATTGATTATCTTTTCTATGTTTGTATAAATGTTTGACCAGATCAGTAGAACTTCCACTAAATGTAGTTGTAAATTAGCCTAATTGGAGTGCTCCACAATTCTTGTATTGTATGTATTTATTGGGAGGCTTGGTCAAGCCTCCATGTGGTAATAGCACCCCCAACACGCCCCTTTAAGGGAGGTCCTCTGCCTTTAATATAAAGCACTGGATGGCCTCTTCCCTCATTTTAAAAAGCCAAAGGGCTGAGGGGGAAGGGAGAGAGCCTGTTAAATGGATCCAGTGTGTAAGATCGAGAAATGCAAAAGTTGCTAATCGTAATTGAAGTAAAAGAAATTGAAAAGGTTAGACGTTAGGACCTTCCAGACTGGGGTTACCTTGACGGGGTTGGAAGGCTTTTCATTCATGTGATCACAGTAATGTATACTAAAACCCCTTTGTTTAAATTATGCCAGTGAGCAATAATATGAATTGTATGGGGCCTAGGAATGTGCATTGATTATCTTTTCTATGTTTGTATAAAGTTTGACCAGATCAGTAGCACTTCCACTAAATGTAGTTGTAAATTAGCCTAATTGGAGTGCTTCCACAATTCTTGTATTGTATGTATTTATTGGGAGGCTGGTCAAGCTCCCATGTGTAATAGCACCCCCAACACGCCCCTTAATGGGAGGTCCTCTGCCTTTAATATAAGCACTGGATGGCCTCTTCCCTCATTTTAAAAGCCAAAGGGCTGAGGGGGAAGGGAGAGAGCCTGTTAAATGGATCCAGTGTGTAAGATCGAGAAATGCAAAAGTTTGCTAATCTAATTGAAGTAAAAGAAATTGAAAAGGTTAGACGTTAGAACCTCCAGACTGGGGTTACCTTGACGTGGTTGAAGGCTTTTCATTCATGTGATCACAGTAATGTATACTAAAACCCTTTGTTTATAAAGTATGCCAGTGAGCAGATAATATGATATTGAATGGGGCCTAGGAATGTGCATTGATTATCTTTTTTATGTATCAATACCAGTAACTTGCAACATTCCTTGTTTGCAGAAACTCATCCAGCTTTTTTTAAACTGACCAATGAACTTGCCATAACAACGTCCAGTGAAAGACAGTTCCATAGCCTTACCGTTCTCACAGTGAAAAACACTTTCCGAACTTTAAGCCTAAACCTTTTTTCTTCAAGTCTTAAGGGATGTCCTCGTGTCCTCTGACATGTTCTATTGGTGAACAATGCCCCAGATAGTTTATTGTATGGCCCGTTTATGTATTTATACACAGTAATCATATCCCCACGCAAGCGCCTTTTCTCCAGCGTACATAATTGCAACTTTTCCAGTCTCTCTTCATATTCAAGCACCCCCAATCCCCTTATTAATTTAGTTGCCCTTCTCTGAACCCTTTCCATTTCAAAAATGTCCTTTTTGTTCTCAGGATTCCAAAATTTCACTGCATATTCCAAATGAGGCCTTACCAATGCTTTGTAAAGAGGGAGAATAACATTTTTCTCCCTTGAATCCATACCATTTATAGTATAAGTAGCACAACGTTTTTTAAGTCCAAAATGCATCACCTTACATTTATCAACAATGAATTTCATCTGCCACTTAGCAGCCCAATGTGGCAATCTATCTAGATCCCACTGCAAAGATTGCACATCCTCTGAAGTTTTTAATGGTCGACAACGTTTTGTGTCGTCAGCAAACACAGAAACCTTGCTGACAATACCCACTTCCAAATCATTAATAAATAGAACTGGCCCCAACACAGAACCCTGCGGCACCCCACTTAGCACTTTAGTCCATAATGATGAAGCCCCATTTACAAATACTCTCTGCATCCTATTCATTAACCAATTTTCTATCCATGTACAAATGTGACTCCCCAGACCAACAGACCTCAGCTTATACATTAGTCGCCTATGGGGGACTGTATCAAAAGCCTTTGCAAAATCCAAGTAAACTACATCTACTGCTATGCCAGAGTCTAAATTTCTACTTACTTACTCATAAAAGCCAAGCAAGTTAGTTTGACAAGATCTATTCCTCCTAAATCCATGCTGGTTACTACTTATAATGTCAGTTATTTAAACATACTCTAGAACATGTTCCCTTATTAAAATTTCCAGGAATTTCCCCACCTTTGAAGTTAAACTTACAGGCCTGTAATTACCTGGCTGTGAACGACTATACTTATATTATTATATATTATTATTACGACTATATTGGAATAACATCAGCCTTTTTCCATCAGCCTTTTTCCAATCCAGAGGTACACCACCGGACATGAGGGAAACTGCAAAAATAAGAAACAATGGCCTAGATAAAACTGAACTTAGCTCCCTAAGTACCCGAGGATGTATTTTATCCGGTCCAGGAGATTTATTAATATTAACCTTATTTAGTTCTTTCTGTACCATATCCTCGGTTAACCAAAGTGCACTTAAATCTTTTATACCATTATTGCTACTATACTCTATGATATCTGTACTTGGATCTTCTATAGTGTATACAGAGGGGAAAAAAGTATTCAAGACATTTTCTTTATCTCCATCCATAACTAACTTATCCCCATTAATTACTGGTGCCACATTCTCAGTCCTCATCTTCTTACTATTAATATACTTAAAAAATGTTTTAGGCTTAGTGATGCTTTGTTCAGCTATCCTAACTTCATTATTAATTTTAGCTAGTTTGATTGCTTTCTTACACTCCTTGTTACAGTTTTTATAATCCCTAAAGGCCCTTTCCGTTCCCTCTGCCTTAAAGGTTTTAAATGCCTTTTTCTTCCTTTCCATTTGCCTCCTTACATTAGAATTCAGGAACTCATCGCCTTTTCTGTGATGGCAGTTCCACTACACCAACTAATGTCAGGGTAATTAAAGTCCCCCATAATGAGCACACTCCCCAAACTTGCAGCCCTTGCCAACTGCATATGAAGTTGACTCACCTCCTCTCTGCTAGCATTTGGCGGCTTTTTAACATAAACACATACTCCTTCCCCTTTCCTTTTTTCTCTGTTCTGCCTAAACAAAGCATATCCTTCTAAATTTACAGCCCAGTCGTGAGAACTATTCAACCACGTTTCTGCTATACCTATTACATCATACTTTTCATTCAATGCCATAATTTCCAATTCACCCATTTTGTCAGCCAGGCTTCTCGCATTTGCAAACATACATTTTAGATTATGATCTTGTAATTTATTCGTACACTTTAATACACATGCCTCCCTATCCCCTTTGATAGCCACACACCCTTTTCTGCCCGCCAGTGGCCTATCTACACCCTGCTTTCCTCCTGGGCTATCTATCCCAGTGAGACTGCTAATACCCTCCCCCCCAAACCTAGTTTAAAATCTCCTCCAACCCTCTAGCCACCAGGTCACACCCAGCCCCACCCAATAATCTGTCTACATGATCCACCACATGTCGAACCCTAGCACCAGGCAGGCAACACACAGTTCGGCATGTAGGGTCTTGGTGGCAGATTACCCTATCTACCTTCCTTATAATGGAGTCCCCTACCACTACCACCTTGCATCCCTGATCCTTAAAGGGCATGTCCACCCCCAAAACTATAATCCCCCCAACTACTGGCCCCATCATGTAGTGTAGTTTAATCCTTACCTCACATCCCAGCTCCATATGGTTCTCCTGTAGTCCCCCCCCCCCCAAAGTCCCAAAAACTGCCCACCAGGAGGATAGCAGAGTCCACATAGGACTCTGCCTCCTACCTGGCCTCCAGGAGAAGTTTGGCATGCATACTGCAGCCCTTCTCCCCCTCCCTCCCCCTCCCTCTCCCTCCCTCTCAGGATTCCCTCCCCCTAGCATAAATCCCTTAATATATTGTATTGCCCCTGCCAGCCCAGCCCCAACTGCTATATTTATATGTTTAGAAAGCTCCCCAAACTTTACTTACCTCTCCTCTTTCCTCCGCCGAAATGAGCTGCCAGCAGCCGCATCCGTGATTGGCTGCCACTCAGCCAATCACAGAGGCAACTGCTGGTCCCGCCCCTCTGCTTGCATTTTCTCACAAGCAGATTGCCAGGAGCGCGGCGGAGGAAAGAGGGGAGGTAAGAGTTTGGGGAGCTTTCTAAACATATATAAATATAGCAGTTGGGGCTGGGCTGGCAGGGGGAATCTTATATTAAAAAATTAATTTTAGGGTGGACATACCCTTTAATTCCTCCTCCCTTGTATCAGAGATGGCAGTCCCCTGGGTGCTCAAGGGACTAGCCCCCTCCATACATGCTAATTCCGAGGTGTCCTCCTCCACTTTATTAAGGCGGGAAATTAATCTGGGAAGAAGCCACCCTACCCTTCCTTCCACCACTTCCCCTAGTAACCCTAACAAAACTACCTCCCCCCTCAACCTTCCCTGTCCCACTTCCACCCACCTCTATACTGGCCCCAGCCATTGCCTGCTGATCCCCCAGTTTTGCTAATCCCTGCAATTCTGCATGCTGCCCCCTTAGACTCTCCACCTCAGCTTTCAAACGGGCAACCCACTCACACCTGACACAGACATAGGTTCCCTGGAACATCTGCTCCAGGTTCCTATACATGTGGCAGGATGCACATTTCATGGTACCGACAAAACTGTCCCTTCTAATACACAACACCAGCACAGTGACACACAAACCTTGTTTATTTGCCCTTCTTGTTTCAATGTCCTTCTTTTTCTGTCCTTGAGTCCTTATGTCCTTATGTCCTTATGTCCTTGAGATCAAGGTCCTTAAAAGAAAGGGACATGTTCCACTCTAGTTCGTTTCACTCACAGGAAACTTCCTTTTGTTAGGTCCAAAACCCTGACCCAAAACCTGGAACATTTTGTTCAAGATTAGCGCTTCATCAGAGTATATCAGTTAAAAATGTAGAAGTCCTTATTTTTAATAAAGTTCCTTATTCTGAGTTCAACAGTGAAACTCAGAAATTTCCAAGGACAAATTTCATTTTGAAACAAATTTTCACCAGCTTAGTGACCTTAAAGGTGTATAATAGTGATGTCCGACCAAGGAATGCTGGGTGTTGTAGATTTCTAGTCTTACTTACTTACTTACTAGATTTTCGCTTTTTTGCTGAAAAGTTAAAATTTTCTAAACTTCTGTTAGATTCACAGATTTTTAAAACCAGCAGTTCTGAATTTAAACCAAGTTTGTTTTGAAACCTAGACTCACCACTATTTGCAAATACTATAGAATGGGTCAGTTTGCAAGTTGAAAGGATTTTTTTCTGTCCCCATAAACCTTCATTAAGTGGGTTTCTGCACTAAAATGCATGCAGCAGCACATTTGGAAAACAGGCCTGAAACAAAATCTTTAGTGGGGATGCTTATATAGATGTCTATGGGAAAATAAATATCTTTGCATTATTTTTTTTTAAAAATGCATACATTGCAGAAAATGCCTGCAAACTTGATTAACAGTAACTGGATCACTTATTTGAAATCAGCTCCCCCCTTACCTGTAGTCCCTATCCATATCCAACCATCTACTGACCAGATTACAGTCCCCATTGCCAGCTTTGGTCATTTTATAGAGCTGGCACCTCTGTTTGTTTTCTGAACAAAGATTATTTTTTGACTGTCCTAATAGGTGGATCGACTTTAAGATATTTTTGGTTACGGTAATATTCTCCTTCTACTTGTTTTTTACTCCCAATTTACCCATAAAAAACAGAACGAATTGTTAAAATTGAAATAATGATTCAAAGGGAAAGTAATAAATGTCAAGTTACTAAAAATCAGTCTAAAGAAATAAAGATACTAAAATGAGTAAAAAATGGAGAATGAAATATTGAGTAGGCCACCTAATGCTTCCTATGAGCCCCAGGTCTTATTTTTCCTGTCCAACCACCTAGGTTCAACACTAGGGTATGTGGATTTTAAAGGTTGGAGCAACACATTATAAGGCGCAAGGAAGTTATATTCACCTTTCAATTAGTAGTAGTAAACCTTTCAAACCATATCGAAATGTATTCTTATAAAGTATATGAATAAACCAATACAATCGTGTATTAAATACATGAATTAAGAGGAGAAATTACCAGCAGGTGTCACTGTTTCACTATCCCAAGAAAACTAAATGCAATTTATTTGCTGCAGTGTGTAGCTTTCTAGTGGTGTAACTGCTCTAAATCACAGTTTGTTGTCAAAATATTAAAATCAAGTCAGAGCAATATACATCAATTTCAGAAGACGGCAATAATGCATCATTGTGCCATCATCCTAACTGATGCTACAGACTAAGCCATCTAATGGATGCGCACCAGTGTTGCTCTTATCATGCGTAATACATTTTATCATGTTAAGATATGGACGAAGAACAGCAAGAGACTTTAAAGAGTTAATTCCTATGAGACTGTCTAAGATCTCATTTATGAAAGGTCACAGTGAAAGGGTGGACCCTACATGGAAAGGTACAGCCGAAAGTTAAATGATTGTAACATCAATTCCCTTTGTGGGACATAATCTTTGCTGCCAATTGAATAAGCTATTTTTTATCAGAGAATTGCCGTATGATTTATTGCAAGGCTTCTCCGTTTTGTCAGTGAGAAATGGTTCTCCACGAAATGCGATGTCACCAGTTGCTGGTATTATTTTTTCTAGCTGTAATCCCTTCATTTCTTTTAATTGTTAGTCACTGCGCCATTGCTCATTCAGATTCTTTTTTTCCATGGCTGATTCGTTTACATTTCACTATGCAATATCTGCTGTAGGTTTTTTTTTAAAATCAAACTCTTGGATTTAGTTTGCCAGCTGTCTTGCAAACTATGGATTTCACTGTAAAACATATTATAGTCAATGTCAATAGTAACAGTATACATCCATGATAAAAGTATAAAAAAAATGCAAAGAAAGTTGGCCAATGATATGGTGAACAATTTATAAAAATAAATAAATAACTGTCTAAGGGAACCTGTACTGCAGCATGCCATAACTTTATTAACCTTGTGAGTATTAAATGAGGAGGTAGGAGCCAATATTCCTACCTCCCATTCTTCTATATAAGCAGAATGGCTGAGTGTAAAAAAAAAAACAAATGCTGCTCCTCATGCAGGTGGAGAAAAAGTCACACACACAAATAGGTGGAGAATAGGTCACTTACTCATATAGGTGGAGAATAGATCACTCACTCATATAGGTGGAGAATAGGTCACTCACTCATATAGGTGGAGAATAGGTAACACACTCATATAGGTGGAGAATAGGTCACTCACTCATATAGGTGGAGAATAGGTCACTCACTCATATAGGTGGAGAAGAGGTCACTCACTCATATAGGGGGAGAATAGGTCACACAATTATATAGGGAGAGAATAGGTCACACAATTATATAGGTAGAGCATAGATCACACACTCATATAGGTGGATAATAGGTCACACAATTATATAGGTTGAGAATAGGTCACACACTCATATAGGTGGAGAAAAGGTTACACGCTCATATAGGTAGAGACTAGGCCACACACTCATATAGGGGGAGAATAGGTCACACACTCAAATAGGTGGAGAATAGGTCACACAATTATATAGGTGGAGAATAGGTCACACACTCATATAGGTGGAGAATAGGTTACACAATTATATAGGTAGAGCATAGGTCACACACTCATATAGGTGGAGAATAGGTCACACAATTGTATAGGTAGAGAATAGGTCACACACTCATATAGGTGGAGACATAGGTAACACACTCATATAGGTGGAGACTAGGCCACACACTCATGTAGGTGAAGAATAGGTCAAACACTATATAGGTGAAGAATAGGTCAAACACTCATATAGGTGGAGAATAGGCTACACACTTATATAGGTGGAGAATAGGTCACACGCTTATATAGGTGGAGAATAGGTCACACACTCATATAGGTGGCTAAAAGGTCACACATGTATATAGTTGGAGAATAGGTCAAACACTCATATAGGTGGAGAATAGGTCACACAGTTATATAGGTAAAGGTCACACACTTATATAGGTGGAGAATAGTCACTCAACACGTTATATAGGTGGAGAATAGGTCACACACTTATATAGGTGGAGAATATGTCACACACTCATATAGGTGAAGAATAGGTCAAACACTACTTATATATGTGGAGAATCGGTCACACACGTATATAGTTGGGAGAATAGGTCAAACACTTATATAGATGGAGAATAGGTCACACACATATAGGTGGAGAATAGGTCACACTATTATACAGGTGGAGAATAGGTCACACACTTATATAGGTGGAGAATTGGTTACACACTTATATAGGTGGAGAATAGGTCACACACTTATATAGGTGGAGAATAGGTTCACACTTATATAGTAGAGAATAGGTTACATACTCATATAGTGTGGAGAATAGGTTACATGCTTATATAGGTGGAGAATAGGTTACACACTTATATAAGTGGAGAATAGGTTACACACTTATACAGCTGGAGAATAGGTCACACACTCATATAGGTAGAGAATAGGTCACACACTCATGCAGGTGAAGAATAGGTTACACACTCATATAGGTGGAGACTAGGTCACACACTCATATAGGTGGAGAATAGGTCACACAATTATATAGGTGGAGAATAGGTCAAACCCTCAGATAGGGGACAATAGGTCACACACACATGTAGGTGGAGAATAGGTCACACACTTATGTAGGTGGAGAATAGGTCACACACTCATGCAAGTGAAGAATAGGTCACAAACACATATAGGTGGACAATAGGCAGGTAGGTACCAGTGCTCATGTCTATCTTCTACTTAGAAGAATGGGATTTAAAAATATTAATTCCTACCTCCCGACTGTATATATATATATGTATATATTATAATTACAATTTTTAGTTCACATGTTTCGCCCTTGTGTTCTCATTTTTTTTGTCTCTATACAATGTAAATTTCTGGAAACAAACATGGGCAACTGCTTACAGAAATCTGGGGCTATTGGGCAGTTGTTAAGTGAGACAAGCAAAGATGGCTACCCATAGGACAATTTTATAACTATACTATAGCCATTGGGCTGCTGTGACTGACACGCATCATGCACCATGTTTCTCTTTAGTTCAAGTTGTTTTTTCACGATAGAACAAAGTTTAGTAAAGTGATCAAAGTTTCACCCAAGCCTCTTCTATTAAGAAGTGTTTGCCTTTTGCATGTGTATTTATAGAACAGAAACACACTGCACTGTCTTTTACCGCAAACACATAAGTGGGAACGCTATTATTTGTTCAATTCTATATATGAATTCTGTAGTTTTGGAAACCACATGTGTTCCATATAACAGCATTTTGGATTGAAGTGGGTTGTAGAGTTCAATTCCTGATATTGTTTAAGAAGTAAGGCTCCTCTCTTTATTGCATGTGTTTAGCATCATATTGGGCTTTATGTCTCGTTGCAAGTCTCCTTCATTCCAGTTTTATTATTTACATTTAAAATATGTATTGGTACTATCCATGGTAAGAACACAGTAAATCACCAAGTTGCATTGTCAGTTTATTCAGAGAACTATGTCAACATGTTTTTAGTCTATGGAAACTCATCCAATAATTCCGGTAGCTAAAGTGGGTGGATTTGACAGTAGCCTTTAGGCAGATTAATTGTACAATGAAGAGAGAAGCAAAGCTTTAACATGACTACTGCATGAATGGACGTCAGCAATTCAGACACAAAGAGGGCAGAGTAACTGGGAAAAGATCCATGCAGCATCTTAGCTGACGCTTGCCTGACTGCAGCCATAAAGCTACTGTATCTGTGCAGGAATGTTTGAAGGCTTTGGCTATATTAACACTAATAAATGGACCTATGGTAAACACAAACACACAGGAAAAACAAATAGTACATTTTCTATACATCTATAGAACAGAATGTATGCAAGCACTTTCAATACCAATGCGTGCAAAATGCATCTCTGATATGCACTAAAACTGCACTGCCCACCAAATGCACAAGTGGGAATGTTATTTATGTGTTCCCTATACTTAAGCTGGGTACACACCATGACAATAAAGCTTAGATATTGACGGTATCGGGGCTTTATTGTAAATGTGTGTACCACATTCTCCAAACTATCTTAAGGCCAACGAACATTCCTGTCGGCCTCATAGTCATTTGGAAAAGACTGAAAAGACAGAAAAGTCTTCCTGTACTAAAGAATAGGGGAGTTGGCCGCAGCCTAGTTTTCTAGTCTAGTGTGAATAAGCCCTTTCACTTGTTGCGCAAAGGAAATGAGAAAGTCTCCTGTCTGATTATGGGCTTAAAGATTGTTTAGACCTAATCGATTTATATCCTTAAATATATTTCAGTACCACTCCTGCTGAAATGATTGTATGATGGGGTCCACGGTTTCATAACAGCCCCTACAGGTGATTTTGTAAAGGGCAGTCAGATATTTGTTCCTTTAGGGAGTAAGGTGGCAAGTCACAGTAAAGAAAATAAATACATAATATGAGAAAAACCTTTCTGGTTTTCATTTCTTCCCTTCAGGCATTCCTAGAAATATAGATCATTTTAATAGTTATAAAGCAAGGATGTCCAACCTGCAGCCCTACAGAATTCTGCAGCCAGGGAATGCTGAAAATTGTAGTTTGCAAACATCTGGTATAAATTATCCTTACAAAAATACTACATCTTATTATTATTTTCCTGTATGTGCAAAATATTGTACTTTTTTTTTTTTACCGTAGTTTGGATTTGTCTTAAAGAGCATGTACACCCCTTACAAAAATTTAGTATCTAATAGAACACCCCCAAAAGCTAAGATCCGTTTTACTTACAGTTTGAAAGATGTTCCCCCGCCGTGTAAGAAGCCTTACAAACCACCGATCCAGCGCTGTTTAGCCCACGCCTCTGCTGCTGGTGCACGTGCCCTTAACGTGCACCAGCAGCAGAGGTTCCTTCGGTATTGGCTGTCAACCATTGGCCGTCACATCACCGTCACGGCTGATACCAGGAAGAAGCGGTAAGCTGCGGCACTGCATCAGTGGTTTGTAAGGCTTCTTACACAGCGGGGGAACATCTTTCCAAACTGTAAGTAAAACGGATCTTAGCTTTTGGGGGTGTTCTATTAGATACTAATTTTTTTTAAAGGGGTGTACATGCCCTTTAACTCCAAACGTCACCACTTTTCTCTTTTTATATCTTCAATTTTTGCGCTGACTAGTGGATGTGGGGAACAGTTATGGAGACTTGCTTTCACTGAACACCTTTTACTTGATAAATGAGGAAGCCAGCATGTCATTTCTTTTTTTTTCTTTTTCTTTTCTTTGAGGATTCCCACTGTGAGACGTTCCGATTTTCACCTAGCGGTTTGCTCTGTATGTTTATCATACTGACAAGCACCGCTCAGAAATCAAGAACTGACCCAATACTGTACTAATGCAACCATCTAGTGATTGTCATTTAACGTAGGTTTGTGATGGAATATAATGAAGCTATACTGTACTTTACAAGCAGCACAGCTTTAGAACATTTATGTTGTGGTTGATTGCTCATCATGTAAATGATACATCGAGGAAAAGAAAAAGCATAAAAGGAAAAGATGGGTTGACAGATGTGATAAGGGAATCATTTGTTACACACAATATTGAGAATTCTGTTTTATGTTATAATGGCTCTGACATCAAAATCCATAAATGCAGAAAAAACAAATGCGAAATATTCCTGCTAACAGATTTCATTGAGTGTATATTTTTTAAAGGAGAACTACAGGCTAAACACTTTTCCCCACCTGAATGCCCAGAATAATTTTTTGTATTCTTTTAAAATTATCCTCATCAAAAATCAAGCTCCAATTGAAAGAAAAATTGTGGTTCCCAAATAAGTTTAAAGGGCAAATTAGTTTCAGAGGTTATGCTTCCCCCTCTCTGCTTCTTAAGGGATAGCAGCAGTCAGTCATGGCTGTGACATCTTACCTTATGGACAATGACTGACTGTGTTTCCCCAAGGCATCTAATTTGCACATGTGCAAGCTCATAAAAAGAACTGTACAACTTGAAGAGGTGAAATCAATATTTTCATAAGACAGAAAGAGCGGCTGCAGGACATCCCACTGCATATCGTCTCTCAGCTTTCTTTACAAAGTTTAAGGAATTGAAAACAGACATTTCCCAGGCTTTGTTTTCTCTCTACAAACATTGAACATTGGAAGATTAGGAACTGATAAGAAGCAATAACCCCTCAATCAAATTGTCTCCTTCCAGGACAGAATAAATGCAGAAATGTTATGATTTTCAGCACCATAACTTTTGGCAGGATGTGTTTAGAGAAGCAAACCAAGGCTTATATTGAAGGTAAGATAGTTGGCTTTTATTGAACACTACACTTTTAAAGTACAGTATTTTTTTTGGAGACCATATAGTAGATCACATTTAATAAAAAAACTTAAATACTTTAATACATATGATCCTACATATGCAAGCAACTGCTGAAGCACTTGATTTATATCTCTTTTTCAAAGCTTATGGGGCTTTATTAAACAAAACACCAAAATAAAAGCAATGTATCTAAAGGTTTTTTCAACCTTTAGATAATGCTGGTTATACATATCTTATAATGGTGATCGGCAGAGGAGGTTCAACAAAAAGAAAGTGTGATGCACAGTGATAGGATAGTGTGTCAGGTAGGTTAAATGGGGATAAGGATAAATATCAAAGATACAAAAGAGCAAAAGTATCCCCCTCTTGATAAATTACCCACACCAAATAGCCAATCCGGAGAGACACAAGTAATTAAAACATACATTTTATTAGATATGCTTTAAAAACAACCAAAGAACACACTAAGTTTAAAAATACAATGGGAGTGCTTGAACAGTATATATGCTAGATGCTTGAGGAACAAGACAAAGGGGAGCAGCAGAGGTAATAAAATACAATCCACTCGAAAATGGTCTGAGTGGAAAGAGAACCTCATCAGAGCCAGGTGATACTATTTTATCACCAGGAATTAACACTGTGTAGATGGAAGAAACCTCTCCATCATATCAACCAGTCTAATAAGTAGTATAGGCAAAAAGGCAGAAAGCCCTATATTACAGCCGATAGCTTCTAGCATAAACAGAGGGAAATCCCTGTTCTGGTTCCCTATCTGAACACACCCTTTGAGCTAAAATCTAGAAAGCATAGGTTCAAAGGTAGCAAACTAACATTGTAAGTACCAAGAAATCTAAGTGTAGCTGTTTGTATTACACCCCCCACATCTAGTCTTTGATGAGGAGGATCAAAGAGCCACCAGAAACCTGCCTAGTATCATTGGCTAGAAACACAAACAAAATGTAGATGTAATGTGTTTCGTCCCCATGTGGGGACTTACTCATAGGTGTTTATGCTAGAAGCTATCAGCTGTAATATAGGACTTTCTGCCTTTTTGCCTATACTACTTATTAGACTGGTTGATATATCTACACAGTGTTAATTCCTGGTGATAAAATAGTATCTGGCTCTTAAGGGGTGAGGTTCTCTTTCCACTCGAGTGGATTGTATTTTATTACCTTTGTCTTGTTCCTCAAGCATCTAGCATATATACTGTTCAAGCACTCCATCCCATTGTATTTTTAAACTTAGTGTGTTCTTTTGTTAAGTTTTTAAAGCATATCTAATAAAATGTATAAGTTTTAATTACCTGTGTCTCTCCGGATTGGCTATTTGGTGTGGGTAATTTATCAAGAGGGGGATACTTTTGCTCTTTTGTATCTTCGGCAGAGGAGGATGTCAGGACATCACAGTAACATGAGCAGGTGAGTCGACTAGGTTATGATCTGTAATACTATATTAGATAAATGGAGGAGAAAGTTCTGTGACAATTTATGACAAAGTGGTTGCAATACTTTTTGAACTAGTTAGTATAAACCGGCTCACACAATTTAGCTGAATCTGAATTTTGTGATCTGTGTCTAAGACTAAAATATAGAGACAACATTTCTTGTATCCTTCTGTTCAGCGCATAGTGTGTAATACATCTTTACAATGTGCTATATTATTCCGAGATAATCATGTTAGCCATTAATTTGCTGTACCATAGTTGACAGTGAGATGCTTATTTAAGATAAATATATTGAATTCTATTTACCATGAAGACTACACGAACACAAAACCCAAAAAAGTGTTTAGATAAGTAAAATTGAACATCTGTCTCGCTCATTTAAATCTTTCTCTGCTGTTCGCAAAATTACTGTTTTTACCCTAAGGCCACTTACAGGGACAATGAGAACAGCAATTTTCTTGCTAAGTAGAATCAATTATCTATTATTCAGTTGTCAACAAACTGAGTTTTTTTTAAAAGATGCTGCTTATTAGAATGTTAAGGAAAAAACCTTTTCTTTTCACCAGCTAAATAAAAGGCAAGTGGTAACTATCTTTAAAATCTGTGGATAGCTTCATACAATGCAAATATATTGGAACATAATAACTTTATAAATACCATAAAAAATATATAAGACAAGTTTATTATGGAGGGCCAGCATTTTTTTTATGTATATAAAACAGATGGGCCAGCAATTAGTATAGATTAGGGGTTGGCCCCACTAGCCTGTTTTAGTCTGCGTTGTGCACTGCTGTAGCGCAGTGCACACCAATAGAAGAGGATGGGGATGGCCCCATTATGTCCACAGGCCTGCGGAGCGTTGCCGACCCTTTTAACAGCGCATGCGATCACCATTTTTAGTGTGCATTGCATGCACTGCGATAGGGATACATTAAAGAGATCACAGCGCACACGCGCAGGGTAACACGCATTGATCACGCGACGTTACAATTTTGCTGCATCGCGCAATTCCTGCACGCTCCCTGGTGGGGCCTTGCCCTTAAGGCTGAATTAAGATATGGTCATCTAATCCAACCTACACAGCAATACCCACATTTCCTGCCCAACAGTTGATCCATCCCACCCCAGTATCGAAGGGGGGGGGGGGTTCCTTCCTAATTCTCCTTCCTAATTCTAAATGGCAAGAAATATCCCTGGATCAACTCCAACGCTATATATTAATACTTGTAACGTGCAACATGTTTATGTTAATTTAATGAATTAATGTCTGCATTGTTACTGGTGTCCTTTTTTATAAGAAACTAAAGCCTGAAATCGACCCGCTCCCTTTAAACAACGCTACACTCAGTAACTGACTGTGCTCTCATGCCTACTACCCTCAGTGCCCCTGACTCTCCTCTTATCTCTGAGAAAGGTGAGCAAACTGAGCATATGATAATGAAGGTAAGGGCAGACTGTGTGAATAGCCAGAGAGCAGTCTGTTACTGCCTAATTATAATTATATAACCCACCCTTCCTATGAATCCCAATGGGGATCAACTGTAAAGAATATTGTTATAATCGGCACGCTACTACGTAGTAGCACGCCAATAATAACCAGGAAGTAGGTCCCACATAGTCTCAGACACTCCACCATCTCACCACCACGCAGCTACCTTAAACCAGCGAACCTCAGAACGTGCCACAGTTTTAGCGCGAACATCCCCTTCCTGGCCGGAAGATCACTTAGAAGAGAGGAGGCGGCGGCCAAGGGGAGAGGAGATGTTGCAACTTCGGAAACATACAGTATCGCACCCCTGTAAGCGGCAATAAGATTTCTGTCAGGGAGATGTGTGTAGACACTTTCCGGTTGGTGCAAATATTAAACAGTGAACCGTTAAAGTAATGCATTGCACTGGGTAATGCATTTAAAAAGATGGTGCACATTTCTATGCAGGCTTTTAACCTGCATATGAAAAGGTAAGGGGGGGGAGTATTTGGAAGTGAGAGAGGGGTTTGGAGGGGACTAGAAGTTGTCTAAGACTACCTGTGTATTAAAATGTGGAAATTCCGGGAATGGAGGGGATGGGTAATAATGAATAATGTATCCCCTACAAAAAATTATATGGATAATAGAAGTTATCTCGGAGTTCCGTGCCCTGTATAAAAGAACTCAGCCTTGTGCTTTTATATGGAAGTGGAACTCATTGGTGACTTCTAATATCCTTACAATTTACAGTAGGGGGTACATTATTAACTATATAATCCACCCCCTTAATGGGTCACAATGAGACCCATCAGTACAATAATATTCTTATAATTAGTGCGTTATTATAGTAGTGCGCCGATTTTAAGATCATTGTAGTACCTTGAGGATCCCTCTCCTCCACCCCTTCTCCTATCCGGACTTATGCTGCCTTCAAGTTGTTTTGGCATGGTCTGGTGGAGGGGAGAGATCAAAGCAGCTGCTACATTCCAGGGTCTGTGTGTGTGAAGGAGAATGTAGCTTGAACCAGGAAAGCAAAGCATGGAGAATGGTAAAGGGGTATGGGGGAGGAGAGAGCAGGAGGGGAGAGCTGTAAAGGGGAGATAGATGGAAGGGAGAGCTAAATATATAACAGTAAGCTGAAAGTGGGGGTTTAATAGGTTTTAAAAACTGTTTGGGAATTCATTTTCATTCTAGTGATATTTATTAGGTATTATTTCAAGTTTGTTGGGGATGGATTATATTGTAAAATGTACCCCCTACTGTAAATGATTAGAATTATAAGTTCCATGACTGTGGCCTTGTGCTTTTATTTGGTCACGGAACTCATCTGTGACTTATAATATCCTTATAATTTACAGGCATGGGGTACCATATTTACTATATAATGTAGGTCCTCACCCCTGGGGTTACCTTAGATTGGGAAAACATGATAGATGAAGTTGTGACTCCAAGGTCACTTCTAACCCACCCCCTTTTAATAGGCATTGAAGACAATCTACGGTATGGCATGCACTGGAATATGTGCACCCTCTCAGGGAGTGGACAAGGAGCGCAACTGTATCTATTAAATTTGCCAGCTCTAAGGTAATCTTCTACCATGGACACCCATCAATAGCCCTTCATCCCCTTTCCTTTTTCTTACTTTTAGTTTAAAAATACCTTTCTGTTTCTTTCTTCTCAGAATATTACATTTCAGCTTTTGCATATGAAAAATACAAAGCCCTTTCTTATACAGTCCATTATTTCTAGAGCTCCCTGTCCCTGAATATGTATTCACCACCCATTCTTCATCCTGCACAAGTACTCCTAAGAATGGATATATTTAGAATTTGAATTAATGCTCTCTGGGCAGCAGACCTATATGTATATGTCTGTGTGTGTCTGGTCTTCAGTGTTCAGGACTTACTATTCAATTCAATTTTTGAAACGGAGAACCTTTCCTAATATTTATATTTTTGCACTTGGATTTATTCCCCCTGTTCCTCTCCATTGTATCCTTGATAAGTTTATATCCTGCCCATGGAAAAATCTATATAAACACAAAAATACCAACAGTGGAATTCTGAATAAAAAACCATTAAGGGATTAAATACTGAAACAGATTCATTCTGGGTAATGTAGTGAAGTATGTGGATTTTTACATTGTTTTCCAGAATTATGCAAAATTATAGTATAAAGAATAGAACTTAATTAATGTTTATTAACAAAATAAATTGTGGCTGTAGCATTCAATAATTTAATATAAAATATAATGGCCATTGATCTCTTCTTTACTGTAAACATTTCACAGAAAGAAATTAAAATGATTCCTAGTGAAGTTTAAGCACAAAGTTCATTTCACAGCAAAATGTCATGTTTTGCATTTTACCAGCTTAACTTTTTAAATGCTGTAATTCCTTGCATGATTATTTCACATTGTGCCCATCCCCTGACTATGAAAGCATTCTTGCAATTTCCCATCATTCAGTGGTGCAGTGGTAGAACTTATAGTAGGTACAGAGATAGATCAGGCATATATAAAGCAGCACTTATTTTACTGGGGTTTTTTTTCTGCTGCAGACTTTTCCAGGTAAATATTCTTCTACTATTACTAATAATGCAGAAAACGTCTGTTAGATTTTTTTTTCCTAAAAAATTATGTTCATAGGTATTCGAGATTCCACAGAAGCAAATGGGACCCTTCACTAATTGGTACATGTTGCTTATGCTATTCCCTAACTTACCATGCAATTTTTCCATTTTTACTAATAAGAAGGGCATTTGTTTATTTTGTATTCCGCCCTTGATTATTTCCGCAAAGCGCAGCGCTGCCGTTTTAAAGCGGGTGTGTCTTTATTGGCGGGCGTGGTTTTGCGTGGCTAAAGTGTTACAATTTTTAAATTACTATTACTTAGGTATATATACAGTTCCTCCTCAGACAGTCAATTAGCAATAATTTAAATTACTAGAAACGGATATTACATCCCTTTCTCAAACAACTTGAGCTGCCACTACCATACACCAAATAGCAAAGTGGATCATGGATTAAATTTTTCAAAATGAAATGCACATAGAAGACAGAGTCCATCGTGACCTGTCAGACCCAAAAAACAAAATTGTGGCTACTCACACGTTATTTACTTTTCCAATATATGGTTTCAATCCCACTCCACTCCGTTTTACGTGGAAATGACAATTCACCAACAAATACAAATGTGGGAGAACCAAACACAGAGATTATACTGCAAACGTGTTTTATTCAGTGCGACATATTTAGGAGCTAGTGTGCTCTTTTATCAAGCATCATCATCATAAAAGAGCAAACTAGCTCTGAAACATGTGGCATTGAATAAACCACGTTTGCAGTATAATCTCTGCATTTGTATTTGTTGGTTACCTGTCAGACTACGCAGCAGAGGAGCAAGTGATCGGGTAAGTTCCTTACCTTCTCTCCCGGCTCCTGCAGGTTTTATTGAAGAATGGAGGAAAGACACAGTCCCAAAGTCTGTTAATATGAGTGGAAATACCCTTTAATACTGTAAATAATATTTTTCATTGAACTGCCTCTTTAAGATGAAAGGGTAGGTCTGCAACTAAAGCCTCAGAACTCTGAATCAGAAGTCGGAGCACCTTGATATAAAAGCATTGATATGTGTATCCTCGTTTTTATATGGTGGGAAATTTACCTTTCTAATATGGGGTTTGTGTTTTATTTCCCAGCATTCCAGTTTTGCACAGTGTGGTCCCTGACCACTGTATTATTTGCACATGTCGAAACCTAAACTAGTTAAAGCAGGTTGTGCCTATTAGTAATCTCTAGTTTAGCCAAAACTGGTCCAAGGGACACTATATTTGAAGAAACTAATTGCACTCTGGCTCTTCCCACAGTCTGCATGGAAGGAGGAAGAGAGCAGTCAGTTACTGCATCAATATTGTGTCCTTTTAAAAAATAACTAGGAGTAGTCATACCTTTTTAAACAAACATGGGGAGACTTATCCCGTGCCGCAACAGCTAATGAGCAGCTGTGCAGCTCCAGGTATATCCTCTGCCATAGAGCCGCACAGCCACTGGTAATTACCTTGTGGGGGTAAAAGTCACACTAACCGATTATGACGTACCCTTCCTTTACCTTTCTAAGTTGCCCTTTTCTGCTGGGAACAGAGTAGTAGGGAGAAGAGACTCAACTACTTACCTGGGAGTGAAGTGTGCACCATACATAGATAACTTTTTATGAATCAACCAGTGGGACAAGCATGCTCAGCGTGACTTCCACAGGGGCTGTACTATTAGCTACTTTGTATTTTCCTGTGCTGGAGTGAGATGGAATGCAGTGTAGCAGAGAGGTTATTTCTTTCACAGGCAAGCATTTCATCATTTTTATCAGCAGTTTTTGACCTATAAGTTGTGAAAAATGCTTTCTCAGCCCAGAGATATCCTTTAACCATCACAAAGGAAACAGAACACCTTTAAGAACAGTTCTAATTTTGTCCTTTAGGCTGTTGAAACATTTGATACGAAAAGGTCTTTGTACCTCATGTTCTACCAACCTTGTTCAGCTCAGTGTCCCATAAAAAAAGCTTTTTGGAAAGTGCTAAAAATAATTTTTGAGGCCTAATAATCACCTGTAAGCTGATATAGAAGACATATTGGCATTGCTTAGTTCACATACTTTTTTAAGTTTAACACTTTGCCTCATGTTGCTAATATTTGGAACATGCGCGGTCATTAGATTCGGACATTTAGGTTAAGAAACTTAATCCGAATATTGTAAATAAAAGGGACCTGCTAAACAGATGTGTCATTAAAATCCTTTCTAGGGCAAAGATTTCACTAAAAATGTAGTAAACCAAAGGCAAAAATAACTTTATCACAATTCACGTAAAACACAAAAACATCCAACACCCCCTTAGCACAATTCTGTTTTATAAAATGTAAAGTGATGGGATCCTGCAAACCGGAAAACACGTCCTACACAGTAATCTTAGTTATGCAACCTTGAAAATTAACCTTTGCTTAAATGGGGCAACTGAATCTGATTGAATTAATGGGGAACCTTTGTATTGCAAAATGTATCACTGCATCTCAGTTTACCCAGACAATATGTAATCCATCCTCCTGCATTTCTTAATGCCTTTCTTATCTGTGAATGACTATATTTCATATTTAGTCCAAAGGCATTGGAAAATAATTGAGAATTTAGATTAGCGTAGATGCATACAAGCATCACCTGCCCAAGCTAATAAATATGGCACCATTTATCTACATTGATAACCTTGTGCACAAGTAGCTAAGTTCAGGACTTCACTGCTGCTGTTAAAAGTAAGAATAGGAAGTAGGAGTACCTACTTTCTAGGGAATTAGGAGTACCTACCTTCTTGGGAATTAGGAGTACCTACCTTCTTGGGAATTAGGATTACCTACCTTCTTGGGAATTAGGAGTACCTACCGTCTAGGGAATTAGGAGTACCTACCGTCTAGGGAATTAGGAGTACCTACCGTCTAGGGAATTAGGAGTACCTACCTTCTAGGGAATTAGGAGTACCTACCGTCTAGGGAATTAGGAGTACCTACCTTCTAGGGCATTAGGAGTACCTACCTTCTAGGGCATTAGGAGTACCTACCTTCTTGGGAATTATGGATTCAATGTAAACAATTTTTTAAAATCAAATAATTTTTTTCTTGAAATGCCTAAAACATAAAAATGTATAAAATGCACAATATTCCTATTGGACTTGCAACTTGGTAATTTTATGTTATAGAATATAGTATAGTTTATCCTTTCTACATTTTGCCATTGTTCATTAAATCAATAGCCACATCAATGAATAAAGTTAATAGAAAACAGATGTCCACAAAATCACAAGGATATTGAGAGCAATTGTAAGCCAGTTGTTTTAAGAAGACTTTAAGCAGATAATCCAAGATACTCTTTGTATCCACCTCGCATGAACAGAAATTGCTTTGGTACTTGCTGGTGTTTTTCCTGATTTGCTACTTGAGGTGAAACAAGATGCTCAATAAACCATTCACCTGATGCCATTGTGTTAATTAAGGTTTTGGATGCAAGTCTCAGAGGAGTTTAATCCACCTTTTTACTGATGTAATATCATAGCCTGCAAACTCATAAAACTGATTTAGCCATATCTATTTGCTCTCTTATTGCCAAAGGGGAATTAATAAAATCTTCCAGCCTTATGTGTGAGCCTATTCACCGCTAGATTTAAAGGATGGAATAAAATAAATTATTTGCCAGTTTTGTCTAATAACACAAGCTGTGCGCGCACACATTTCACATGGCAATTCTTTTTGAAATGAGACATAACGATATAATTAATGCAGTGTAAAGGTGATACTTTGATTGGTTAACCAAAATAATAAAAATAATAATAGCAAGTTTTCAGAACATTATTGTTTCTGCATTACCAGTTAATCAATTTAGAATAGGTAACGGTAATCTTGCAATGAATATCATCTTAGTTCACAATTAAAGAATTACCAGGAGCCAAAAGGAGTTGGATAGTGTGTTTAATATCTACAAATAATATAACAAAACATGAAATCGACAATATTCTTTCAAACATGTAACAGGAAGGGTACCTTGAAATCTTATATAGCTATATATATAAAAGTCAATGTATGTATGTGCGTCTGTATGTTTGTATGTTCCAGAAAAACATTAAAACGTCTGGGACAATTTTCCCGAGACTTGGGAAAGTCATGGGGAAAAGCATAGGCTACTTTACAACTTTTAAAAATGCCCCTGTACTGTTTTTTCGACAAGTTAATTAACCTGTGTGCCGCCATATGGTGGTGAATCGAGTGAATCAAGTTAATTGCACACCTTCCAAATATCACAGATTTTTCAGGGCAGTTTTTCTTTAGAAAAACCGGGCAACGCCGGGTACTCTGCTAGCTCTATATATATATCAAAGTCAATGTATGTATGTGTGTATGTATGTTTGTATGTTCCAGAAAAACTTTAAGACGGCTGGGACAATTTTCCTAAAACTTGGTATACTTATATATAAGGACCTGGAAAAAAGCCTAGACTACTTTACTTTACTTTACTAAAAATGCCTCCGTACCCCCCCTTTTTTCAACATTTTTAAAGTTAATTAACCTGTGTGCTGCCATCTGGTGGTGAATCACATAATCATCTATTAAAGTACAATGCTTTACTACATTTTGTTCTTTTGTTGCTAATCAGAGTGCAGAGCTCTGCACCCTCCCGCCCCTTGTGTAACCTAGTTGGTATCGCACACACCGCATCTCTTCTCCCGATCTGTCCCTCTTTTGCATTCTAAAATGTTGTGAGGTCTAATTAGGGATCAGAGCTTACAATCTAAGTGGGTGGGACAAATACAGATACAAGGGGTGTGTGTGCTTGAGATGGCTAACAATCATTTGTTGTACTCAGAAAGGTAGGATAACCATCTAGATTTGAAAGTATTAATGGATGTTACCAGGCAAAGCAAGAGAGGGAGAGAGTTCCAAAGGTAGGGAGCAGCAAGAGAGAATGGTTTAAGACGAGAGGAAGCAGTGTTCATTGAGGGTTTGTGGAGAAGATTTCCTTGTGAGGAACGGAGTGCATGGCCAGGAACAAGAGGGTTAAGTTAAGTAGGGAGGTGCAGTAGAGTGAAGGGATTTAAAGGTTAAAAGAAGGGTATTGAATATGATTCTTTGTTTGATGGGAATACACCCTATGGACTGCAGTATCGGGGTTGGGGGTTCTCTTTTGGAGGAGAGTGAGATGATCCAAGCTGCTGAGTTTAAGATAGACTTAAAGAGAAGATAATGATAACAGGCTGGGAGTCCAAGTAGCATAATGTTACAATAGTCAAGACTGGAGATTATTAGGGCATGCATGAGCATTTTAGTAGTGGAGCAAAAGGAAAGGGTGGATGTTGGTGGATCAGTGAGTTTGAATGGGTCAGACTCAGGTTTGATTAGAAAGGGTGTGGGTCTATATACAAAAAAAACTTAACGACTATTACTAGCATTCAGCTCACACCATTTGAAAATATTTGTAGTTGGATTTCACATAGCACCCCCACAATCTCAAGAATATATTCCATATTGAATGAATATCGCCACGCCCCCAAAACAAATTTTATGGATAAATGGGAGAGTATGCTGGGAGCGAATTTGGAGAAGGAGCAATGGACAAATATATTCAACTCCCTAAGTAAATGTTCCTCAAATAGTGCAGGAAAAAAGTTTTAAAATTCTGCACCACTGGTATATGTCCCCCCAAAAACACGCATGATTTACCCACAATCACCCCCCCTTTGCTATTGAGGATGCGGGCTTCCACCTGACTTGAAGCATTGTTGGTGGACTGTGAGATAATAATCCATGAGGTTCTCCACACCACAATTACTCTAGATCCATGGTCTGCACTTTTTGACAAAACTATAACACATCTATCCCTGCCAGGAAACAAACTTGTACACAGTGTGCAAGCGCAAGGACTCTTATAGCGCTTCTATTTCTATTTCTCGGTATAAAACTGATTTTAAAAGTGAATATATACTTTCTAAATATGCTGAAATTAACATTTAATATTTATACTAAAAAAATGAATGTAAAAAAACACAAATTCTTAGTAGAAATGACAAAAAATAATTGTGTTGTTCGCGGCATTGTGTATTATAGAATTCCCTTTAAATGTAACTCAAGGAGTTGCCGTAAGGTACAGAGGGTAGGAGGGATTGTTTTCTGGTCTGTTTTATTGACCACATGGTCTACAGTGTTGGAATAGTTTATATATTTCACTTATGCACTTTCCTATTATTGTACAATAGCATATTTATTGAGGTGTGTTATGTTCACGGTTAGGGACTTTAATTACTAATGGAGTATTCCTTACTTTATTGCTAGCTTGTTTTATTCTTTTTTCCCCTTTTACTTGTTTAAACGTAACACATCTAGGAATTTAGTGCACTAAAAAGTTATGGATAATCAAAGCCATCGCTTTTAAAACACGCTTCCAAGTAATTTAAGATGCATTCCATTGAAAACTAATCTCTGTATACAAGAATTTAGCCAGCTCTATTTTCATTAGAACTGACAGATCTTGACTTACACAATATTGTTGTATGGCACTATATCAAAGGCTTTTTCCAAAATACAAATAGACCACATATACTGCAATACCACTAATGAATCTCCTTTATAGTGAAAAGTATTGCTTGACAAGGAACTAAATGTCGTCCTCTATCAATTTAGTGAGGCTTGGCAGCTATTGATTTAAGACCCCAGAAACTATACAAACATTTCAATCTCTATCTTTGTGGTTTTGACAGAACAATACTGACATGGAGCCTTGAAGAGGAATAAGATTCAAGGTTCTCTCTCTATCTTACCAAGAGGTAAGTCCCATTCACATGTTTCAAGTTATGTGCCTGATAAACATATCATTACAAGGCAGTATTCAAAATATCACTGGTCCAAGAATCTTCAATGTGCTTCTTTCAAGGAGAAAGAGCAGCAGCTATGTCTTACCTCCCATTCTTCAATGAAACAATCATGCGCATACATTGCAAACGTCAGTCGGGACCTGTCAGAGGAACAACGGTGGACCACGATTGCAAGTAAGTTCTCTGACTTTCCTCCTATCTCCTGATTATTTAATTAAAGAATGGGAGGTAAGACATAGCTCCTTTACCTCCCGTTCTTCAATTAAACTGAAAAAAGCTTAGTCTGTTTTACAAGTGGAGATACCCTTTAACTTGAATATATCTCCCAGACTAAGTCATAAAGCTAAAATAGTAGAAAGCTCTAAAACTGTTGGTGGAACAATAAGCAATCATTCAAACTTCAAAACAGGATAAAACCCAGCTTTTATTGCTTCACTAAAATTAGCAGGCAGAGGTCCAGCACCTACAAGGGCTATCACAACTTCTGCATAGGAACCTGGAAAGTGGCGTGGGTACAAGTTCCATTGGCCAGAATATTAGGGGGAAAAGCATGCCCATCAAGTCAGCAAGCAAGCTGTATTACACCGAAGTATAGACAAACACTTCTTGCAGTAAGGATTTTAAGCTATATTATTGGGCTAGCCCAATCTACAGTGTTGAATGGAAGGAGGGACTCCAACGCCTATATGCTTAAGTAATTGACGAAAATTTCCTATGAGCACACATTGGAGAAATATGAGCCTTCAGTGGGATTTTATATCAGATATCTACAGTTGAAACAATGTATATTAAATATTATGAAAACCAGAAACGTTGAGTTTGCAGTCTACCCAATAATGGGAATATTGGGTAAGCCTATGCAGAAGAAGTTGGTGGCAAAATTATACTAAAAGTTATTACAATATTAAACAGATTCAAATCCAAAGAAAATTAAAGCTCAATGGGTAAAGGTTTCACCTAATATACAGGAGGAAACCATGGATCAAATAATGAAATCCCATATTAAGTTATCATTTGCAGTCTAAAATAAACTTATAGAATTTTACATAATTAACCAGTTGTACCTGACCCTAGAGAAATCAAAAATAAGCAGCACAAAAAAAAATTTCTGCCCAAAATGTAATAAACCACTAGCAGAAGTTGGGAGTGTAATAGAGTTCGAAATTATTGGCTTGAGATTCTGGATTTTATCTAATTGAATCTTCTTGGGGTGACGATTCCAAGGATACCAGAGTCCTGCCTGTTTGGTATATATAATGAGACGGAATGTTATATATATGTTGTAATGAACAGGAGCCTAAAGAAGCACCACAAATACAGAAATGGCTGGATTTAATAAACAAGGAACCCCCATTAATAAGAATGATATATAAGTATAAGAAATCTATGAAAAAATTTAATAAGGTTTGGGCAAATTGGATCTCGTTACCATTCACAACGGGAAAAACAATGTAAAATGTTAAGTAGATAAAGGAAGTTTACCAGCAGGAATATATGTTATACTTCAGTCTATATCCTATCCTAAAGTAATGCCTATTTAACTTTGTATGTATAATAATTTAATAGATTGTCCATTAAAGTTTATTAATGGTATATCTCCATTGGGAGAATGGAGAAGAAAGAGGAGAGCCCCATTTTTTAAAACCCCAACTCATATAACAAAAACCCACAGACTCTTTTAAAACTACCTTATAGATCCTTGGACCCAATTTAAATAATAGGGGGACCCATCAGGGGTTTACCCCATCTCTGTTTGCATTGGCAATTTTAACCCTGGCAACCAGTCCCAGAAGGAATGCAGATACTGTAGGGTATAAAATTGAAACCTCGTATAATTTTAATGTACGCCTGTTTGTAGATGAAATATTATTATCACTGACATACTGTATCCTTCATGATCACTCCCAAACTACTTCCATAATTTGGGTGTGATCTCAAAATTGACTGGGTTAAAGATAAATGTTTGGATCTTCCTGAGCCAAAAAAACTATTGAAATTAAACTTTGGGCTCAAGGCTAGCAAACATAACAACACTAAACTAAAGATAGGCTTTGGTTACTTTTTATACAGCTAATTATCACATCATGCAAACATTACTTTAAGAGGAATTAAACAATTGTCAGAATCTAAATATATAATGGTTGGATAAGGTAAACCCTGTGATACCAAAAAACGTATATACTTATCTTGCTGACACCCAATACATACTGAACAAGCACTCTCTAAATTGCAGAAAACTGTATTTTCATTTATTTGGAACAGAAAAAGACCTAGATTATCTAAAGCCCATACATAAGGAAGACTATCTACTTTCCAACTATATAGATACTATATCACAGCAAGAGATGGACTAGAACTCGAACCCGAGTTCGAGCCGAACGATTCGAATTTGAACGAATTCTGACTTCTTGAACTTCTTGAACTAACCCGGATTTTTGATATTTTCGGACTTTCGATAAATATCGAATGTTCGACCGATCGAATGTGCGAGTAAAATGCCTATTATACCTATACGCGAGCATCAAATCCGCGAGAAAAGGGTCCATTAAAACCTACATGCGAATATTGAATCCGCGAGTAAAATGTCCATGTTATCTAGGCGCGAACGTGAGCATCGAATCCGCGAGGACAGGGTCCATTAAAACCTATACACGAGCATCGAATCCGCGAGTAAAATCCATGTTATCTAGACGCGAGCATCGAATCCGCGAGTAAAGTGTCCATTAAAGCCTATACGCGAGCATCAAATCTGCAAGTAAAATGTACATGGTACCTAGGCGAGAACGAGCTTGAAAATAGCGCGAGTGAGAATAAAATAGATTTTTCTAATGTCCTGGATATTTGTACATGTTCCCCAGACCATTTCCCAGGTCCCACAGCCATTTACATTAAGTTACCATTGATATTTTAATTGTATTTCATTAGAACTTTTCAAACTATTTGACTCCCATTGACTTTAATTGGTCCATTTTCGAACTTTCAAACTTTCCATATAGTTCGAAAGTTCGAAAACGGACCGAACTTTCGAAAGTTCGGCCATCTCTAATCACAGCTCAACCCCAGGCAACAATTCCATCCAACTAGGAAGGATTAGTGGTAACCCTTTATTTATTCCGAAAAGAACATTACTGGGCACTCAAGTCTTAAGTGCATCAAATATTTATTTGTAACGTTTTGATACACTTAAGACTGGAGTGCCCAGCAGTGTTCTTTTCTTGATACTTACCTCTGTTGGCTACAGATGCCAGAGCACCCAGCATATGAAACTTTGTATTTATTGGTTTAGGTATGCAGGACCCTTAACAACTATACTCTTTATTTATTCTGAGGTGCAAAAAATATTGATTCAAAATCATTGGGTTGAGTTTACTAGGAGTCTGAGAAATGGCTGAAATAGAAAGATGTTTGTCTTAATACAAACCATATCATTTGTTTATTAATATAGGACCCTCAAAATGTTAAATCAATCTTTTCAGTATAATTGGTAAATTATACTAAAAATTAAACAGTGTCAGCTTTACCATTAGGCACAGTAGGCACATATTTGTGGCACCTGTAGTTCCAGGGCCCACTCCAGAAAAGGGTGTGTGGCTTGATACTGTGGCCTTTTTAGGGTTTGGGTTAAGGTTTTGAATCCAGCCCTGTTACAACCTCATAAGCCTCATAAAGATCAGATTCTTAACATTAATATTTATTGTTTTTACTGTTATTTTTACACTTTTGTTTTCTTTCAAAGGTGTATATTAAATCTTATTGCTAATTAATATGGTAATAGTAGTGCTATGGTAAAGAATGGTATTTCTCTGAAAAAGTAAATGTGTTCTGGATCCTCATTTTGGGTTTGTAGGTGGTGGTGGTGGTGTAGGTGTAGCGTTGGCTGCACTGTGTGGTCTTGGTAAAAGTTGCATTAGGGTGGATCCTAGGTATTAAAAGTAATGGATTACTGTTTATAGAGTTGTGGGAGAAAAGTTGTGTTGTGGCATAGAATGGCAGACGGTGTCTTTCTGGTCAGTCAACCAGGTTTGTGTAAATGGTGATAACACTTTAGTACTTGCCGGTAGTGCCTGCATTATAATGTAATTTATGATATGTGAATGTACATTTTTAAGAATTATTCAAATTTAACTTGAACATTACATCCAAATAAAATCAGATCAAATGCTTTTTAAAAACGATTTCCTATGAAATTAGTCGTTTGGTTGGACTTGATGGACGTATGTCTTTATTCAACCTTAATTACTATGTTACTATGTTTGTTCTACTGGAGAGCATCACTTAAAATAAATATCAAAACCTCATAAAAATAATTCACCAGACATATTTTGAGATATATTTTTTAAAAAATGACTAAAATAATTGCTTCATGTATTAGCAGCAGCTAATTGCCTCCTTCAGTCAAGGATATCCCAAGAGTCAGAGATGAACTACTCATAGCCCCATTTCTCATCCTCAGTAGGCAGCAGAGTAGAATGTCCCTAATACAATCAATCAACAAAGAAACCTAGAATATGAGGAATGTTAGAGAAATGCTACATTCCACTTTACATTTCTTTAGATTAGGAGTAATGTAATCACTTAACCTAGCATTTAAACATTATCTAGAGAATGTTTCCCTTCAAATAAACTATAGTGCCAGTTTTATGCCATATTGAATGAATAAAAGGCATTAATTCTATCACAAGCTCAAAGCAATCAGGCTAAATTGGTACAAGAAATCTGTGTGCAAAGCGTTGCCTGTGGAGAGCTCTTATAGGCTAAATTGTCAATTATAATAAGAAATTGGACAATTTGTGATCTGTCTGAGCCATTTCCCAACATCCGGAAAGAGATACAGAAACCATTTGATCAGTGCTACTAGAAACAATACCGGGAAAACAGCCTAAAGAAGATTGGAAATGGAATATTAGAAAAGCCATAAAAAATGGGATATCCCATTCCTGACAGGAATTCAGGCAATCATTTGAAAAGCTGACAGAAGATACAGAGTTACAGTTTATAGTTATTAATGTTGGTCAATTGTGCGGTCTTCAATAAGCTATAAAATCAGTTACACACCAGCTTTCTTAGTCTGTTTGGTAGAAGAAAGGGAGAATGGTTAACTGGAATTAGAAGTTAGCAGGAAATCAACCCAAAGAGACCAGTACAAGATGCTTGACACACACCACCCTTTAGAGCACAAGCTATGTTTCATCAGAACTCTACAAAACACAGAATGGAAAACATCCCTACTAGTATAGAGGCTAAGGAAATTAAGCATTTCACATAAGATTTCCCTTGTGGATATCTGGACTGGGCCTTTGTCAAAACTGGAAGAAGGAGAGAAAAGAACAACAATACCACCAGTGAAGGTGAGAAGCAAGACAGGAGAAAGAACATGGTAATGCCATATGTAGCTGGGGTATCAGAGAAATTAAGAGGAATTTTCAAGAGACACCACATCCCTGTTCATCATGCCAATTCCTCATGTCAGGAATTTAGCTATGTACCTACATCTTAAGGAAAAAGGACAGACATAAGACTGTAATGTCAACATATTGGCCAAAGAACGGGACTGATTTAAAAGAGGTGTGATGGAGGCAATTAATGTCAAAATAATAAACCAAGACTTAAGAGAACGGGGGGTTGACACCAATTGTCTGCCATGTACAATGCTGTTTTGACACCTTACCCTGGGATTTATAACACCATTAAGCTCCAAAGCAATTAACAACTTTTAGGAGGTCCCTAACACCTTGCTGTTATATTTTGATTGGGACTCATTTCAGGGTATTTACTGCCAACTGATTCTTGTAAAAGTCATTCTGAATTAAGAAACACAGTCAGAATGACTAGTGAATACATATATTTTTGGGGTGGGGTGGGTTCTTTTTCTTTACGGCCAACAGTTTATTGATTGTTAATCGAAAAAGATTTGTTTGTACAACACTTAACATGTAAGACAATTGTTTTTTGGAACAATTATTTCAAAGACAAATATCTAAATATTCCTGTGCAGACAGTTACAAGACATCAATAACTATTACACAAGGAAACATTTGAAATATATTATTAGACTTTAGTCCTTTTATATCTTTCTTCATGGCAAATAAGCATATGAGTCTGTAGGCATCTATTCAATACACTGGAGTTCTAATCCATTGCATCGAAGCAAAACTAATCTGCCAAGTATGGGTTCGGCCCATTTTCCATATGTTGTCTATTGTAAAACATTTACCTGTGAATTTTTCATATCAGCTGCAATAGGTTATAGCGTGTTTCCTTTGCTTTAGTAGTCACTTATTCTTATTTGATTATTTCTATCAATTGTAACAACTGTTTCTGAGTATTGCTGGTCATATACTTTTTGATGTACCTGCCGATGGTGTAGGAACAACCTACACTGATAGTTTTGCCATCGAGATGCTGTCCTTATGTTCAGAGAGTAACACGAAACTGAACACTATGATGATAAATACTAATGGTCTTTGTTTTCCCTAAAGTCCTAAACTGCGATATTTAATCTTGTTAAATGTTGTTACTAAGCCAAATCTTAGAGGTCATTTTGCAAACTGAATTATGGTATGAGACATATTTTAATACAATGCGGAGAGCAGGCCAATGTGGTTTTTTTAGTTTTTTGAATGTTTGGCCCATTTAAAGAATATTAACTTTTGTAAAAAGGGTGAGTATGATGGGAAGAGGAGGGGGGGGGCAGATGCAAAGATATCGTCTCAAATCAGTATCAGGACATAGGACTTTAATGTTCTACCTTCAAAGATCAATCAGTGCAGCCCTTCTAAATACATTTATTAAGCACATCCCTCTCTCAGATCAGATAATCTGGCAACCCAGAAAGGAACACAGGGTCCACAAAGACAAGAGTCAGTCAGCAGTTTAGACTAGCTGAGTGAAAGGTATTTACATATATCAATGCCCTTGATGCTTTTAATGTCCACAAAACATGATTATAAATACAGCCAACACGTTAAATTAAAGTTCTTGTACGTGTTCTTGTAGGTTCTCTGTAATCATACACCTCTTTAAAAAGGCTGAACGGAAAAGAAAATAATGTATGTATTACATTATGTATGTATTGAACTACAGTACACTACACAAATATTTTAATTCCGATACAATATGCATGATACAGTTTACATAGATTGCATTTACTCTGTGCGGGCACTACGCTGTTATAACATTATTTTAAAACTCAGATGGTCTCACATTCATCCATGAAATCCAAAGAACATTGTTGAGATTTCCCTATAGAACAAGAGGGCAATAAAAGTAAAAGTTAATAAAAAGGAGGAAGTAGGGCAGATAGATAAGGATTTAGAGTAGAAGAAGAGGATTGGTATTATTAATACATACTGATTCAATCTTGCTCTAGAATTTCCTGCTGGGCCCCAACACACCATGTACCACCTAATAATAAGAAACAAGTATGTGTTTGCCTTATATAAAGGGATTCAAACTGTAGCAATTAGCAATTACTAAAGAAAACTGAGATGGACCTCTATAGACCACGCGCTTGGTCACTTGTCAGTCGTGGCTACTTTTGCCAATAGTCCTTAGTCCTGGCCGACCTGTCTCATGGTGTGCCCAGCTTTATATTCTAGTCTAACTCCTATGATTTGCTTCCTTACATTGACAGGATCTCTTGTTTTCTTGTCTCTGTTGCCTGCTGGTCTTATCCCTGTCTGTATCCCTTCAATACTGGTCAGACCATCAATAAAGACACATATTAGGAATTCTGGCCTTTTCCTCATTGAAAATTATGGATCACTGTGGTTTTTTGTGCAGAAAAATTTTTCTCTGAAAACTGTCCTAGAACACATACTGTCTTTTTTCCCCTTTTGTCCTTTTATTGTTATTTTCTTACTTATTTTAAGAGAAATTTTAGTAGTCGACATAAACTAGAAGATCCTGTATTTTGATTGCTACACACATTTTCTGGTGCAAAGTATCATCCTAGAAAATATTGATTTTTTTTGAAGGAGCAAAGGTAAAAACAGAGGATAAAGAAAAACTAACAATGTTTTGATTAAAAGTGCTTTCTGATAGTGTTTTCTTGGCTTTCAGTGCCAAATGAACATCTGATAAATTTGGATTTAGGTTGCTACCTACGTGTCCAGTTGTTTGTGAGATATAACCATGTTATGCATTTGTGCCAAACCTGTAGAATTTCTTTGTCTTACTGTGGATGTTATAGCAACCAATTTGAAGGACCCATCTCTGCTGTACTTCAATTAAAATTATTTTGTGCATTTTTGCACTGGAAACAATTTCCTTAAATTACTCCCATTGCTTTGCAAACAGTTGTAGTGGGGATTTAAGGTATTTATATAGCAGCTGCATTGCAGGCTGGGATTATTTAGTCATGGTTACATTAAAGTTGTCGCTCGTTTTTCCTGAAACCAGTAACAACGGGCTGTAGCAGTACTCTGCTGGTTTCAAGAAAAATGAGCGACAACTTTAATGTTATTTATCATTTTACACATTTCAATGCAAAGATTGGTGAAGGTTTTCTCCATAAATCAATAAACCTTACATTGAATGTGAGATGAAGCTAATATTATTTTGCAGTAGTTTCTATAGTAAAGGGTGCACTCATTTTCATAAACTAGATTAAACTCAACATGGACAACTTTTTGTAAAATGCTATGTTATTGTGGCATTCCCCTTCCTTTTTAGTAGAGCTTTCTTGTTCAGAATTGCAGCTTTCTCAGAAAAAGGATATCATACAAATTCAAAATCATTTTTAGGGCATTCTCATAGATCTAGAACATCAATAGGGCTTTTCAATAAAAGTTCTTTTCGTTAAAAATGATGCTAATTTTGCCTCAACCAATCAGATGTTGCTTCTATTTGAAAGATAAAATCTGATTGCTTAGGGCAAAATTAGCACCATTTTTAAAGATAAGAACTTTTATTGAATCTCCCTGCTAGTATTTTATTATGTTTAATTATGTAAAGTTACCTGGGATTTAGCTTATGTTCTTGATTTACTCCCTTTAAAACCCAAGGATATCAAACTAAATGTGATTCCAAAGCAGTGACTGAGTTAGTTCTATAATGCTGGGTACACACCAGAAGATATTTTTGGTCCACGGCACTTTCGGACGGTCGGCCAAAAATATCTCCTGGTGTGGGGCAGCCGGCCGCGACTGTCCTCGATGGTCCGTTGGTCTTGATCGAATAAACGGACGATGGGACGTGTCTGAAAATCCCTATGGGACTGCACGGTCGATTCGTCCGTGGCCGAATTTGCTTGTAGCGAGCGCTTGTTCGGGACAAATAGTCTCTCCATGTGTACCTAGCCTAACTGTGTACAGGATTTTCCTTAGAAAAACATCAGGCCAATTAGAATGGAGCCATTTTGCGTAATAATAGTAACAAATTAGTCATTTTTCTTTCTCTTTATAAAGCGTAATGGGTTTAAGCCATTTGATCGGAAACAAATGAAGTCTGTGTAGCTCATTACCTTACGCATAGTTCATTAATTAGACATTCTAAAAAGCTGTGATTCAGAATAAACAGGAAAAACCTAGTTTTACTACTTTGTCATATTGAGTTTCAATAAGAATTCATTCAATTTGGTTTGTCTCAAAGAAGTGAATTCTCTGAGCTTAGGAGTAAGAAAAATGTTCTGGATGTATATTGGTTTACTGGTAGAAAAGCAGATGGGATTAAAATGAATGTATCAGGCATATCCTGGAATGTTGATATGCATAAATTTCTTTTTTTATTGAAATTTCTATTGCCTATTGAGTCCTTGTCAATATAAAATATTTTAGTAAGAAAAGTTCAAATTTAAACTTGTTATTCACTAAAAATACTGAATACCTTAATTGTGTCTAAACTTCAGAAAACAGCCAAACTGTCAGTCAACTTGTGAGGGACCTAGATTTCATTTATCTCAAAAAAAATTGGTCACTCACATGTCCACTCAAGCTGGGTAAACACATTAGTGATATAGGACCGATTCTGTCAGTACAGACGGGATTGGCCCTAAATAGTTAATGTGTGTATGGCCAAAACAACCGTTTCTGATGCCGGAGAATGTTTGACTTCTTACTGTGTGTACTCCAATCTGTCGAAGATTACAGACAAAATCAGGCACATTCTGTCTGTCATATTTGACAGATTAGTACAATTTCTTTATCACTAATTGATATATAAGGGATAATGTGCCCCCAACAGTGTAATATAAGGTTATTACACCACCGAGTTCCCTGACTGTATAATAACACAAGGCAGGGAATATGCTTGTGAAGGTTCTCATTCATCCAGGTCATGGTATATCTGTTGTATTCAATTAGATCAACTGGACTTGAAATGTAGTTCTTGAAGACGTTTCGCTAGTCATCCGACTGGCTTTCCTCATTTTCTGAATTGAGAAAGCCAGTCGGATGACTAGCGAAACGTCTTCAAGAACTACATTTCAAGTCCAGTTGATCTAATTGAATACAACAGATACAAGGCAGGGAACTACGAGTTGGCATAATATCCATATATTACACTGTGGGGCGCATAATTTGTTATAATACATAAGCTGTGTACAGCTTTAAATAATAGTTCACCCCCTACTGAGCATTGACTGTCCCCATTAACAATAAAGGAATTGAATAATTTCCACGGAAATCCCTATACCAGGGCACAGAGCTGAAACGTAGAAATCCTGTCAAACAGCACCGGCATTTATATTTCCTTCAAGAAAGTTAAACTGCCATGTCACAATGACTCATCCACAGTGCAACCGGGAGACCAGGATGTGCTTCCTATAAGTCATAGGATGGGTTCGGTTTACCAGGCTGTACTGAGGAAGAGTTATCATGTACACAGCAGTTTAACTTGTAGGAAATGTAATGTTAGCGCTGCTTGGGAGGATTTCTACGGTTCAGGTCTGTGCCCTGGTACATGTTTTTCCATGGAAATGATTGGAATCCTTTATTGTTAAGGTGAAAGGCTTTGAATGGGGAGGTGCAGTGATATATATCCCTATAAAAACCTTTTAACTACGTAGCCAAGAGGTTTTTATAAGGATATATTCCACTGTACCTCCCTATTTAAAGTATATAGCCTTTTAATGCCCTTTGTTCTTCCCTATAGGGGTTTTTCTGGTTGCTTTACAAGGATGCTGGACAATAACTTGTCTGTATGTTCATTGTGTGGAAATTGCCATTTGAAACATTCTTACTGTATAATAATTATTTCAAAAAACAAAATCACAAGTCTGTACATTACTTTTACTGCACATAGAGACGGTGTAAATAAGGTAAACAGTATAAAGTGGGGTCAGGGGGCATGGTTCTGATGATTACATGGGTTGTGGGCTGTACTGGCAACAACATGGAAGCCTTCTTAGTTACAGAATCTATTACTTATAAGTACACTGTCAGTATTGACAGTGGTTATACTAACTATGACATTCTGGCTTGTATCATCGCCTGTATGAAATAAACAAGAAACTTCAAGGAATGATCTGTACAATGTGAGCTTCTTCTTGTTTCTCTGAATTGAGAAAGCCAGAATTAAACTTTAAGTTCAGTTGATCTAACTGAATACAGCAGATACAGTACTTCTTGTTTACAGATACTCAATTTAGTGTTCTGCAGTTATATCTAAAATTTGTGTGTGTAAGTGTACATGTGTGTATGTGTGTGTGTGTCTGTGTGTGTGTTATAACATCAAAAACATTAAAACAACACTGTTAAACATATATAATACTTTTATAAGAATAAAACAAGATCCTACTTGATTTCTTCATTTCTTTATTAGTAGTATTAGTATTTTAAATGAAAGAAACTCGAAATAGATTATATAATCATTTATATTACATAATTATATATATATTATATAATAATTTATATATTGCACTGATATATTATAGGGATTAGGCCAAAGAAAAGCTCATAAAAAAGAAATGCAAATATATTTAGGTTACAATGTAATCTTTATAGTAACCCCTACTGTAAATATATGTACAGAAATGTACATTAAAAGGATTCTAAAAAAAAATGTAATTGTTTATAACATTTGCAATAGAGCGATTAAACTTATAACAACAATAAAAATATTCATTTATACATGTAACATCCAGTTGAGGCTGTGCAGCTGTGAGCATATATGTATCTAACGCCAGCTGGTAGCTGGCATTAAATACTTACTGTACATGCGGGTGTGCTTCACCCAAAGCTGTGCGGTCAATAGTAAATCTCTTCTGGAGATTTTCCCAGAGCGTGCACCCCTGAATCTCCCCCCAAATTTTAAATATTGGCTTTACTTCCTTTTTATTTAAATGAAGCAGTTGCTACAGTGACAACATTATATGTGAAATTTTAGTAATCTTACTCAAGTTAGACATGAATATGTTTTAAGCAATGCTCTTTCAGCCACAGGAATACTACTGCATAACGGTAAGGTTAAGCTAAACAAAACATTCACTGCTTTCAATGTCTGTAATTAGACAACATAAGGCCCATTTCAATTTGACTGCATGGGATGTAACAGGATCAAAAAACATTTCTTACTCTCTATTTACAGTAAATAGCACCACTATTTTCCATCAGACAATATCAGGATGTTAAAGTGATGTAATATATATGCCCTTCATGATCTCTCTAAATGGAACTACCTTTTAACAAGCTCAGTATTTTTAGAATACTTCGACAAAAAGATGAAATAGAAATTTTGCTGCATGAAGGCCGGTTACAAAGCTGCAACCAAGATCCAGTGGGATTTTCTATCATAAAGAAATCCTAAATATAAGCTGACAGCTGTATCTGTTAAACAGTCTAGTTTATCTAGCCTTTCCCCGCTTGGGTGTTCAGTGACTGCTATGTTTTCTTATTTTACAGCAGTGATCACTAACAACGGCTTCTTCTGTCTTTGAAGTGTACATTATAGTAGGCCACCCATTGTCTTATCTTGACATAAAAATCTGTTATGGTTGTATATTCCTGTATAGTATGTTTACAACTGTTTAATGTTGGCAATAAGGATCCAGAGATGCGGATGTGAAAGTGATAACCATTTTATACACCAACCAAATTCCATAAAATATAATTAAAAAGAAACAGTGGTTAAGAATGAAATATTTTACAAGCTTTAAATGTAAAAATGTTAGGAAATTTGCATTTTTAAATATAATTCTCTGATCAGAAGAATTGTTAGTAACCAAAGGCCAGTCTGTAAAAAAAAAAAAAAATTGACAAGAATTCCCAAGATGCGAGAGATAATAGACAAACTCACACTAAACATTATGAAAAAATGTTCTTCATCACCAATAATAATTTCCCCAGGTTCTATAAAAACTGGAAATACTAGTACACAGATTCCAGATCCCTATAAACATATTGATTCCTGCATTGTACGATTATTACAATTGTGAAATTAAGGTACCTATATCCCTGTTCTGTGTCTGGGAAAGGGGGGATCCCTGTGTTGTTAAATGCTTGGCTGTTAGCATCTAGGAAGCTGTCTTGTTTTTATTTGCATACTGTAAAGGTTCGTACACACGTACGACAGCGTGTATGGGCACTTTATTGGCCGAAACGTGCATTCGTTCATAGATTATTACCTGATCCGCTGGGTGGATCACCAAACGAGCGGCTGTTTCGGGAGATAAAGTGCCCATACACGGGCTGATTATTGGCCAAAACGGCCGTTCATACACTTCGTGTGTCGAGGGCTGGCACCCGCGATCGCACATGTGTACCAACCTTTAGCTTGGAATCACTCAGATAAGGTGCTTGTGAGGCTAATTTTATTAATCACCCAGAAGCCACAGCAAAGCTTTTGTGAATGTACTCTATTGGAACAATTTTTCTTTAGATTTTAGTTACCATTTAAATTCATCTTATTTTTAATTACGATTATTTGATTCAGAAATTTAGGCTATGTGTAGGCTATGCAGAGGTCCCTTACTACTATTATAGCACTTATAGGGTATATTTAGAAGGTGTCTTCTACTCCATCCTTGCGAAGCACAGGGCTTTTATGTTTGGTTCCCTTGGTTTTCTATTTTATCAACTGATTTCTGATTCTGCTTATGTTTGGCCATCCTGTGAGAACTCATCACTATTCAGATTGTCTTAGATTTCAATAAGCATGTTAAGTACACACTACACCTTTGGTGGGGTACATTCTACTCACTTTCAGTAATCATTGGTTACAATGGGTGCTTGTGAAGATTATTTTACCCTTAAGCTTAGGTACACAATGGGATTTGTTCTTTGCGACCAAACGTTTGCTATGAGCAAGTGGTCGGCCGGAACAGGGCACTGTCGATCAGAGCATAGAGGACCACACACTGAAAGTAATACTGTAGTAGGTATTTGTATAAATATTAATACAATAATTAGTAATGAATCTTAAAAACAATGCAGATATATGGGCAGTAGATAAAAACTGAGCCCACTCTTTTTTGGGGGAATAACCCGTTTACTAGCTAACTCCTAAAGTTAAACTAAAATCCATATATTATTAGAAGAGCAGTATATATTTATACATTTGTGTACATGTGTAAAATCTTTTGGGTAAAAACCCCTGATAATAGCGTTATTAAGGGACATTTACACCCTTTTCCCCACTTACCTTTCTACTAAGTTTCATTTGCCTTTTTTCCTGTTATGTGTAAATGGTAGATTTTATCACTTTTTCCAGTCTATCATCATCATATAGTATAAAGTCTCCTCCCACTGGATTTCAGTGAGATCTAATTCTAGCTCTCATTCTAGCTAAGTCTGTGTCAGTGCTTAATCGAGTAATTAACAAAAATATGAAGCCGGATTGATCTGCTCTTAAGGTTTTGTTTGACATCCTATAATGATGGTTTCATTTATTTTTATATATATACGCTATTGAGAAATGCATTGCACAGAACTGTTCTAAGATCAGGTTCACTTCATTATTCTCCCTCTGCAGCTCTGTATTATGTTATTTATATAAGGGTCATTCCGGGAGGCACGCCCACCCCACCCTCAACCCCCCGTGGCGGCGGCGACCACCCGCCGCCACTTCCCAGCAGCCCCTCCCAAGCCCTTCCCCGCTCGCGGCAATCTCGGAACAGTAGGCTTGGAGGGGCTGCCGGGAAGGGGCCGCAGCAGGTGCCTCCACCCCTCCCAGCGGGCCCTTCCCCTCCCTGCCAGCGGCGGGGCAGGGGGCTTGGAGGGGCTGCTGGGGAGGGGGTGCGTGGCGGGTGGTCGCTACCACCCGTAGCGGCCCCTTCCCGGCAGCCCCTCCTAGCCTTCTGTTTCAAGATTGCCGCGAGCGGAGAAGGGGTTGGGAGGGGCTGCTGGGAAGCGGCGGTGGGTGGTCGCCGCCACGGGGGGGGTAAAGGGGTGGGCGTATGCCCCGCCCCCTTAGCAGCGGCGTCGGGAAGGGATTTTAAGCCCCTTTGCGGCGATACTGTACTTAGCACATTGCGCTAAGTGCAGTATCGCCGCAAAGGGACTTAAAATTACCACAACACATTGCGGCCGCGATACGTATCATAAATACGGCGATAGCGCTATTTTCACGGCCGCGATGTGTGGCGATACTTTTTTTACGTTAATTTCGGTTTTTATAATATGCCCCCAAGTGTAGCTATTTAAGGGGTAATATTAAAGCGTGTGCAGATAGAATCTGTGAGAGACTGTGGCAGATTTAAAGCATTTTTTAGGAGATATGGACAAAATGAATGCAATATCTAGGAGACTGTGACAGAATAAAACTAATCTTGTGGATCTTGTGAAAGATTGAGTCTAAACACTTAGGAAATCTACATATTACAAGGCTACCTAGCAGTTAATTATTACATGATAAATGACTACATTCTATTCAATACAGGCTGCATTCCAATGTAAATACCAGTGTAGCTTTTATATGTGTTTGTGTCCTAAGGTTTGTACACACGTGACGTGGCAAACCGTGGCGCACAATGTGTACGAACAGCCGTTTCGGCCAATAATCGGCCCGTGTATGGGCACTTTAATAGACCAAAATAGCCGTTTGTTCAGAGATCGTTGCTGATCCACCATGCGGATCTCTGATCATCGTGCATCGCAGTTTGGCACCCGCGATTGCACGTTTGTATGAACCTTTAAAGTGAGAGGTGACTGGGTTGCCAGATCATTTGATAAATGTAATTAGTAGGGCTGCACTGTGATTGCAATTAAACAACATTAATTCAGCCATGCTGCTTGTGTTTTCATGTTTTTAATGAACTGCTACACAGCCTTGTAATATGTTCTGGCTCAGTCAATCTGCCAGAACCTCCTAAAAATTACTTTAAGGGCCAGGTCCCACTACTGCGTGTCAGAGTGCGATTTGTGCTCCGCTCATGCTTCCAGTTCACATTGCCAGTGCAATGCTACCGGGTAGTTCCCACTATTTGCGCTGCGGTTCGGTCCATTATTGGTTCGCACGTGTGCACGACTTTTCGTGCAGATTGCATGCATGCCAATAACATGATATGGCCTGGAATAGAGTATCACACACAGCAGCGCATTGCAAAAATCCTGCATGCGCGCTGTGCGTGATAGTGGTACCTTACCCTAAATCTGTCACAGTTTCTCATGGATTGCATTACATCTGTATACCCTTTAATATTACCCCTTTAATAGTTACACTTATAGAAAAAGCAAAGTACAGAGCTGCAGAGAGAGAATAATGAAGTAAATCTGATCTTAGCAGAGCTCTGTGCAATGCATTTCTCTATAGCATACTTATAAGAAATTAGATTAAACCTTTAATATCTGAAGGTGAATGAAACCTTAAAGGGGAAGTTCAGTGCAAATACATATGCTTTTCAGAAAAAAGAGCAGTATTTTTTCATCCCAATGACCTTAATCTGCCCATTCAGCATTGTGTCTGTGTATAAATAAATGCAACCGAAATACTAACTTCCAGTATTGATAATTTCCACTGAACTGTCCCTTTAAGAACAGATCAATTAAGCACTGACACACTGACTTAACTAGAATAAGATATCACTAAAATCCAATGGGAGGAGACTCCTTACTAAATGATGAAAAAACAGTGGGAGGAGACTCCTTACTAAATGATAATATCCAGTGGGAGGAGACTCCTTATTATGATGAAGTTAGACTGGAAAAGTGATAAAATCTACTATTTACAAATAACAGGGAAAAAAACAACAAGGCAAATGAAAACTTTGAAGATAATAGAATGAAATTAGATGAGTTAAAAAAAAGGGTGTAAACGTCCTTTCAAAAAAGCTATGTTTTTTCCACCAAAAGATTTTACAGATTTACACATTACAGCAAAAGTTGTTATTTTATACTTTGATTAAAATCAGGAATAGGATTTCAAAAAAAGGTGTATAGGTCCTTTCACAAGATAAATTATGCATTGAAACATTTGTCATGCAATTTTGGAATCCTGTGTACAAAAAGGACATCTTTAAAAAAGGGTTCAGAGAAGGGCAACAAAATTAATAAGGGGTTTGGGAAAAACTTGAATACGAAGAAAGACTGGATAAGTTACAATAATGTACGTTAGAGAAAAGGCGCTTGCGTGGGGATATGATTACTGTGTACAAATACTTTAAGAGGCCATACAATAAACTATCTGGGGCATTGTTCACCAATATAGCATGTCAGAGGACTCGTGGCCATCCCTTAAGACTTGAAGAGAAAAAGTTAGGCTTAGGCTAAGTTTGAAAAGGGTTTTTCACTGTGAGAACAGTAAAGCTATGGAACGATCTTCCAGTGGACGTTGTTATGGCAGGTTCATTGGACAGTTTAAAAAAAAAAAAGCTGGATGAGTTTCTGAAAACAAGGAATGTTGCAAGTTGCTAGTATTGATACATAAAATAGAGTTGATCCAGGGATATTTCCGATTGCCACTTGGAGTTAGGAAGGAATTTCTCCCCCCTTCATAGATTGTGTTTTTTTTGCCTTCCTCTGGATCAACAGTAAGGCAGGAAATGAGGGTATTGCTTGATGGGTTGGACTGGATGGACGTATGTCTTTATTCAACATCAAATACTATACTATACTATACTATGTCATTAAAAAATAGGTTAATCTGAATTCAAATAATTACAATTAAATGACATGTTTTTTATTTTGAACATTAACTATTAGAAAAGTTTCAAAATCAAATTCTCACTGGTCTGACCCTTTATTTTGATGTAGACAAATCTTGCTTGTTGCACCAAACAACTACAACCTTTTCCGGCAGAGTTTGCAGGTTAAGGTTTAAAAGACCCATTCCAATTGTTCGAACACCATGCCAATGGAAAAGGGAGAAACCGTAAGCTCCCTAAAGGAAAGCACTAAGCAGCCATTATGACAATCAAAGTTATTAAATGTGTAAGACACACCCACTCTGCCATACCCACAAAAATACCCACAAAAATCAATAAGCTTATAAGGAAAACAGACAGTAAATGGAGGCAATGCCAATTAATACTCTTGAAGTCTTTTAGCTGTGAAATATCATTAGTATATTTAAATCTTCAAACCTACCTCTCTGATCACCAGCACAATACATGATTTGTAAGTTTACTCAAGCATACCTATAGTATTCAGTTAGATCAATTGGGCTTAAAGTTTAGTTCTGAATTGAGAAAGCCAGTCGTATGACTAGCGAAACGTCTTCAAGAACTAAACTTCAAATCCAGTTGATCTAATTGAATACAACAGATATACCATGACCTGGATGAATGAGAACCTTCACAAGCAGTTCTTGAAGACGTTTCACTAGTCATCCGACTGGCTTTCTTAATTCAGAATGACTTGTACAAGAGTCTGTTGGCTAACTTTTCAAACTTGGGTCCCAATTCCCAATAAATCCCAATTAGCATATAACCTTAAGCTGTTAGGGACCTTCTGATGCAAGGTGTAAATTGCATTGAGGCTATGAGGTATTATCGAATTAAGCTGAAGTAAGACAGCTTTCCTTAGGGCCTACCAACCTTAACTTTGGTCTTACTTAATTATTCAAAAATGCAGAAGCACCATAAAATTCATGTTGTCATTTGCACTGAATAATACTCAAATGTTATTAAATTAGGTGCAGACACCACAAAACCATTGCATAACCCATGCCAACTTGATATTCCCCTAGGTAGGATAGGTTTCTTACTTGTTTGGACGATAATACCTGATATTACATCTACATTACATCTTACACCGCCATACAATCGCAAAGTAGAACGGGAAAGGTGGGGCTGTTTAGGGAGGACCACAACATAAAACCCCTGTGTAAGGCACAACACCCAAGTGCACTTTGAGTCCTTTAGGAGAAAAGCGCTTTACATTTACAAATGTTATTGTATTGTATTGTATTGTAAGTCACCTATTAAGCCACTGCAATGCACTTTAATATATTATTTACATGATACGTGTTAAAGGACAACTATACTAACCTCTCCTACACTCCGCAAACTCGTTGTACCCAGGATGAGGACCTAAACTGCTGGGTTTAGGTCCTCACCCCTGGATTCGTTTTAGTTAATCTGGTATACTTACTTAAAGTTTGCAGCGCGTCTTCCTAATGGATGCATTGCAAACCTAGAAGAGGGAGCGGACCAGCACTGCAAACTTTAAGATAGTACTGGCTTAACTCAAACAAACCCAGGGTTAGGACTTTACCATGAGTACAAGCTATAAAAAGAAGAGGAGCGGAGGGAAGGTGAGTCTAATTGAACTTTAATCTAGGGTGTAGCTTATTTTATAAGCTATCACTTTAACAATGAAAAAAGGCACCAAAACAAGCTTACCAAAACAAGTTTCCTCTCTTTGCTTGATTCAACCCATAACACCATTCAAAGAGAAAACCTGGTCAAATGCCATAGGTTGACAGGCATAAAAGAGATATTGATATCTGTGTGCATCAGTGAGCAAGGGACTGCTCACTGAAATAAATCACTTTAAAAGCCATCACATGCGAAGATTCTCTTGCAACTTGATGGTAAATGGAACAGATACATCTACAACTCACCTTGTGCTTTTTACCTAAACCCACGTTTGAAAAGTTTTAAATGCAATTCTTTTCAAGGGATTGTTCTTGATTCTATCTCACATTAAACATCCCAAGTTTTCAAAAGTATTTTAAGATCTTAATATATTGATCGGTTTAGCCTTCACCAACATTATTGTGTAGTTTTTTTGGGGGGAGGGGTAAAAAAACATGCGCATACATTGGAAAGGCACGTTAACTCCTTTACCTCCCATTCTTCAATTAAACTGAATTAATGCAAGTCAATTTTTTGAGTGGACATTCCCTTCAAACAGAGAAATAAACTGCTACACAATATCTGTGCGTCTGTGCCTACTAACAGCATCATGGAAATCTCCCATTCTTTAATATCAGCAAATACTTTATAAGGTGATATAGATGACATGGAAAAATTATTGCATAGTGTCAGAGGTACAATGATGAAAATAGTATGTCTGGTGCCTAAGAATAGGGAAGAGGGCCGAGCCTAGTTACTGTATCTCTTGACAATTTAAGATACTTTGGAGCCTAGGGGGAGATGGCACAAGGGTGGGGCATGTGATTAGGATGATAAGGAAAAGGGTATGCTTTGTTGTATATGTTTGTATATTCGTTTGTTGTATATCAACCCTTCAATTTATTTATTTATTCATTTTCTCTCTCTTTTTTTATTGTATACGTGAATGAATAATGAAGCAGACAAAAATTTGTTTTTAAGTGCTTTGATATAGATGAATATACAGTAGGTTACACTGTTTTCTTGCCTTAGATGGCAACATTTATTTTTAGACATTACATACCACTAAACTTGTTTATTTCCTCAGTTCTGTTATTATTGTTATTCAAAGATTGTAAAATCAATAAAAATCTATATTTTAAAAACTACAGATGATGTGCAATTGCTGCAGGCAGATCTAGTCAGATTGTTAAAATAGGCAGCAAAGTAGAAGATGAGCTATATGAGTCCAGGAACTGTTTATAAGCATGGACGGAGGATGTCATTTAGACTAGGGAGCGCTAATAAATGGCGAGTGCTGTGCAATATGTTAGGGCCCTTCCCGCACCCCTTAGTTACACCCATTCAATATTAAAATGGGAGTGACCACATGGAATAAGCAGTGAAATATGTGTAATATGATAAGCACTCTTCAGTTAACCAAAGTAGATTTATACGGTACTAAAAAAATATACATACAGTTCCCAGAATGCACAGCTAACCCTTTCAGTGCCAGAAGACTTTCCCCACACTATTACCAGTACCATAACCATTTCATTGCCAGGAGAACTTCCCCCACTCTATTACCAGTAACCCTTTCCATGCCAAAAGACTTTCCTCACGTTTTACCATTAAACCATTCAGTGACAGCATACTTTTCCCACAGTAATACCCTTAACTTTTTCAGTGCCAGGAGACTTTTCATTGATATTATATATAGTTTGTACCTGCTTCTTTTTTTTTTTTAAACCCATGTCTTTTCCATGAAGATAAAGCCATTCCAGCTCCACCCCCAAATTACAAAGAGTGTAGTCCTACAAATACAACTTCATTCTGAAGAGAAGGCGAAAGGAAATAGGGATATCAGGGCTGCCTGTTACTCAGCTCAAGAGCTTAGCTCTGTGTTTTAGAGGTGAGGTTGTGCTTCTGCAAATCAGTCCAAGAGGAGCAGAGCAGTTTTTACGGACATGTTTACCCCACCAGGATGACCACTAGTAACAACCAAACCCTGAAATGGTGTATAAAAAGACCCATACAACTTGCCAGCAAAATGTGAATCACAGGGTAGGCCTAGCCTTCCTTAAATAAAACCTGGTTATGCTGGTAAGGCATATGTGCAGGTTTTTCGAAACCGTTATACAAAAGGAGATCTTCAAATTGGAAAGAGCTCAGAGATGGGCAACTAAATAAGTAACGGAGGTCTTGGGATATATTCCCTCTCTGGTGTAATGTTTACCAATTGATCAAAGGACAAAAAGTCATCCTTTAAAAATGGATCCTCAGATTCAGAAAAGTTTTGGGGGTTTTTCACATTAAGAACAGTGAAATGTAGAACCTGCCAATACCACTACATGAAGTCAAAATGTTTTTTTTCCCTTTGGGAACAATGGTTAGGTAGGCATTATGGGTAGGGTAAAAATGCTAGTAAGTCTTTATTCAATCTCCAGTATTATACTAATATGTAACCAAAGCCTTGTGCTTGGGATTGGAATTTGGCAATAGGAAAGGTTTCCTGGATCAAGCAGAACTACAGTATTTGTATTAATACCAGTAATCCTCAATGTTCTTTAGTTTTAGATACTTATCCAGCCCACTTTTAAAGCTATTTAATGAACTTGCCATTACCACATCTGCTGTAAAAATCTTATCTAACCTTAATATCTTAAAGGATGTCCACAAGTCCTCTGATATGACCTATTAGTGAACAATGAGAGAGTTTATTTTAAAGCCTATTAATCTATACTAATAAAAGGCAAAGCCCTCACTCACTCACTCACTCACTCATCACTAATTCTCCAACTTGCCGTGGAGGCAGACGGCTTAAATTTGGGCAGCCATTCATTGCACCTACTTACAAAAGTTAAGCAGGTTTCGTTTCGAAAAGGCAAAGCCCTCACTCACTCACTCACTCATCATAACCATCACAATTCCAACTTGCCGTGGAGGCAGAAGGCTTAAATTTGGCAGGCTCATTCATTGCACCTTACTTACAAAAGTTAAGCAGGTTTCGTTTCGAAAAGGCAAAGCCCTCATCATTACTCATCACTAATTCTCCAACTGCCTCACTCATCACTAATTCTCCAACTTGCCGTGCAGGCAGACGGCTTAAATTTGGCAGGCTCATTCATTGCACCTTACTTACAAAAGTTAAGCAGGTTTCGTTTTGAAAAGGCAAAGCCCCACTCAACTCATCACTAATTCTCCAACTTGCCGTGGAGGCAGACGGCTTAAATTTGGCAGGCTCATTCATTGCACCTTACTTACAAAAGTTAAGCAGGTTTTGTTTCGAAAAGGCAAAGCCCTCACTACCTCACCACTAATTCTCCAACTTGCCATGGAGGCAGACGGCTTAAATTTGGCAGGCTCATTCATTGCACCTTACTTACAAAAGTTAAGCAGGTTTTGTTTCGAAAAGGCAAGCCCTCACTCACTCACTCATCACTCATCACTAATTCTCCAACTTGCCGTGGAGGCAGACGGCTTAAATTTGGCAGGCTCATTCATTGCACCTTACTTACAAAAGTTAAGCAGGTTTCGTTTCGAAAAGGCAAAGACCTCACTCACTCACTCATCACTAACTCATCACTAATTCTCCAACTTGCCGGGAGGCAGATGGCTTAAATTTGGCAGGCTCATTCATTGCACCTTACTTACAAAAGTTAAGCAGGTTGTTTCGAAAAGGCAAAGCCCTCCTCACTCACTCATCACTCATCACTAACTCATCACTATTCTCCAACTTGCATGGAGGCAGACGGCTTAAATTTGGCAGGCTCATTCATTGCACCTTACTTACAAAAGTAAGCAGGTTTAGTTTCAAAAAGGCAAAGCCTCACTCACTCACTCACTCATCACTAACTCATCACTAATTCTCCAACTTGCCGTGGAGGCAGACGGCTTAATTTGGCAGGTCATTCATTGCACCTTACTTACAAAAGTTAAGCAGGTTTCGTTTCGAAAAGGCAAAGCCCTCACTCATCACTCACTCACTCAATAACTATCACTAATTCTCCAACTTGCGTGGAGGCAGACAGCTTAAATTTGGCAGGCTCATTCATTGCACCTTACTTACAAAAGTTAAGCAGGTTTCGTTTCGAAAAGGCAAAGCCCTCACTCACTCACTCACTCACTCATCACTAATTCTCTAACTTGCCGTGGAGGCAGACAGCTTAAATTTGGCGGGCTGATTCATTGCACCTTACTTACAAAAGTTAAGCAGGTTTCGTTTCGAAAAGGCAAAGCCCTCACTCACTCACTCACTCACTCATCACTAATTCTCCAACTTGCCGCCCTCACTCACTCACTCATCATCACTATCTCCAACTTGTCCTATCCTAATTCTCCAACTGCCGTGGAGGCAGATGGCTTAAATTTGGCAGGCTCATTCATTGCACCTTACTTACAAAGTTAAGCAGGTTTCGTTTCGAAAAGGCAAAGCCCTCACTCACTCACTCACTCATCACTAACTCATCACTAATTCTCCAACTTGCCGTGGAGGCAGACGGCTTAAATTTGGCAGGCTCATTCATTGCACTTACTTACAAAAGTTAAGCAGGTTTCGTTTCGAAAAGGCAAAGCCCTCACTCACTTACTCATCACTAATTCTCCAACTTGCCTCACTCATCATAATCTCCAACTTGCCGTGAGGCAGACGGCTTAAATTTGGCAGGCTCATTCATTGCACCCTACTTAAAAAGTTAGCAGGTTTCGTTTCGAAAAGGCAAAGCCCTCACTCACTCATCACTAATTCTCCAACTTGCCGTGGAGCAGACGGCTTAAATTTGGCAGGCTCATTCATTGCACCTTACTTACAAAAGTTAAGCAGTTTTGTTTCGAAAAGGCAAAGCCCTCACTCACTCACCACTAATTCTCCAACTTGCCATGGAGGCAGACGGCTTAAATTTGGCAGGCGCTCATATTGCACCTTACTTACAAAAGTTAAGCAGGTTTTGTTTCGAAAAGGCAAAGCCCTCACTCACTCACTCATCACTAATTCTCCAACTTGCCGTGGAGGCAGACGGCTTAAATTTGGCAGGCTCATTCATTGCACCTTACTTACAAAAGTTAAGCAGGTTTCGTTTCGAAAAGGCAAAGCCCTCACTCACTCACTCACTCACTCATCACTAATTCTCTAACTTGCCGCCGAGGCAGACGTCTTAAATTTGGCAGGCTCATTCATTGCACCTTACTTACAAAAGTTAAGCAGGTTTCGTTTCGAAAAGGCAAAGCCCTCACTCACTCACTCACTCACTCATCACTAATTCTCTAACTTGCCGTCGAGGCAGACAGCTTAAATTTGGCAGGCTGATTCATTGCACCTACTACAAAAGTTAAGCAGGTTTCGTTTCGAAAAGGCAAAGCCCTCACTCACTCACTCACTCACTCATCACTAATTCTCACACTTGCCGCCCCACCACTCACTCATCACTAATTCTCCAACTTGCCTCACTCATCACTAATTCTCCAACTTGCCATGGAGGCAGACGGCTTAAATTTGGCAGGCTCATTCATTGCACCTTACTTACAAAAGTTAAGCAGGTTTCGTTTCGAAAAGGCAAAGCCCTCACTCACTCACTCACTCACACATCACTAATTCTCCAACTTGCCGTGGAGGCAGACGGCTTAAATTTGGCAGGCTCATTCATTGCACCTTATTACAAAGTTAAGCAGGTTTAGTTTCAAAAAGGCAAAGCCCCTCACTCACTCACTCACTCCTCACTAACTCATCACTAATTCTCCAACTTGCCGTGGAGGCAGACGGCTTAAATTTGGCAGGCTCATTCATTGCATTTACTTACAAAAGTTAAGCAGGTTTCGTTTCGAAAAGGCAAAGCCCTCACTCACTCACTCACTCACTCATAACTAACTCATCACTAATTCTCCAACTTGCGTGGAGGCAGACGGCTTAAATTTGGCAGGCCTCATTCATTGCACCTTACTTACAAAGTTAAGCAGGTTTCGTTTCGAAAAGGCAAACCCTCCACTCACTCACTCACTCACTCATCACTAACTCACTTGCCGTGGAGGCAGACAGCTTAAATTTGGCGGCTCTGATTCATTGCACCTTACTTACAAAAGTTAAGCAGGTTTCGTTTCGAAAAGGCAAAGCTCACTCACTCACTCACTCACTCACACTAATTCTCAATTGCCGCCCTCACTCACTCACTCACTCATCACTAATCTCCAACTTGCCTCATCATCACTATTCTCCAACTTGCCGTGGGACGAGATGGCTTAAATTGGCAGGCTCATTCATTGCACCTTACTTACAAAAGTTAAGCAGGTTTCGTTTCGAAAAGGCAAAGCCCTCACTCACTCACTCACTCACATCACTAACTCATCACTATTCTCCAACTGCCGTGGAGGCAGACGGCTTAAATTTGGCAGGCTCATTCATTGCACCTTACTTACAAAATAAGTTAGCAGGTTTCGTTTCGAAAAGGCAAAGCCCTCACTCACTTACTATCACTATTCTCCAACTTCCTCACTCATCACTAATTCTCCAACTTGCCGTGCAGGCAGACGGCTTAAATTTGGCAGGCTCATTCATTGCCTCCTACTTAAAAAAGTTAAGCAGGTTTCGTTTCGAAAAGGCAAAGCCCTCACTCACTCATCACTAATTCTCCAACTTGCCGTGGAGGCAGAAGCGCTTAAATTTGGCAGGCTCATTCATTGCACCTACTTACAAAAGTTAAGCAGGTTTTGTTCGAAAGGCAAAGCCCTCACTCACTCACCACAATTCTCAACTTGCCATGGAGGCAGACGGCTTAAATTTGGCAGGCTCATTCATTGCACCTTACTTACAAAAGTTAAGCAGGTTTTGTTCGAAAAGGCAAAGCCCTCACTCCCTCATATCACTAATTCTCCAACTTGCCTGGAGGGAGACGGCTTAAATTTGGCAGGCTCATTCATTGCACCCATTACAAAAGTAAGCAGGTTTCGTTTCGAAAAGGCAAAGCCCTCACTCACTCATCAACTCACTCCTCACTAATTCTCTAACTTGCCGCCGAGGCAGACGCTTAAATTTGGCAGGCTCATTCATTGCACCTTACTTACAAAGTTAAGCAGGTTTCGTTTCAAAAGGCAAAGCCCTCACCACTCACTCACTCACTCATCACTAATTCTAACTTGCGTCGAGGCAGACGCTTAAATTTGGCAGGCTCATTCATTGCACCTTACTTACAAAAGTTAAGCAGGTTTCGTTTCGAAAAGGCAAAGCCCTCACTCACTTACTCATCACTAATTCTCCAACTTGCCTCACTCATCACTAATTCTCCAACTTGCCGTGCAGGCAGACGGCTTAAATTTGGCAGGCTCATTCATTGCACCCTACTTAAAAAAGTTAAGCAGGTTTCGTTTCGAAAAGGCAAAGCCCTCACTCACTCATCACTAATTCTCCAACTTGCCGTGGAGGCAGACGGCTTAAATTTGGCAGGCTCATTCATTGCACCTTACTTACAAAAGTTAAGCAGGTTTTGTTTCGAAAAGGCAAAGCCCTCACTCACTCACCACTAATTCTCCAACTTGCCATGGAGGCAGACGGCTTAAATTTGGCAGGCTCATTCATTGCACCTTACTTACAAAAGTTAAGCAGGTTTTGTTTCGAAAAGGCAAAGCCCTCACTCACTCACTCATCACTATCACTAACTCATCACTAATTCTCCAACTTGCCGTGGAGGCAGATGGCTTAAATTTGGCAGGCTCATTCATTGCACCTTACTTACAAAAGTTAAGCAGGTTGTTTCGAAAAGGCAAAGCCCTCCTCACTCACTCATCACTCATCACTAACTCATCACTAATTCTCCAACTTGCATGGAGGCAGACGGCTTAAATTTGGCAGGCTCATTCATTGCACCTTACTTACAAAAGTAAGCAGGTTTGTTTCAAAAGGCAAAGCCTCACTCACTCACTCACTCATCACTAACTCATCACTAATTCTCCAACTTGCCGTGAGGCAGACGGCTTAAATTTGGCAGGCTCATTCATTGCACCTTACTTACAAAAGTTAAGCAGGTTTCGTTTCGAAAAGGCAAAGCCCTCACTCATCACTCCTCACTCTAACTATCACTAATTCTCCAACTTGCGTGGAGGCAGACAGCTTAAATTGGCAGGCTCATTCATTGCACCTTACTTACAAAAGTTAAGCAGGTTCGTTTCGAAAAGGCAAAGCCCTCACTCACTCACTCACTCCTCATCACTAATTCTCTAACTTGCCGTGGAGGCAGACAGCTTAAATTTGGCGGCGATTCATTGCACCTTACTTACAAAAGTTAAGCAGGTTTCGTTTCGAAAAGGCAAAGCCCTCACTCACTCACTCACTCACTCATCACTAATTCTCCAATTGCCGCCCTCACTCACTCACTCATCATCACTATCTCCAACTTGTCACTATCCTAATTCTCCAACTGCCGTGGAGGCAGATGGCTTAAATTTGGCAGGCTCATTCATTGCACCTTACTTACAAAGTTAAGCAGGTTTCGTTTCGAAAAGGCAAAGCCCTCACTCACTCACTCACTCATCACTAACTCATCACTAATTCTCCAACTTGCCGTGGAGGCAGACGGCTTAAATTTGGCAGGCTCATTCATTGCACTTACTTACAAAAGTTAAGCAGGTTTCGTTTCGAAAAGGCAAAGCCCTCACTCACTTACTCATCACTAATTCTCCAACTTGCCTCACTCATCACTAATCTCCAACTTGCCGTGGAGGCGACGGCTTAAATTTGGCAGGCTCATTCATTGCACCCTACTTAAAAAGTTGCAGGTTTCGTTTCGAAAAGGCAAAGCCCTCACTCACTCATCACTAATTCTCCAACTTGCCGTGGAGCAGACGGCTTAAATTTGGCAGGCTCATTCATTGCACCTTACTTACAAAAGTTAAGCAGTTTTGTTTCGAAAAGGCAAAGCCCTCACTCACTCACCACTAATTCTCCAACTTGCCTGGAGGCAGACGGCTTAAATTTGGCAGGCGCTCATATTGCACCTTACTTACAAAAGTTAAGAGGTTTTGTTTCGAAAAGGCAAAGCCTCTCACTCACTCACTCATCACTAATTCTCCAACTTGCCGTGGAGGAGACGGCTTAAATTTGGCAGGCTCATTCATTGCACCTTACTTACAAAAGTTAAGCAGGTTTCGTTTCGAAAAGGCAAAGCCCTCACTCACTCACTCACTCACTCATCACCAATTCTCTAACTTGCCGGAGGGCAGACGTCTTAAATTTGGCAGGCTCATTCATTGCACCTTACTTACAAAAGTTAAGCAGGTTTCGTTTCGAAAAGGCAAAGCCCTCACTCACTCACTCATCACTCATCATCTAATTTCTAACTTGCCGCGAGGCAGACAGCTTAAATTTGGCAGGCTGATTCATTGCACCTACTACAAAAGTTAAGCAGGTTTCGTTTCGAAAAGGCAAAGCCCTCACTCACTCACTCACTCACTCATCACTAATTCTCCACTTGCCGCCCCACCACTCACTCATCACTAATTCTCCAACTTGCCTCACTCATCACTAATTCTCCAACTTGCCATGGAGGCAGACGGCTTAAATTTGGCAGGCTCATTCATTGCACCTTACTTACAAAAGTTAAGCAGGTTTCGTTTCGAAAAGGCAAAGCCCTGACTCACTCACTCACTCACCATCATAATTCTCCAACTTGCCGTGGAGGCAGACGGCTTAAATTTGGCAGGCTCATTCATTGCACCTTATTACAAAGTTAAGCAGGTTTGTTCAAAAGGCAAAGCCCTCACTCACTCACTCACTCCTCACTAACTCATCACTAATTCTCCAACTTGCCGTGGAGGCAGACGGCTTTAATTTGGCAGGCTCATTCATTGCAGTTTACTTACAAAAGTTAAGCAGGTTTCGTTTCGAAAAGGCAAAGCACTACTCACTCACTCACTCATAACTAATCTATCACTAATTCTCCAACTTGCCGTGGAGGCAGACGCTTAAATTTGGCAGGCTCATTCATTGCACCTTACTTACAAAGTTAAGCAGGTTTCGTTTCGAAAAGGCAAACCCTCCACTCACTCACTCACTCACTTCATCACTAACTCACTTGCCGTGGAGGCAGACAGCTTAAATTTGGCGGCTGATTCATTGCACCTTACTTACAAAAGTTAAGCAGGTTTCGTTTCGAAAAGGCAAAGCCCTCACTCACTCACTCACTCACTCATCACTAATTCTCAAAATTGCCGCCCTCAACTCACTCACTCACTCATCACTAATCTCCAACTTGCCTCAATCATCACTATTTCTCCAACTTGCCGTGGGAGACATGGCTTAAATTGGCAGGCTCATTCATTGCACCTTACTTACAAAAGTTAAGCAGGTTTCGTTTCGAAAAGGCAAAGCCCTCACTCACTCACTCACTCACATCACTAACTCATCACTATTCTCCAACTGCCGTGGAGGCAGACGGCTTAAATTTGGCAGGCTCATTCATTGCACCTTACTTACAAAATAAGTTAGCAGGTTTCGTTTCGAAAAGGCAAAGCCCTCACTCACTTACTATCACTAATTCTCCAACTTGCTCACTCATCACTAATTCTCCAACTTGCCGTGCAGGCAGACGGCTTAAATTTGGCAGGCTCATTCATTGCCCCTACTAAAAAGTTAAGCAGGTTTCGTTTCGAAAAGGCAAAGCCCTCACTCACTCATTCACTAATTCTCCAACTTGCCGTGGAGGCAGACGCTTAAATTTGGCAGGCTCATTCATTGCACCTTACTTACAAAAGTTAAGCAGGTTTTGTTCGAAAGGCAAAGCCCCTCACTCACTTCACCACAATCTCTCCAACTTGCCATGGAGGCAGACGGCTTAAATTTGGCAGGCTCATTCATTGCACCTTACTTACAAAAGTTAAGCAGGTTTTGTTTCGAAAAGGCAAAGCCCTCACTCACACTCATTCACTAATCTCCCCCAAACTTGCCTGGAGGGAGACGGCTTAAATTTGGCAGGCTCATTCATTGCACCCTTACAAAAGTTAAGCAGGTTTCGTTTCGAAAAAGGCAAAGCCCTCACTCACTCATCATCACTCCATCACTAATTCTTAACTTGCCGCGAGGCAGACGTCTTAAATTTGGCAGGCTCATTCATTGCACCTTACTTACAAAAGTTAAGCAGGTTTCGTTTCGAAAAGGCAAAGCCCTCACCACTCACTCACTCACTCATCACTAATTCTAACTTGCGTCGAGGCAGACAGCTTAAATTTGGCAGGCTGATTCATTGCACCTACTTACAAAAGTTAAGCAGGTTTCGTTTCGAAAAGGCAAAGCCCTACTCACTCACTCACTCACTCATCACTAATTCTCCAACTTGCCGCCCTAACTCACTCAATCACTCACTTCATTCACTAATTCTCCAACTTGCCTCACTCATCACTAATTCTCCAACTTGCATGGAGGCAGACGGCCTTAAATTTGGCAGGCTCATTCATTGCACCTTACTTACAAAAGTTAAGCAGGTTTCGTTTCGAAAAGGCAAAGCCCTGACTCACTCACACTCACACATCACAATTCCAATTGCCGTGGAGGCAGACGGCTTAAATTTGGCAGGCTCATTCATTGCACCTTACTTACAAAAGTTAAGCAGGTTTCATTTCGAAAAGCAAAGCCCTCACTCACTCACTCACTCATCACTAATTCTCCAACTGCCTCACTCATACTAATTCTCCAACTTGCTGTGGAGGCAGACGGCTTAAATTTGGCAGCTCATTCATTGGCACCTTACTACAAAATTAAGCGGTTTCTTCGAAAGGCAAAGCCCTCACTCACTCACTCACTCACATCACATCCACTCCACTCACACTAATTCTCCAACTTGCCGTGGAGGCAGACGGCTTAAATTTGGCAGGCTCATTCATTGCACCTTACTTACTAAAAGTTAGAGCAGGTTTCGTTTCGAAAAGGCAAAGCCCTCACTCACTCACTCACTCACTCATCACTAATTCTCCAACTTGCCTCACTCATCACTAATTCTCCAACTTGCCGTGGAGGCAGACGGCTTAAATTTGGCAGGCTCATTCATTGCACCTTACTTACAAAAGTTAAGCAGGTTTTGTTTCAAAAAGGCAAAGCCCCCACACTCCCTCAACCACTCATCACTAACTCTCATAATTCTCCCACTTGCCGTGGAGGCAGACGGCTTAAATTTGGCAGGCTCATTCATTGCACCTTACTTACAAAAGTTAAGCAGGTTTCGTTTCGAAAAGGCAAAGCCCTCACTCCCTCACCACTCTCATCACTAACTCATCACTAATCTCCAACTTGCCGTGAGGCAGACGCTTAAATTTGGCAGGCTCATTCATTGCACCTTACTTACAAAAGTTAAGCAGGTTTCGTTTCGAAAAGGCAAGCCCCACTCACTACTCACTCACTCACTCACTCACCATCACTAATTCTCTAACTTGCCGTGCAGGCAACACGCTTAAATTTGGCGGGCTCATTCATTGCACCTTACTTACAAAAGTTAAGCAGGTTTCGTTTCGAAAGGCAAAGCCCTCACTCACTCACTCACTCACTCATCACTAATTCTCCACTTGCGCCCTCACTCACTCACTCACTCATCACTACTCACTGCCATTCTCCAACTTGCCGTGGAGGCAGACGGCTTAAATTTGGCAGGCTCATTCATTGCACCTTACTTACAAAAGTTAAGCAGGTTGTTTTCGAAAGGCAAAGCCTCACTCACTCATCACTCATCACTACTCACACTAATTCTCCAACTTGCCGTGGAGGCAGACGGCTTAAATTTGGCAGGCTCATTCATTGCACCTTACTTACAAAAGTTAGCAGGTTTCGTTTCGAAAAGGCAAAGCCCTCACTCTCACTACTCATCATCCACTCACTCATCACTAATTCTCCAACTTGCCGTGAGCAGACGGCTTAAATTTGGCAGGCTCATTCATTGCACCTTACTTACAAAAGTTAAGCAGGTTTCGTTTCGAAAAGGCAAAGCCCTCACTCACCATCATCACTCTAATTCTCCAACTTGCCGTGGAGGCAGACGGCTTAAATTTGGCAGGCTCATTCATTGCACCTTACTTACAAAAGTTAAGCAGGTTTTGTTTCGAAAAGGCAAAGCCCTCACTCACACTCACTCACACTAATTCTCCAACTTGCCATGGAGGCAGACGGCTTAAATTTGGCAGGCTCATCTTGCACCTTACTTACAAAAGTTAAGCAGGTTTTGTTTCGAAAAGGCAAAGCCCCACTCACTCACTCACTCACTACTATCTCCAACTTGCCGTGGGAGGCAGACGGCTTAAATTTGGCAGGCTCATTCATTGCACCTTACTTACAAAATTTAAGCAGGTTTCGTTTCGAAAAGGCAAAGCCCCTCACTCACCTCACTCACTCATCACCAATTCTCCTAACTTGCCGTGAGGCAGACGCTTAATTTGGCAGCTCATTCATTGCACCTTACTTACAAAAGTTAAGCAGTTTTCGTTTCGAAAAGGCAAAGCCCTCACTCTCACTCACTCACTCACCACTCATCACTAATTCTCTAACTTGCCGTGAGGCAGACACTTAAATTTGGCAGGCTGATTCATTGCACCTTACTTACAAAGTTAAGCAGGTTTCGTTTCGAAAGGCAAAGCCCTCACTCACTCCTCACTCACTCTCACTCACACTAATTCTCCAACTTGCCGCCCTCACTCACTCACTCACTCTCACTAATTCTCCACACTTGCCTCACTCATCACTAATTCTCCAACTTGCCTGGAGGCAGACGGCTTAATTTGGCAGGCTCATTCATTGCACCTTACTTACAAAATTTAAGCAGGTTTCGTTTCGAAAAGGCAAAGCCCTACTCACTCATCCACTCACCATCAACTATTCTCCAACTTGCCGTGGAGGCAGACGGCTTAATTTGGCAGGCTCATTCATTGCACCTTACTTACAAAAGTTAAGCAGGTTGTTTCAAAAAGGCAAAGCCCTCACTCACTACCACTCATCACTACTCATCTATTCTCCAACTTGCCGTAGGCAGACGGCTTAAATTTGGCAGGCTCATTCATTGCATTTACTTACAAAAGTTAAGCAGGTTTCGTTTCGAAAAGGCAAACCCCACTCACTCACTCACTATCATAACTAACTCATCACATTCTCCACACTTGCCGTGGAGCAGACGGCTTAAATTTGGCAGGCTCATTCATGCCACCTTACTTACAAAAGTTAAGCAGGTTTCGTTTCGAAAAGGCAACAGCCCTCACTCACTCACTCACTCACTCACTAATTCTCAACTGCCGTGAGGCAGACGCTTAAATTTGGCGGGCTATTCATTGCACCTTACTTACAAAAGTTAGCAGTTTCGTTTCGAAAAGGCAAAGCCCTCACTCACTCACTCACTCATCATCACTATCTCCAACTTGCCGCCTCACTCACTCTCACTCTCACTAATTCTCCAACTGCCATCTCATATCTCACTTGCCGTGGAGGCAGAGGCTTAAATTTGGCAGGCTCATTCATTGCACCTTACTTACAAAGTTAAGCAGTTTTTCGTTTCGAAAAGGCAAAGCCCTCACTCACTCACTCACTCATCACTACTCATCACAATTCTCAACTTGCCGTGGAGCAGACGGCTTAAATTTGGCAGGCTCATTCATTGCACCTTACTTACAAAAGTTAAGCAGTTTTCGTTTCGAAAAGCAAAGCCCTCACTCACTCTCATCACTATCTCACTCTACTCATCACTAATTCTCCAACTTGCCGTCGAGCAACGCTTAAATTTGGCAGGCTCATTCATTGCACCTTACTTAAAAAGTTAAGCAGTTTTCGTTTCGAAAAGGCAAAGCCCTCACTACTCACTACTCATCACTAATTCTCCAACTTGCCGGGAGGCAGACGGCTTAAATTTGGCAGCTCATTCATTGCACTACTTACAAAAGTTAAGCGGTTTGTTCTCGAAAGGCAAAGCCCTCACTCACACTCACCACTAATTCTCCAACTTGCCATGGAGGCGACGGCTTAAATTTGGCAGGCTCATTCATTGCACCTTACTTACAAAAGTTAAGCAGGTTTTTTTCGAAAAGGCAAAGCCCTCACTCACCTCATCACATCATCACTAATTCTCCAACTTGCCGTGGAGGCAGACGGCTTAAATTTGGCAGGCTCATTCATTGCACCTTACTTACAAAAGTTAAGCAGGTTTCGTTTCGAAAAGGCAAAGCCCTCACTCACTCACTCACTCACTCATCACTATCCTAACTTGCCGCGAGGGCAGACGCTTAATTTGGCAGGCTCATTCATTGCACCTTACTTACAAAGTTAAGCAGGTTTCGTTTCGAAAAGGCAAAGCCCTCACTCACTCACCTCACTCACTCCATCACTAATTCTCTAACTTCCCGTCGAGCAGACACTTAAATTTGGCAGCTATTCATTGCACCTTACTTACAAAAGTTAAGCAGGTTTCGTTTCGAAAAGGCAAAGCCCTCACTCACTCACTCACCTCACTCATCACTAATTCTCCAACTTGATTCCGCATCGCACATCCCTCACTCACTCACTCATCACTAATTCTCCCCACTTGCCTCACTCATCACTAATTCTCCAACTTGCCTGGAGGCAGACGGCTTAAATTTGAGGCTCATTCATTGCACCTTACTTACAAAAGTTAAGCGGTTTCGTTTCGAAAAGCAAAGCCCTACCCTCACTCACTACTCACCTCACCTAATTTCCAACTTGCCGTGGAGGCAGACGGCTTAAATTTGGCAGCTCATTCATTGCACCTTACTTACAAAAGTTAAGCAGGTTTCTTTCGAAAAGGCAAAGCCCTCATCACTCACTCACTCATCACTAATTCTCAACTTGCCTCACTCATCACTAATTCCCAACTTGCGTGAGGCAGACGGCTTAAATTTGGCAGGCTCATTCATTGCACTTACTTACAAAAGTTAAGCAGGTTTCTTTCGAAAGGCAAAGCCTCACACTCATCATCACTCATCTCACTACTCCTACTCATCACTATTCTCCAACTTGCCGTGGAGCAGACGTCTTAAATTTGGCAGGCTCATTCATTGCACCTTACTTACAAAAGTTAGCAGGTTTTGTTTCGAAAAGGCAAAGCCCTCCCTCACTCCTCACTCATCACTAACCATCACTAATTCTCCAACTTGCCGTGGAGGCAGACGGCTTAAATTTGGCAGGCTATTCATTGCACCTTACTTACAAAAGTTAAGCAGGTTTCGTTTCGAAAAGGCAAAGCCCTCACTCACTCACTCACTCATCATAATCATCACATATTCTCCAACTTGCCGTGGAGGCAGACGGCTTAAATTTGGCAGGCTCATTCATTGCACCTTACTTACAAAAGTTAAGCAGGTTTCGTTTCGAAAAGGCAAAGCCCTCACTCACTCACTCACTCACTCACTCATCACTAACTCATCACTAATTCTCCAACTTGCCGTGGAGGCAGACGGCTTAAATTTGGCAGGCTCATTCATTGCATCTTACTTACAAAAGTTAAGCAGGTTTCGTTTCGAAAAGGCAAAGCCCTCACTCACTCACTAATTCTTCAACTTGCCGTGCAGGCAGACGGCTTAAATTTGGCAGGCTCATTCATTGCACCTTACTTACAAAAGTTAAGCCGGTTTCGTTTCGAAAAGGCAAAGCCCTCACTCATCACTAATTCTCCAACTTGCCGTGGAGGCAGACGGCTTAAATTTGGCAGGCTCATTCATTGCACCTTACTTACAAAAGTTAAGCAGGTTTCATTTCGAAAAGGCAAAGCCCTCACTCACTCACTCACTCACTCACTCACTCACTCATCACTAATTCTCCAACTTGCCTCACTCATCACTAATTCTCCAACTTGCCGTGGAGGCAGACGGCTTAAATTTGGCAGGCTCATTCATTGCACCTTACTTACAAAAGTTAAGCAGGTTTCGTTTCAAAAAGGCAAAGCCCTCACTCACTCACTCACTCACTCATCTCTAATTCTCCAACTTGCCGTGGAGGCAGACGGCTTAAATTTGGCAGGCTCATTCATTGCACCTTACTTACAAAAGTTAAGCAGGTTTCGTTTCGAAATTCCACCTGTAACGATGAGTATCTGACATTGCACCTGTAACGGTGAGTATCTGACATTGCACAGACTGGTTGGTCCGATTTCAACCAAATTTGGTATGCATATACTCCTTTACCAGTAAAAGGTTAACAAAATATATTTTTTAGGGTGGGGGTGAATGGGGGGGGAATAGAATTTTGAACTCCTGCACACTAACGGCTGGACCGATTTTTACCAAAAATTCAGGGTGTGTGCGGGGACTGGCTGAGGTGTAAGGGGAAGGGTTTGGAGGGTGGACAGAGAGGAATAGTGGGGGGTATTAGGGGCAGACGGGGAGGGGTGGTGGGGGTTATTTTCACCAAAATTTCATAGTTGAATAAAAAATATAATATTAAATTAAAGTTAATGAGTGTTGCATTATCGTAAAGCTTATTGAATTGTCTTTCTTTAATATATCAAGTGCCGAGTGATTACAGCAATGTTGATACATTATTGCTTTCTTACTAAAAACGTTATTTCAATACATCTCCGCTGCGAAGTGCGGGTATTTTGCTAGTAGATTTATATAAAGTTAAAACAGCCCTAAAATGATAACCTGCCTACATAGTCAAGCCCCTCAATTCCCCTTATTATTTTAGTTGCCATTTCCAAGATGTCCCCTTTATATAGTCCAAAATTGCACTGCATATTCCAAATTTTGTAAAAAGGGAGAGTACTATTTTTCTCCCTTGAATCTATTTCCCTCTTTATACAAGACAATATCTTGCTAGCTCTAGCCATGGCTGTCTTGCACTGCTTTCTACATTTAAGTCTGTTATCTACTCGAACCTCAAAATCTTTTTTCTAACAAAGATTCACCTAGCACAGAACCATATATAGTGTAGGTGACACAAGGATTGTTAAACGCCAAATGCACCACCTTACATTTATCAGCATTCAATTTCATCTGCCATTCTGCTGCCCATTTTGATAATCTATCAAGGTCTGCTTGCAGCGATTGCAAATTATTTGACATTTCCAAAGCTCTGCATAGTTTTCTGTAATCATTATACACAGAGACCTTGTTCTCAATACCCACTTCTGAGTTAATTATAAACAGATTAAAAAGAAGTGACCCCAGTACAAAATCCCGAGGCACTCCTCTTACAACTTTAAGCCACATAGATATAGCGCCATTACTCGATCCAACAACAAATTCTCTATCCAGGCGTCTCTGTGACACAGTCTCAAAAGCTTTAGTAAAATCCCAGTATAGGACATCCTTTACTATGCCAGAATCGAAATTCCTACTCACCTCTTCATAAACAACAAGAATATTTGTCTGATAAGATCTATTTCTCATAAATCCATGATGACTACTGTTTAAAAATCAGCTCTGGAGACAAAGTCCATAATTTAATGCTGTAAAATAGTTTCCATTATCTTCCCTACCACTGATGTTAGACTTACAGGTCTATAATTACCAGGCTATGAACAACTACTTTTTTTGTATATTGGTATTACGTTGGCTTTTTTTCAATCCAGTGGCACATCACCAAACAAAAGTGAATCTGAAAAGATAAAAAACAGTGATATTGATAAAACTGGACTAAGCTCTCTTAGATCTGAGGATATATTTCATCAGGTCCTGGAACTATAAATGTTGTCTAACTGTTTCTGTACCATACCTTGTGTCAACCAGAGTGAATATTCCTTATTTATACCCTTTGTATTATTACAGTCCCTGCTATAAGGACTAGGATACTCCATAGTGAATACAGAGGGAAACAAAGAGCACATTAGTCTTTTCGGCTTCCTTTATAACCATCTTATCCTCATTATTTAATGGTCCCACCTTCTCAATCATCATCTTTTTTCTATCGATATTCCTAAAAATGTACTGGTTTCATTTTTATCATTCCCATGATAGTCAGTGCAAAGCATTTATTTATATATTTGCTAAAATAAAAAGAAATATACCGTAATCACACATATGAATAAACTTTTCCTCTAGGGATTCTTAGAAGTTTTTGGTAAACAAAACCATCTAGTTAACTCCAAACTTGCTTTTATGTTTTTCCAACAGTGAATGTTTTACAGAAATCCTCACAGGGGCACAAGTGGATCAATAAATAGATGAGCAATTCTGGCAGCTCTTCCTGTGTTCCTAATTGATCCACCTGTCCTTCTGTGTGGATATGCTGTAAACAAGATCTGCTGGGGCATTAGGACCTGAGGGTGTCTGAATCTGAACACGACTCACTAGCAGATATAACACAAAGTACAGTTTACAGTAGAACAAACAGTATAAAAACGAAATACCCAAACATACTGGTTATAAATGGAACTGAATTGCAGAAGCTTGTTGAAACATGGTGTAACCTAGTTAATCGATACATATGTGAACAAGTTATTATTCTACTGGCCTCTTTATTTGCCTAAAAATATTTGAAACTTTAGAGGCACAGTACTTTTTTTAATCAAAAATAGGAAATCGATGTATAAAATGGATTGATTTATATGTTTACATACAATGAATTAGATGCATAATAAAACCATTTTGTAATAGCAATATTCAATAAGGGTCATAGTCAACAGCCTGGTAACTATAGAGCTGTAAGTTTAAGACCAGTGGTAGGGAAGTTACTGGAAACTTTGTAATGGGATGTTATTCTAGACTTTTTCTCAAGAAGTAAACTAATCAGCATGATTCATCAATAGGTCTTGTCAAACGTATTTGGTTCTCATAAAGATGTGAGTAAGAACTTAGATTCTAGCATGGCAGTGGATGGTGTAAACTTGCTGCTTTTTTATGCTTCCTGATTTCGCTAAGGCTTTTGATGCTGTGTCACATTGGTGACTTTTGTATAAACTAAGGTCTGTTGGCCTTGAACAAAATGTGGTACGTTGATAGAGAGTCTGTTGTTAGATGGCGTAGAGAGTAGTTGTCAACTGAGCTTCATTCATGTGGACTAAAGTTCTAAGTGGGCTGCCTCAGGGTTATGTGGCCACTTCTATTTATTATGTTTATAAATTACTTAGAGGTGGGTTTTGAGAGCAAAGTCTCTGTGTTTGCCATGCAGAGCATTGGAAACTTCAAATTATGTTCAATTGCTGTAGGTGCTCCTAGATAGTTTGTCAAAATAGGCAGCAAAGTGGCAGATGAGATTAAATGTTGATAAATGCATTTGGGGTTTAACATCCTTTATGCTACCTGTACTATAAATAGGTCTGTGTTAAGTGATTTAGGGGTTCTAGTAGACTAGTAGATAACAGACTTAGCTGTAGCAAACACTGCCAGACAGCAAAAGCTAGTGCTAGATATATATAGGAACTTCTTGTTGGAAAGAAGAGAGAAGGACAATTTTATTAATAAGAATAGAGGGGCTGGACTATGCAGACAAATTAGACAAGGTAGGGCTGTTTACACTGGAGAAGCAGCAATTATGCATTGATTTGATTACTTTCTACAAATATATAAATGGGACATATAATAAACTCTCTGGTACATTGGTACAATAGTAGGTCCTATCAGAGGACTCGTGGACATCCTTTAAGATTAGAAGAAAAGAAGTTTTATCTTTAGGTCTTCCAGCAGGTGGTAATTCAATTCATTGAATAGATTCAAGAGTGGGCTGCATAAGTTTCTGAAATTACTGGCATTAATACAATACAATACAATAGTTCTGGTTGATCCAGGGATCCTGTCTGATTGCCATTAAATTATTTTTCCCCTTTCCAGGTGTTTTTTTTTGGGGGGGGGGGGCACCAAGAGTGGGCGCCTAAAACAACTTTTGAATGGCACTTATAGTCAAATGAGCAGCAGTGCACAAAGCACGCTACCATTCCGGTAAAGAGTTCGTGGCTTTGTCGGGAAAGTTGGTGTAGAGGTGGGTGTGGTGTGTTGATTTAAAGGGCATGTCCAGCCTAAATAAGAAGTTTTGATATGTTGTATGGCATCCCTGCCCACCCCCAACCACTGTGTTAGATCTCTAAAGAAAGAATCAGAACTCTATTTACAGCCCCTCGCTCCTGCAGCACTCTGATGTGGCCCTCTGATTGCCGGAATTTGCAAACAAAGACAGGCAGTCACGTCTGTGATTGGCTGAGAGGCCAAATACACATTAATACACAGATACTGAGACACAGAGATACAGACAGACACACATACACAGATGCATACATACAGACACACATATACAGATACAGACAAACATGCATACACACACACAGATTCAGACACACACATAGACACAAACACACACACACACATACAGAAAGGTTATCTAAACTAAAACATTTCTCCCCTGACCACAGTTCCCCTCATTCTCCATTTCCTTACTTAAACCTGGGGCCTAGGCAGCACATAAAATTGTCTCAACCAGCCCCAAGTGTTCAGCCCCAATCATGAGGAAGTGTGTTTAGCCCCATCCACGAGGAAGTGTGTTTAGCAGCAACCATGAGGGTTTTGAGGTCCAAACATCCATTATCAAGTGTCAATCAATCACTTGATAAAGGGTGTTTGGACCCGAAACATGACATGTACCAATAAATAGCACTGTTAGCACTCAAGCTCTTTGGTTCCAGTTCTCCTTCATTTTTAAGTATTGTATTTTGTGCTCCGGACAGAAGCACCTGAGTAAGCTGGAACTAGCCTTGCCTGCTTTGTTGGGACACTCTGTATTTTGAAGTGTGTTTATCCCCAACTATGAGGAAGTGTGTTCAGTCCCAACCATGAGGTAGTGTTTAGCCCCAACCATGAGGAAGTGTGTTCAGTCCCAACTGTGCCCTTATTTATATTGGTAAAACCATTGGTCCCATGAAAAAAGATTTCAGTGCCACAGGAGCGATATCAAACTGGCTTTTGAGAGAACCCCCCTTGACACTACCATTACCCCTAAAAACAAAACCCAATAACTCACTGGTGGCGTCACACTTCCACAAATGCAGACACCTTGTGTCTGCCCTTAAAGGCATGGTCATTGACCATATGCCCATTTTACCCAGAGGAGGGGATAGGTATAACTTACTTCTTCGCAGGGAATCATTTTGGATCTTTAACCTAGATGCCCTAGAACCCAAAGGTTTAAATTGTAAACTCTGACTCTCATGCTTCCTTCCCAAAAAATGAACTATATTAATTTTTTCCTTTTGCCTTGTCTTGTTTCTTGTCTTCTTATTTTTCACCACTAGATGGCTAGATATCTGTTTCCTGTCTGTATAAAAGATGTAATAGGTCTCTCATTTGTATCTTGTTGTCTGAAGAAGCTACAGCTTTGTACCGAAACATTACGATTTTTGTGTACCCTGTGTATGAACTATTAAATACATAGGTGGACTAAGACTGATGTGTACGGTGTGTTTTCTTCTCTGTTACCTGACCACCAACCATGGCCTGCCTTTGCACTCAGCATTTACAAATATTTCAACTACCATAGGTGTGTGCAGGATTACCTCTGCAATACCCAAACCCACTTGGACAGTGTGTTGACCAAGCTATAACTGCTGATGAACAATAAAAAGACAAAGATGATCCTTTTTACAGCAGGTGTTCCAAAGTATTTTTCAATGTACAACATTTAAGGGCTGATAAAATTGTTGGCAGAAGTGGGCAAAAGGCAACATGTTTGGCCAACAATCCAAAATGTAAAGAGGGCTTCCGCACCATTGTTACTATGATCTGTTCTTCCTTGGTGTAGGAAAATGACAGGACATTATGTTCCTGGTTGCTCCTCTCCCTGTTGAAAAGAACAGACTGTTTAGCAACTACAGCCTGTCTATAGGAGAATTGTTAAATAAAGGCCATTAAACCGATTGTCTAACGATCACTCCTAACAATCTTTATCTAATATTTGTAGTAGTTTTAGAGTTTAGATGTTCTCTTTAATCTAGACGGTTAATAAGGTAGAGGCCATGACAGCAACATAGGACATTTTGAGATACATTTCATCCTATATAATAAAACCCTAAATATGCGTCCCTGACAGGGTCGCCTCCATAATGAGTCAAGGTGAAGCACATTAGAGAGCAGCACCCTGTAGGGAGGCAGCAGTTTTGATGCCAGAAAAAAAGAATCCTGGCATCATGTGCCCCTCCCCCTCCCATCTGACTGGCAATTCATTTGATTCATTCAACAAAATGAATGTTTATCAGCCCTGCAGATCAAAAATCAATGTTGGGCATCATTTACCAGTCACTGGGGGTATTATTTACCAGTCATGTGGACAAGCCACACCCCACTTCCAGACAAAGAATCACCCACTTTCAATTATAAAACCACACCCCACTTCCAGCGAGGTGGACAGCATTTGCAATTTTTTTCAGGTGCCAAAAAGTCTAGAGACGGCCCTGGTCCGAGTCCGTGTGTGTGTCTTTTGTCTTCAGCACATATGCATGAGCGACCCTGAACGTCCGCATGCATGGACCTAAACGGAATCAGAAATGGCACATTGAAGAAAGAAGCGCATGACCGGATGGAGGAGGAGGTCTAGCGCCCGTTTATATAACGGGCTTAACTGTCTAGTTGAATAATAATTTTTGCTTTAGTTGAAGGGAAACAAAGAAAAGTTCAAAAGAAACTAACAATGCTTTATTAGCATTGTAAATTGGCTAATAACAATACATAGTACAAAATCCTGTATTTTTATTGCATTATGGCCCGTGTGCCAATTTTCTTTTACAAAATGCATTTTACTGGAAATAGCTTTGATCAGATTGGAACTGGAAGTAGTATCTATGTGCAAATCCCTTTTCTCCCTGCTGTGTCATAACAATTACATTTTAACTTCAAGATTAGTCTGTGTAATATAATTCTTATACTACTTAATTCTGTAAAATATAAAAAGTTTGCCATATTAGAATCCGTGTTGCCAAGGCAACGACGCAGAGCTCTGGGAGCAGAGACAAGCCGTAGATTACACTCCCCTTATTCTGAAAGCCTGCTGGAGAAGCATAATTGATCAACTCTATCATATTATGTTACACATCATAGAAAGAACAAGCGTTGTGTACGACAGCTAATTAGGTGGCAACTGGCAAAGATTGTCTTATATATGATAGTTTTGCCCCTTTAAACTTTAAGGTTTCTGAAAGATCCACGTTTCTTGCACTAAATATTTTTACTGGGATATAACATGGCAAATAGAAACTTCCATATTTATTATACCATGAAATGTTTGTTTGTAATCTAGAACTAAGAAATAACGTGGATAAAGATATATTTTACAGTGTCTAATACCTAATTTTAAAGGGCATCAAGACTATTGTACCTTTTTTGTTTAAAGCATAGTAGGTGATGCAAAACGTATCTAATACATTTTCTTTAAAGATTAGTTAAAGGACATGTCCACCCCAAAACAAAAATTTGCCCAGTGCTGGCCCCACTGTGTAATGTTCAAAAATCCTTACCTTACTCCTCAGCTCTTTATGGTTCTCCTGCAGTGCCTGTTGAAAGTCCCAAAAAGTGAAGAGTAGGAGCTGTCTGTGTGTCATCTGGTGCCTACTACTTCCTTGTCCTCCTGGAGGACTCTGGTATGTGTTTTCAACATCTTTGCTTTGTTACTTTGAGGTAAAATCTGCTGTAGCATTATCTGTGACTTGGACTGGGTACTCGGCAGCCGAGTTTTTGTCCCGACTGATCGCTCACTACTAACGAACGCTTGGTCGGGACAAATGTCTTTCGGTTGCAGCCAACAGTTTGCTTAACTGTTTGTGTGGACCCATAGGGAACCGCACAAGCAACCATGATTTAACAATGGGCCAGATTGCCCGTTCGTCCGATCCGAGTTCAGTCGCGGCCGCCGCACACGAACCAACAGATATTTCTGGCTGACCGACGGATACACGTCACTATTGGTCGGTCGACTGGAAATATCGGATGGTCTGTACCCAGGATAGCAGAGGCAGTACTCTGTGATATATGATTGGCTGTCAGCTTCTAGGGGCAAGGCTGCAGCTTTCTGTGAAGTGTGCAGTATACACTTAAAGGTTTGTAACCCAGCTAAGGTATATTATGGGAGCTGACCCCTAGTACCCACAGATTGATTTTATCTTTGTTAATGTGCTCTGGCTATTGGGACAATGTTGTCTGAAGACTTTAGTTCCCCTTTAAATTATTGTTATAGCTATGAGACAACTAACATGACTACAATGAATGTAAACCTTTATAATACACTATAAGAAATTACCTGTATGATCTACCCCTCAGAATAACAGTTATGTTTTACATCAGACTTCCATACAAACATTTAAAGAGGCGTCCAATCTTTTTGTTCTTACTGTGTAAGCCCCAAATAATATCCTAACTTATATATTTCAGCTTAAAATGCAAGTGTAGAAAACCAATTGTCAGGCTGAGGACACACTACAACGCACCAAATCGTGCCAGTAATTGCGAGCAATTTCTTTGCATTTGCGGGCATTGTTTAACGTTTCGATATTTTCAAAGAGAAAACGCATGCGATTGCGAGAAAAAACGCAAACAGACGCGCAATGGCATGTGCATAGGAAATCGCAAGAATGTTCACATTTCCGCAATTTCCATGTCAGCAAAAATCGTGGGCGCAGACGCGAGTGAAAACGCATGCGCAAACGTGCGAAAAATGCGCTAGTGTGGCGTAGCACTTATCCTTATTTTACAAGCAGTAAAATAACGACGTTAGTGTAAAATAACACCCACCAGTGCAAAATAAGGTCTGGTAGTGTAAAATAATGACAAAGTGTAAATATCACCCAGCAGTGTAAAATAGCACATTGTTTTTTTCAGTTGATATGTATATATTTGATTTGTTGGGTACTTTGTTGGCCCCTTTATAGTCTTACATTTTTTAACCTATAATAGTCATTTTTTTGCGGCCCGCTCATAGTGCTCAGTGCCGCTAGTGAGGCCCCCAGCGTGGTTTGGGTTGGGCACCCCTGTTCTAGCCACTTCAATACCCCAGGATCAATATTAAAACTCAGTGACAAATTAATATTTAATTCATATTAGGCATTAAAGTAACACTATTAGGGAGATTCATCCAGAGCTATCAGCTGGCATTAAATACTTCTGCACAATCCACTGCACAGCAGCACAAAATAGGCTGTGGCAGCTGCGCAAGTGTCTCTTGTGATACCCTAGCAACCTAAGGGTTAAAGTCACACTAATCATTTTAACCCTGTGTGCTGCATCCGGCGGTAAATCCAGTTAAATATATGTGTCAGAACATTAAGCACTGCTTTCAGGGTTTAAATCAAGAAAAGCCTCCACAGTATAAGATTTGCAGCTACCCCAGTGGACTAGAACTAAAACGAATACTTAAAGGGCAAGTCCAGCACTAAAATGAAAACTTATATACAGGTAAATCACCCCCCAAAACCCTAAACGGTAATAGTTTGAAATGCGAAATATATAAGTCTAATCTGAAATCCTGCAAAATGTCCTGTTTCCTGTTTCTGCTTCCTGGTTCTTTCAGTTAGCAACTGTCAGTTATGGATTTGACAGTTGACATTGCAGCCAATGACTGAGTGTTAATCCCCCATCTGCCTCTTCTGAGCATGCCCAGGCTCAGTAAATGCTCAGTACAGGTTTCTAAATTGCTCAGTTTCCATGAGGCCTCCAGAAGCATAGCAGGCATACAGTAATGAATTCATAGGACAAACTATGATATATCAACATATTTTAAAGAGACCATTCTTTCTAAAAGATGTACTTATGAGGGTGGAGTTGTCCTATAATGGCAAAACAAGCAACTCCTGGTTCCATTCATTAAAGATCATTGTTAAGAAAATACTTACATACTGTAGTGAAATACATAGTGACATAGCAGTGGAGATTGAAAAAAGACAATGCAGGTAAACCTTTTTACCTTAACCATAATGCAAAACCTCAGAATGTGCAGTCCATTAATGTATTTGTATAAAGTGATCATATCCCCAGGCAAGTGCCTCTTTTCCAGTGTTAATAACCTTCTAAATGAAATCTGTCTTCATAGTCAAGTTTCTCTATTATCCTTATTTATTTAGTTGCTCTTCTCTGAACCAGCTCCAAGATGCCTTTTTGCACACAGTATTCCAAAACTACATTATTTATTCCAGAAGACACCTTACCAGTGCTGTATAAAGAGGGAAAATAATATTTTTCTCCATTGAATCTATACCTCTCTTTTTAAACATATTAGTGTTTTGGCAGCTTTCAGGTTTCCAACCAATTACATCTCTTCAATATAGAAAAGCAGTAATTTAATTTACAAAATCAGCGCTTTAGAACATTCCCTATAATTAACACTTGGCCTTCATGTTATTACATAATTTGGACATCTGTCAAGATGGGAGACAAGGAATGTTAAGAAGAAAGGAAATCAATGACAAAGCATGCCAGCTACACTTAAGGAAAGGTCAGTTGTTTCTCTTTCATGAATTAAGCACTGTTATACATTTTCTCATGAGAAAAGCCCAAATAGAAAACTTTTAAGACTGCCATTAACAGTATTAAAATAGACGCATGTATGTGATAAAATATTCATTCAAATGCAATCATTTTTGCTGCATACATATATCTTGTCTAAAAATATTTTCCCCTTGTTTTTCTGAGTTTGATTTGTGCAGAATTATTAAACAGTTTATCTTTGTCTCTTGGTTTGACAACAGTAACCTATACAAAGAAAGCTATTATAAAAAGTTTTGGATCATGTATTAAGTATTATTGTGATGTGTTGCCCAGTCTAAATCATTGATTTATTACTCAACTATATAAATTCTGCTGTTTGGTAAGTCAAATACAAGTCTTACTAGAGATCTTAGCATGTCTGGCCCATCCAACCCATCAGAAGGAATGACAGTAATAAGGAAGTGGTTCATCCTGGGAAGAAGAAGGACCATTGCAGAACCTGAAATGGTAACTCATTATTGATCACAGCAAAGCATAGCAAATGGTATTCCATTAATTGGGTTTTCAAAAATCAAGACGATATATAGAATTAATAATAATAATATTATTATTATTATTATTATTATTATTATTATTATTATTATTATTATTATTATTATTATTATTATTATTATTATTATTATTATTATCTATGCATTATTGCATTATATAGATAAATCATTTAAATAATTATTATTTTTCCCCCACCAAACTGTATATGTTTTTGGAAAGCCAGCTTCACGCATGGGTCAATACATCTGTTTCCTTACTTTCCAAAGTGGCAGTCATTTTATGATAATTTTCCTCTGGATCGTCAATATTCTAAATTGAATTGGTGACAGTTAAAGAATTAACAGTAAGTCTTTTTCTGTCCTAAGAAATGTTACACTATGTTAAGGACAACTAAGCCTTGAAAATGGAATCCTAAAGCAGAAAGAAAAGGGTTATCTTCTATTTCTCTGCAGTTTGGTGCTTGTTTAATTATTCTTATTTTATGCTTACTGTGATCGATTTCTAACCCTGTACATACATGACAGAAAGAAAAGCTGAGGATTGAGTAAAGATGGGAACAAAAAGTAGAAATGGCATTTGTTTGAATAGATCAAGTTAATGAAAATGTCATAGCCAATGTAGGACTGAGGTGCTGGGGTGGGTGGGGGCACCAGGAAAAACCAGACCAGAAGCCCACCTGGATATGTTAAATCAGGGGAACCACCCACCAGTTTTTTACTCCCTACCTATCTGTCTATCGATATGACTAAGGGCAGTGGGCCCAAAATGCACCAGGGACTGCCTGTGTTTGGTATGGTATAAATTTGTAATAAACACACTCACATTTATGTAAACCTTGAGTTTGTATGCAGTGTTACTTATTTCTATTGAATGACCCTGTGGAGTAAATTGTTTCCTCCTTTTCATCTTTTCCTTGAAGTCATGTAAATTGAATCATATGGTCTTACCTTTTACAGATTTGTATTGGGAGAAGGCCCCAGGGCAAAGTACCCGGACCTCACATGCCTCTAAGCAACTGCACTTAGAATCAACTTACTACCTCCATGTATTTCAATTTATCTGTCTCTCCTGACTCATTTAATTGTCATTTCTTATTGTCCCCATGTACACTTGTTCCTTATCTAAATTTTAACAATTTTCTCTTGCTTTAGTGGGTGAATACAGTCTACAGGTGTTTAATCAAAGCAGAGTTTAATCCAAAGTAGAGTTTAGATAGTGTAGTGTAGTTGGACTAAACGTTCCACAAACTCCTTATTGCTATGATCTTTGTAGACATCTTGAGATGTCTTTTTGAAAACTGTTGGATTAAAGCAACATTAGTGAACACCATAGGACGCATACAGCACTTGGTTTAAAAGGAAAAACATACTTTTTATAGCCTGTCTAGAGACACTTTGCCAGGAAAAATGCATTAAATATTCACCACTTGCAGTCTCTACTGAAGGCTGAAAAGCTTTAATATTATCAGTAGTGGCTTACCTTGGGCATGAACTGTCAGGATGTACTGGGAACTGCATATTAGCAGAAAAAGAGGGCTTTAATGACAGCATGCTCCCACCTTTGAAACTAGTTTTAGGGGTTAATCCTGCTGCAAGGTTTTGATAAAGCCAATTGCTAATACACTCTATTTCAACTATTCTCAACTATTTTCTACAACTGAAGGCAAATGCATAAATCATTCTGTTCCACATTAAATTCACATTGATATTGCCAATACTGTAATGTACTTTTATTTTTTGAAATTCGTATTTGGCAAAATATTACACTTTATGTCATATTCCTCATTAAAGTTGTTAAAATAAAGATAAGGACAAAAGTGAAAGTGATTTACATTTATTTATCTTCATATTACTACTTATAATACCAGTTTGCAACTGCTGGTAGAGTAATCAGTATCTTAATCCAAGGATGGCAAGACAAGGTTTCAAGGTAAGATGGTAAGTAACAGACAAATGGTACTTCATCGTGTAACTAGGAATCACTGGGCCCCCCAGCAAAAATATGACGGGGACCCTAATTATGTTCCATCCACAGTGGTTTTCTGGGAGGAGGCTATATCTGTCATAGTAAAAATAAAAAGTTGGGGCCCCCTTGGCTCCCCCCCGTGTTTGCTCCCTTTGCTCCCTGGTAGTTACTCCCCTGGTGATAAATAATAGTGTGGGAACTGTCAATGCAGAACTCTGATTCCAAAAGATGTGTCACCATTCCAGACATTTAACTTGTAATGCCTCACAAAGTTGTTGTATGAGGCCCAGGTAGCTGCCTGGAAAATCTTTTCTGAGGTTGCCCTGGCCTTGACTGGCCAAGCTGGACTAGAATAGGAATTCTATTCTAGATTTTCCTAGTTCAAACGAAATCAGACTTTTCAGATTTCAGACTTTTTGAACTTTCGAGGATTTTCTATTTTTTTAATTTCTAATTTTCGAAATTTATAGAATTTGGGGAAAAGATATATCCACGTGTCCAAATTAATTTATGACAGCTATTTTTAGCAATGCCAACCCCCTGGATATAAAAAGGCACCTTGTGATTGTGGTGTGTTACCTTTCCACCCACTTTCCCTTGTACGATGCATACTCTGAGGGAGACAAGCCAATGTGGTGAGGGATATGTCTAGAGGGGCCATGCCTACCCGTCTCCATAAACTGCAGTGAGCAGGGCCAGATTTACACCTCAGAAACCTGTAGGCGCAAAGAGCCTGGCACCCTTAGCCCCAACCATTATGCATAGACCACACCCCTAAACCTCCCCTTTTTGGGGGAAGAAAATAAGACTATTAAGTGGTTAGATTGTGGCAGGAGATTGACAGATGCCTCTCCAACCTCAGGCGCCCCTAGGCGTGTTCCTACTGTGCCTAATGGTAAATCCGGCCCTGGCAGTGAGTCTATTCTAACTCAATGGTTCTCTGTTGTGAAGTGTTACTCTTTTGCCCACTTTCCCTTGCACGATGCATACTCTGAGGAAGAGAAGTCAATGTGGTGTGGGGTATGTCCAATGGGGCCAAGCCTGGCTTGCTCCTTAACAATGATGAAATACTGCAGTGAGCCTAATGTAACTCAATGGTTCTGCTGCTGTAAAGCATTACCCCCTTTTCCCTATATGATGCAAATTAGAAAAATAAAGATTAATAGGGAAGTTCATTGTAAATACATGTACTTTTAAGAAAAAAGAGCAGTATTTTTTTCATTCTTATGACCTTACCCTGCATTAAATGCTTCCAAAATACTGATTTCCTGTTTGCAGGACCCCTAATAAGGACTATTATGGTCTTGCCCTTGACCCATTGCCTTGGTTTGTTTAGTTGCTCAGTAGAGATCTGAGCATGTTAGACCCATCCAACCCATTTTGTTGTGGTATGCAACCAGGAATGCTGGGCATGATCCCTCTTGTATATTAAGGATCACCAATTTTTAAGAGATTCGGAGACAGATTCAGAGACAGAATCTAGAAATAATGAATTTCAGGGATAATTTTTGAATTTTGAATGCGGAAGCTCAAAAGTAGCTTGTATGTAAAGGTGGCTTTATTTCAAGTTCTGGATATATGTACATATTCCCCAGACAATATCCCAGGTCCCAGAGCCATGTACCGTAAGTTAGTATTGCTATTTTAACCTTTTTTTTATCTGAACATTGCAAACTATTTGTCCTCATGTACTTTATTGGGTCTGATTTCGGATTTTCTAATTTTTTTACTTTCTCATGAAGTTCCAAAATCTGAAATCGTACCAGATTTTTGGAAGTTCGGTCAATGGCTAAAATTGGTTATTTTAGCCATCTGTCATTGGTGGATCTTGTCCTTTACCATTTCTTGTTCCAGAAAATAGGATCAAAAAAGAGTTTGTGATTGTCTAAACTATTAAACTCTACTTATATATGTAAGAACACATCTCTTAATATCCACGTGGAGGGGGGATTCATTACGCTTGGATTTCAGACTGAAAGATGACAAAGTCTTCTTTGTACAGTAGTACTTTTACTGTAGGACAAAAAACACTGTGGGCTACAGGGGAGAAGGGTTTTTTAAAGCTTTGTGCACTGGTCCTACCTATTAAGGGGGGGGGGGGCGACTAAATGTCATGATTATTGCTGCCTTTGGGTGAGAAGGAAAAGCAATAAACTCAAATAAGCATCTACTGCTTTATCCATGTAGGACCATAATGTGTAATACTCTGTGTGAGAGCTAAACTTAAAGAAGCAAAGGCACAAGCATGCTATTGTTCATTGGTTTAAACAATTAAATTAATGTGTAATAATAATTATTTAGGCTGCATTCAATGTAAAAACATTGATGTCTGATCAAAAGTTTTTGTGTCAGTTTCCAGCTGCACTACAAGATACATAGGATAAATGTCTCCTACAATCTGCTGTTTTTTCCTGTTGGTACTAGATATTGTGAGTTAAAAAGTTATTTTTCATTGAAAAAACTCAAAAAGCCCATCAAGTTTAACCACACCATGCAATACCCAGCATCCCAACCCAACAAATACAACTTCTTCCACCCACATGGCCCATGCCCTCAGGACACTAACCTGAACAAGGACACAACCAATAACACATGCACACACAGGGATACAGTCATCACCTTTAACCCTGGATATTTTGTTTGCCCAAGAATACAACTACATCACAGTGAAGAACTGCTCGCATTGCTTAAGGTGAAATTGCTTTTCCATTAGTCTATTGCAGGTGGCCTGTTACATGAGCATACATCAAGAATTTTAAAAATATTAAATACAGTGGTCTGGCAACATCTGAGCTTAGTTCCTTGAGACTCATGGGATGGATCACCTTGATCACCTTTGTTTACTTTTAGGAGGTCTAAAAGGATTTTTTAACACTAAACAGTGGGCCGAGTAGTGGGTTAAATGTTAGTTTTGTGGGTGGACATGCCCTTTAAGAAATCATGTATAATTTGTTTTATTTTTCCCCAGTTTTATTTTCCTTTTCAGATATTGCTTATTTGATTGTTTTTATTCCTTATTTCCTTATTACATTTTATCTTATAAAGGCTTCAGTGACCCAATTAACTTGAGTGTCTTAAATGCACTTTTTTTTCTTACCCAACTCAGCACTATTTTTATTACACCACAGAGGGTTTGCCTTGTTCTGTTTACTTTCGTTATAAGGGGAATAAACTGTGATGTATATTTGCTTGGTAGGCTTTTATACTTTCTATATAGTGTGCCCTATGAATATAACTTTCACATTAACTGGCTGTGCACATTAACTGTTACCCATGCTATGATCATTGCTTATGAAGCAATTAAATCAGAATTAATAGTGATAACAACATCTAATAGAACAACTTTTTATGTTGATTCATGTACCAATTGGAAAAAAAGTTCTCATTCAACAGAATTAAATACATCAGCTTGCCCATTTCTCTCATACCTATATTAAAGCCCTATCTCTTAAGTATCCTTTCCTCTAGCATAGCAGATTACTTTCAATTGATGTGCAACCCTTCATGGCTATTGAACAGATACACCAATGAAAAAAACTTTTAAAACTTGAAGCCCTCTATTCCATGCTGTGTCTTAAGATACACATTTATTTTCTCTTTACCTTTCTAATGTCGCGGACAGGTCAAATTTCATAAAAAATTACCCTGGAGGACCAGTCCTTAAATGTATGACCTAACTTCCTGAACATACACATGAGGGTTCTCCATCTACCACTTACTTTGTTGTTAGTACCAATGTATACTAAGGCTCCTAGCTCATGCCCAGTTCCTCTCAATAATTGGCCCACTTGATCCATGGCATGCCAAACCCTGGTCCCTGGGAGAGAGCAAACTGGTTTACAAAAAATTTTGGGGGGAAAAATTACCCTTTCTTCCTTATCTGCCTTGGTTTGTCACTGTTCTCCTTTCCCCTGCTACTAGAAGTACTGGTACACTGGCTGTTGGGGAGATCCCAAAGCTAGAATTGGGAATGAGAACTGCCATACCCACTCCCACTATCTCCAGACAGCCTTGCAAATCTGTTTGATTGTACAGTATACATGACTAGCCTTCTCTTCCTCTTTCCCCTCCCAGTCCTTTTAACAATAACCCAGATGGCTATCTTATCATCCGGCATGCTGTCTTATGGCATCCCTGCCATACTAGCTGACCCATCTACTTCCTGCTCAATGAGTAGAAAACTCCTTTCAAGATTGTCTTTAACATGAGCTTAGAGATTTGCAATCTGATCACATTTGCCACAGAGAGAACACCCTGGAGCAACCCCCAAACATGTGCACACGCATGACAAATGGGTTTTTTTAGTCAAAAATCGCATGTGTGTATGCGTTTGGTTGGGTGTCGTTGGTTGATCCACCATGGCCTATTAACAAATGACACCTGACCGAACTCATACACACGTGCAATTATCAGCCACAATGGCTGTTCGGCCCCATGTTCCGTAGTCAGGGGTCGTTCCTTGGTGTTAAGATCGTATGTGTGTACAAAGCTTAACTGTGCGCAAATTATACCATAAATCTTGCTTCCAGTTGGCAAAATTTTAACTTTAGACTTGTCCTTATGTTTTAAACAACTTCTGTTTATAACTCTAGACATTTTAACAGAACTTTAAGGGCAGACAGCTGCAGAGAAAAACTCAGAAGAAGCAGGTTGCACAAGGGTCCGGTGAGCTTAGGTGCCAAAAATCAAATCCACCAAAATAAGAGGATAATTATAAGTGGAAAAAAACATCAATTTAGATTAAATGGCATGTACCACCTGTTGCACTCCTTATGGCAGCCCCAATGTCTCCATTGCTGGAAAGAGACTTAAAAAGTAGCCTGCCATGCAATGTGCACAGACTTATTAATTTGCCTTTCGGCTCATCTGAGCTGTTGCGCAGATGTTTATTGTACTTAATGGTAGATGCAGCAGCAATTCTGTTAATTGGCTAAAGTCCAAATAGTTACTTTTGTTTTTTGTAGCTTAAATTTCCTAAACTATTCTCATAACAACAGTACAGTTATCAGTCTGGGTTATGTAACCTGTTATCAGCCTATTGAACTACAGTTTTTCATAATCTGCTTAAATATGTGTATAGTTGTTTGTACAAAATATCACTGAAGGAAAACCACAGTGATTAGTTCATAAATCAGTGGGCTCCCTTCTATATTTTAGTTCTTTAGAGATGCTTGGATACCCTGATTACTTTGGTATACAAGCTTATGGTATATCTTTGGTATACAAGCTTATGGTATATGTAGAACACGCAGAGAGGAACAGATAAATAGATTAGATTTAGAAGTATGGAAAATACTAGTGTGTCATGTAACCTTACTAATAGCTGTGAGAATTGTCAATTTTGTCACTACTATTTGAAGAAAATGTGTGGCCAGCTTAATACAAAGATGAAAGTCACATGACCGTATATGTGTAGGTGTGATCAAGTGGGTGTACACAAAAGAAAAGTATTTCAAGGGCTACTAATCAAACTTATCAAGCATTTCAGCTGTTTGAAGTTCTGCAAGGGGTAATGCAAACAAATGAAGCAAAGCCAAATAAATCCCAATAGTTTTTAAGACAGACATCTAAGCGTTTCGGCTTTACTCTAAGCCATCCTCAGGATGTGACATAACAGTGATTTCAAATCCCCTTTTAAAATAGTGAAACACCCCCCCACCAGCATCCCTCCTACCACATCAACAAAACCCATTCCCTGATGGGGTCAGTATAACAGTGATTACACCATAATATTAGCTTAAGAAACATACCCTTTAAAAAGATATCATAGTTAAAAGTGCAACATTAGAAACAGTGTACATCACCTTGATTAGAATTCATAAAAACTTTTTAAATCTTAATAGTTAATTCAATATATATAAAATACATATCTTTTTTATATATATATCCTGAGGACGGCTTGCTTATGGGCCGAAACGCATTGATAAGGCGTTTTTAAATATGTTCTAATAAAGACTTTTTTAACAAGACCCGAGAGTGCTATTTGCATTCTATTTGACCGATTGGAGTGCACCCGGGCGCTACTGACAAGGGGAATAGTGTGCCGATCACTGATCCGCATGATATATATATATATATATATATATATATATATATATATATATAAGTACGATTGGTAAGAGCTGCACTCTCTTGTCTCGCTCATCTACCCGGGTGCCTCCTGATAAATCAGAATACGTGTATAGAGGAAGGAGCACTCCGGGACTTTTTCAAACAATTTTTATTGTGTAAACGTCGACGCGTTTCAGTCCATGTCAGACCGTTCTCAAGACAACACACACTGATTACAAATAGACTTAAATACCAATACACATCACGTGATGACCCCACCCCCTGAAGACGTAAGTCTCCACACCCATTTCTAGTGACTGGAGATTCACCTGTAATTCCAGGATCGGCCAGTTATAGAGAATAGTAGTAATCCCACTCTGTTACCGCTGCGTTAGTGTCCAAGATTCTAATATTACCCAAGTCCCAATCCAGTGTAGTTCTTTGTGAACAAAAGGGTGTTAAAGATCCATAAAGTGCGTGCTCTATAAAAAGTGATAAAATAGTAGATATTAAAATACATATAAATATATTAAAATCAGTAATAACGGCTATGTATATAAATAGTAGTCTAAAGCTAAAATCCTCATTATTAAAAAGCTAAATGTTCTAGACCTCATATAAAAAAAACATATAAGCACGTAATATACATAACTACAATCGAGAGTTTCCTACTCAGTACGTATGGGCTCTACTCCTTCAGATGAAACAAGATAGGGAGCACATCTCATTAAGGCCCCTGGGTGATACTGTATCCAAACGTCTAATCCATTGTGCTTCCCGTTGAAGTAACTTACGGTCCCTATCTATTCCCTCCATCTGTGGGACTGTATCTATGGCCATCCATCTAAGGTTTGCTAATGAATGGTGAGCCTTTTTAAAGTGTCTTGCTACAGACTGCTCTCCATATGGCGACTGACTTTTTTTCATGTCTCCTGATTCGTTGGTTTCCAATGCTGATCTAATGGATTTTCTATGATTGTCTCTAATACTGGTGGATATTTTCCCAACATAATAATAGCCACAGGGGCATGTTATGATATAAACTACAAAACTGCTCATACAAGTGAGTCTATGCTTGATCTTAATTCGATTGACTCTATGGGGATGAGGAAAATCTGTGCCCGTTATTATGTAACGGCATGTCTGACAACCCTTGCAGCTATAGCACCCTTCTTTGGGTTTGGGCATCCAGTTAGTAGTTTCCCTAGTCATTTGTCGAATATCTGTCTTAACCAGTAAATTCCTAAGTTTACTTCCTCTACGATTAGCGAATAGGGGTCTCATTTTGTTAAAAGGTAGTAGGTCGTCCTTAGCTAGAATGTCCCAGTGTTTAGATACACTCTTCCTGACTGTTTGGCTGTTAGGGGTATATGCTAGACTATAGATCATTTTTTCTTCAGTGAAATTCTGTAGTGGATGATCTTTTTCCAAATAGTTCCTACTTTTAGCTAGCTCCAATTGGATGATGTCCTCTTTATAACCCCTAGATATGAATTTTTCCACCATATTAAGTATTTGATTTTCAGCCTGTTCCCTACTAGAATTGTTGCGGTATACCCGCAAGAATTGAGAAAGTAGAACCCCTCGCTTCAGAGACTCCGGATGATAACTGCGTGCATGGAGTATAGTATTACGATCAGTAGGTTTTGTATAAAGGCTAGTACTGAATTTCCCATGTTCCACTTTAATGCGTAGATCCAAAAAATCTATGACTTCACCATTACATTAAATAGTAAATTGTATGGGAGTCCCCAATTCATTAAGATGTTTCTGAAAGTCTTCGCATTCTTTGGCAGTACCAGCCCATATAATAAACAGATCGTCTATAAAACGTTTATAGAGAATGATTTGATCTCGAAAAGTGGTATAAATATGTTTCTCTTCAAATGCCTCCATATACAAATTAGCGAATGAGGAACCTACATTCGTACCCATCGCGGTACCTGATATTTGTTGGTACATAGTTGACTCAAAACGAAAGTAATTATTACTCAGGACCATGGTAAGTAATTCTATCAGGAATTCTACAGGAGGGCCCTGATGATTATTTTTAATGAGGGCATCCCGACATATTCCAATTCCCTCTTGTTGGGGTATAGCTGTGTATAAGCTTGTTACATCACATGTCATAAGGGTCACTGTTCTCCCTCCACAGTCCACTGTTTTAAGGATCTCTCTCAAGTCTCCACTATCCTTTAAATAGGATTTCATCCCTTTGACTATAGGTTGAAGGTAATAGTCCACAAATTTGGAGACTGGCTTGTATATAGACCCATGGGATGCCACAATTGGGCGTCCCGGTGGGGACTGGAGAGATTTATGAATTTTTGGTACTGTATAGAATATGGGACACTTAGGGTGACTCGTTGTCAAAAACTTGGCTTCATTCTGTCTAATCCAGTTATGTTGAACTCCCATGGATATAGTGTGGTCAAGTTGACCCTTAAATGTGCCAGTCGGGTCTCCCTCCAGTACTTTATATACCTTGCGTTCCCCCAGTTGTATTAAGGCCTCTTTACAGTAATAATCCCTGTCCATAAGCACTATGCCTCCCCCCTTATCGGCAGGTCTAATGATCAGTTCAGAGTCATCATCAGTGATTTGAGGGCTCGTCTTTCTTGGGGAGTCAGATTATCCCTATACGGTTTAATATGCTTCTCCGATATTAGATCTGACCTTACCATATTTCCAAACACTCTGATGGAGGGTGACATATTTGGGGGATCAAATGTGCTATTAGGGGTGAATGGGGTTTGAGATGTACTCCCTTCTCGGAATAGATCTTTTAATTTAAGCTTTCGCTGAAATCTATACAAGTCCACTTCGTCCCCAAATCTATCTACTCTCGGGGTAGGGACAAATGTTAGGCCCTTACTCAATACCTGATGTTCCTCGGTGGTTAGGGGATGTTTGCTGAGATTAAACACTACTTCATCCTTCTCATCCGCGGTGGGCGTCCAGTACTTCTTTTTGAACCCCCCTCTTCTGGTTGGTCTCCTCTTTTTGTACCGTGGGTGTTTCCCGATCTCGTACCCATTCCTAAAAAAGGCGAGGAAGAAATAGGTATAGGAGTATCTGTTGTAGTATCCTTGGTTGGTTTGGAGGGTGGGGGGTTATCTGAATCTGATTGTGGGGAATCCTCAGATCTCTCCATAGTAGTAAGGGCCCTAGGTTTCCGTCCCCTTCTCCTCTGGATAAAACGGCCCAGGGGTTTACCATATAGCCACCCGTACACTCTCTTTTCCTTGTAATCCATTTCTACCACCGTTAGTTTCTTTTTCTTAAAGGCTATAAGATCCTCTCTATATTTGTGTATCTGGGTGTTGAGTTTTCCCAACCAATCACAGGAGGTATCCGCTGTAAGTGTTGGCCCTTTATCTGTTTCAAATGTAGCAATCTCAGCCCGTACACTTTTTTTGTAACTCTTTACCAACTTGTTCTATAACCAAGAGTAAAAGGTCGAATGAACACCTGTTCAATATCCCACACCAGCGGGAGCAAAAATCACTATCAGTCCTGCCTATGGTGGGAACATTTCTCACCCGGAATCCCCTCGGTAATTTGCGGTTCCTATGGTAATCCGACAGGAACATACCGTGTAAGTGGAGATCAATCTCCTTCTTCCTCAGTCTGAGGAGTTGTAAGAAGGACTCCCGATTGTCAGCCTCTGCACTGAGGCGGGCTGCCGTGTCCGTAAATAGAATCCTCTGAATATCATCCTGTGTAAAATAGAAATCGTCATCTGTATTAATGGAAGTAAAGCCAGCTTCGCTAGAGGTGGAATTTTCCTCTGTCGATTTCTTAGTATACATCCTGCACTTGCTGCTGGACGGATCAGGAGAAGGAGTAACCGTGGATGAGTAATCCAAAACAAATGGCGTAGGTGCTCTGCTCGTGTTATAATAAACAAGTACGATTGGTAAGAGCTGCACTCTCTTGTCTCGCTCATCTACCCGGGTGCCTCCTGATAAATCAGAATACGTGTATAGAGGAAGGAGCACTCCGGGACTTTTTCAAACAATTTTTATTGTGTAAACGTCGACGCGTTTCAGACCGTTCTCAAGACAACACACAGTGATTACAAATAGACTTAAATACCAATACACATCACGTGATGACCCCACCCCCTGAAGACGTAAGTCTCCACACCCATTTCTAGTGACTGGAGGATTCAGACCTGTAATTCCAGGATCGGCCAGTTATAGAGAATAGTAGTAATCCCACTCTGTTACCGCTGCGTTAGTGTCCAAGATTCTAATATTACCCAAAGTCCCAATATCCAGTGTAGTTCTTTGTAGAACAAAAGGGTGTTAAAGATCCATAAAGTGCAAGTGCTCTATAAAAAGTGATAAAATAAGTAGATAGTAAAATACATATAAATATATTAAAATTCAAAGTATATAACGGCTATGTATACTAAATACACCCCGTACTCAATAGCTAAAAATCCTCATGATTAAAAAGCTAAATGTTCTAGACCTCATATAAAACACATATAAGCACGTAATATACATAACTACAATCGACAGTTTCCTACTCAGTATGTATGGGCTCTTCTCCTTCAGATGAAACAAGATAGGGAGCACATCTCATTAAGGCCCCTAGGTTATACTGTATCCAAACGTCTAATCCATTGTGCTTCCCGTTGAAGTAACCTACGGTCCCTATCTATTCCCTCCATCTGTGGGACTTTATCTATGGCCATCCATCTAAGGTTTGCTAATGAATGGTAAGCCTTTTTAAAGTGTCTTGCTACAGACTGCTCTCCATATGGCGACTTCCTTCTTCCAACTCCTCAGACTGAGGAAGAAGGAGATTGATCTCCACTTACACAGTATGTTCCTGTCGGATTACCACAGGAACCGCAAATTACCGAGGGGATTCCGGGTGAGAAATGTCCCCACCATAGGCAGGACTGATAGGGATTTTTGCTCCCGCTGGGGTGGGATATTGAACATGTGTTCATTCGACCTTTTACTCTTGGTTATAGAACAAGTTGGTAAAGAGTTACAAAGTGTACGGGCTGAGATTGCTACATTTGAAACAGATAAAGGGCCAACACTTACAGCGGATACCTCCTGTGATTGGTTGGGAAAACTCAACACCCAGATACACAAATATAGAGAGGATCTTATAGCCTTTAAGAAAAAGAAACTAACGGTGGTAGAAATGGATTACAAGGAAAAGAGAGTGTACGGGTGGCTATATGGTAAACCCCCGGGCCGTTTTATCCAGAGGAGAAGGGGACGGAAACCTAGGGCCCTTACTACTATGGAGAGCTCTGAGGATTCCCCACAATCAGATTCAGATAACCCCCCACCCTCCAAACCAACCAAGGATACTACAACAGATACTCCTATACCTATTTCTTCCTCGCCTTTTTTAGGAATGGGTACGAGATCGGGAAACACCCACGGTACAAAAAGAGGAGACCAACCAGAAGAGGGGGGTTCAAAAAGAAGTACTGGATGCCCACTGCGGATGAGAAGGATGAAGTAGTCACACTCCATCAGAGTGTTTGGAAATATGGTAAGGTCAGATCTAATATCGGAGAAGCATATTAAACCGTATAGGGATAATCTGACTCCCCAAGAAAGAGGAGCCCTCAAATCACTGAGGGAGGACTCTGAACTGATCATTAGACCTGGCCATAGATACAGTCCCACAGATGGAGGGAATAGATAGGGACCGTAAGTTACTTCAACGGGAAGCACAATGGATTAGACGTTTGGATACAGTATCAACGCGTTTCAGCCATCTTAGGTCAGGCCGTCATCAGGATCCTGATAACGGCCTGACCTAAGATGGCTGAAACACGTTGATTCTGTAACGCTCTGTGCTGAATAAATAGTTTGCACTGTTTGAAAAGATCCCACGTGTGCGCCGGCATCCTTCTTTGTTTATAGAAATCCTTCGGCAGCACCGGGGCGGCTGAGATACAGTGGGGGAGTGCAAAGGACTTTCCAACTTACTGTATATATATATATATATATATATATATATACAATACAAGAACTGTGGAAGCACTCCAATTAGGCTAATTTACAACTACATTTAGTGGTGGGATGAATTGCATTAGATTAAATCTTTTCTATGGTTTATATGTATGGCCCTATGCAAATGTGCATTAGATTAGTGCTTCGCAGATAATATGATTATTGTATGGGAAGCTGTTCCAGAGCATCACTGCCCTATTGGGTCCACCTGGGGGCCTTAGGAATGCGCATTTGTGATTATCTTTTCTATTATTAATCATGTATCCAAATTTTGCAGGTAATGATGATATGTTGTTATGGGGCCTAGCAATGTTCATTGAGTATCTTTTCTATGTTTATAAGTGCCAGTGTGCAGGATATATGATATTGTATGGGCCTAGGAATGTGCATTGATTATTTTCTATGTTTATTAAAATATGCTCCAGTGTGCAGATAATCATAATATTGTAATGGGGCCTAGAAATGTTTTGTGTAAGGTTTGATGTACAATACTTATTACAAGATTACAACTACCTCTCTATTACTATCTGTAATATATTATAGCTAATCATATTTTATCACCATATATAATACTAATATAATATATAATAAGCTGTTAATAACTTTTATACAATATAACATATAATAAGAGACATTATATATTAGTAATAAGATATACTGTACCTCAACTACTTATAGAAACCTTAACTTAGATTCTATTTTTGTGTAGTTCATTGCGAGCACCCTAACACCCCAACTCCTCCTAAAACCCCCATATTCCGCTCCCTTCCACTTCAGCTTATAACAATTACCACCACCCCCCACACCTGATCCCACCACACCTTAACAGAACTTTGCTATTGACATTATGATCACAAAATAAATAGGCAATGATACGTCAACATATCGAGGCAAAATTGGCCCCCATTGGGTGTAATACACTCTCAAAATAGAGGACATGCCACGAACACCCACCCTACGCTGGCCCCCACCCCCCCCCCCCAACAAAAACAACTGGATTTTTTCCCCCCAAACACCAATTTGGGGCCTATAGTAATTTCGATCGACCAGTTACACCACCACATTACCACTGAAACTATTCCAATCGACATCGTACCGAAATTATTTTTTGCATGGTGTGTAACCAGCCTTTAGTTATAAGGGTGACACTATGTTTTCACCTACTCATCAAGAGTACCCCTCGCTGGTTTCAATTGAAGTCACAAACACCCCTTTAGAAAACCCTGGATTAAAATGTCAATTACAGAATAGAACATGTTATTCACGTATATAAAGTACAAATATATAAGACATGTTTTGACAATAAAAAGGACAGAAGGAACATTGAGAGTATCGTACTTGAATTTCTTTATATAAACTAATGTCGAATTTTACTACTAGGGGGGTAAGTTTGTTTGCTAAACAACTGTACAAGTAATCATAATAAACAGTAAGTTTTTGTTGACATAGTTTAGCTAGAGCCTCGTTTACCTCTCCCCACCCACCCCCACATCTTCGATCGTCTCTTGCAGAGTATATATCATGAGAGTTTTAATGAAACTTGCGAGATTTCGCCCCCGGCTTGGGGGGGTGTGAATATAACCGAGCAGTCTGCTCCATTTTCTCCTTTCTCATTTGGAGAACTCTCTGAATAATGTCAATAACTATTCTGATTAGTTCTTTCATTCATCACACCACTTACTTCAACAATGGGTATTGTTTTACATTAATGGTCTGAATAGAGTTTTAGTATATCTATTTTCTATTAGAACTCACGATTAAGGACATCTCCACCATGAATGTTTACAAGGATTTCCGATTAGCAGTCTTTACTACTAAGGTCTATACATGTTCATAGTGCTTTGCAGATTAATAATAACCAATTTGCTCTATTTGAATGCTATTAATAACAGACAAGAAAGACAACAACGTTTTTATATCCCCACCTCATCCATCACCACTCGCGGCCCGCCCACACCCAGCCTACTATCCCCCATTCCGCTTGAAACCTTCCAAAGCACATGACCTACGATAGCAGAACAAGTCGCAGATGTCCAACTCCAAATGTGTTTAAAAGATGTATATCAACAGTAAAACGATGGATACAGACAATTGCTGAACATGACATAATAGGGTGCGATAACACCAACGAATGGCATCTAGAGCACAGGGGGATGCCCCAAAAAAAACGCGAAATGTGCTAAGACCAGTACGCCCCCCCCCCCCCGATAAATCTAGAAAGCCTAGTTTCCTTTTATAGCAGGACCTGTATTCCACTTATACACTGAAAAATCCCCATTCCCTACTAAATCAGGAATGATTCACTTTTCTGTATATTCACTGATAGAGAATCCCCTCGTCCCCCTTATCCCGCACACCGCCTCGACCCTCCGCTCCCCCACTCATACTACCTGAAGGGCTATACCAATCCCCAAAGCTGACATATTCACACCCTCTCTAGTACATATACCTATAGAGAATCCCCTACGCTCCCCTAATCAGACACGCATGGGACCTTTAACCAGTTATACTGTCAACAAACCGGTCTGTAATTCACTAAGAGAATCTCCCTAGTCCTCTTGATGAGCAGGGACGTCCTCCCTGCGGCCTCTTTCCTCCTGTAGCCACTCTACAGCAGGACTCCATAGCAGGCACTGTATAATTTGAGAGGGTCAAATATGACTATTTCCTCTTGTAGACATCTATAGGGAATCCTAGTCCTTATAGTCATTGGACTGTAATTAATTGAATTGGTATAATAATGATTGATCTTACACTCTGAAAAGCTTATAATAACCTAGTCCTATAAGCAGGGACGGTCATAATATGAGAGGGTATAAATGAATGAATATTCCTCTTAACACTATAAGAGAATCCTAGTCCTAATAGCCTGACTGTAAAAGTAATATGCTGTGCTCTCCCTTCTTGCCTAATTCCCTCTTTCTCCCCTCTCTCCTCCTCCTCGTCCTTCTACTCCTGCTCTTCCTCCTCTTCTCCTGTTCTCCCCTCGTCCCCTCTCTCCCTCCTCTTTCTCCCCCCTCTCGTCCCTCCTCGTCCTTCTCGCCGTTGCCCTGTTCCTCCGCTGCCGCGGTCTCCCTTCTTCCTCTTCACTCTGTCTCCCCTCTCGTCCCCCTCGTCCTTTCTCCCTCCTGGCCGTTCTCCTCCTCTGCGCGGGTCTCCCCCTTTCCCTTGCCCTCTTCCTCTGTCTCTCACATTAGAGAATCCTAGTCCTTAAGCAGGTACGTGATAATAAGCCGCACCAAGGTGTGCTATAAAGTGTTAGGGATATTCCCCCTCTGTATACAACCTCTATAGAGAATCCTAGTCCTTATAGCATTAGACCTGTACACATAATCATGACACAGCTCGGTTACCCTCCTCGACACGAGCCAGCGTAATACTTCCACCTCGAAAATAAACACTATAGAGAGATCACTAGTCCCTTTATATTAAGCAGGCACCCACCCACCCAAACCCCCCCTGTAATAATACGTACGTGGTATAATGAGGATTTTTTTCGACATTTCTGTACCACTATCTTATAGGAAAGTCCAGTCTTACTATATGCAGTGGACTGTAATCATATTTAAGGGTATAAATGTATTGGAATATTCACTTCTTGTGAGACACTATAGTATGATAGCCTATGTCTCTTTTATAGCAGGGATTGTAAAATCCTAAACTACATATCGAGAGGGTTGTATTATAATGGCGGAGTATTCACTTTCTGTATACTACTATAGATAAATCCTAGTCCTTTATAGCTAGGGACTTTTTGTAATAACATGAATGGTATACAGAGGCATATTCACTTCTGTATCACTATAAGAATCCGAGTCCTTATAGCAGGGACTGTTATTTCATGGGTATAATGAGGAATTATTCGCTCTGTCAGTGTTCACTATAGAAATCTAGTCCTTTAGCAGTTCTCAACGTCGCTCAACTAATATGAAGGTTATAAATGAGGAATAGCGTGAAAATACTTCCAACGTTATAACACCCTGACTCTGCAGACTAGTCCCATCTATAGCATGGCACTGTAATATATGAATTGGGTAAAATGAGGAATATTCACCTTGTATATCACTTATAGATCATCCTAGGTCCTTATAAGCAGGGGCTTTGTAATAATATGAATGAGTTAATGAGAATATTCACTCTGTATCACTACAGAGAAATCCTAGTCCCTTAATAGCAGTGGGCCGCACACCTGCGCCTAATTACTATAAGGGTATAATGGATGAAATTCACTCTGATACCTATAGAGAAGTCCTTTCCTTATATTGGCAGACTGTCAAATAATATGAATGGTATAATGAGGAAATATCCACTCGTATTACACTATAGAGAATGCCCCCTATGTCCTTAAAGCATGGACTGTCATACCTATGGACTGGTATAACAAATGAAGGAATATTTGCACTTTTGTATACCTTATAGTTAATCTCTAGTCCTTATAGTGTCGGCAGTGTCTAATCTGCTACTAATATGATAGGGTATAGTATACTTTGGTAAGTAATAATCACTTCTGTATAAACTATAGAGTTAATCCTAGGCCTTTTGATGCAGGGACTGTAATAATATGAGAGGGTATAAATCATGAACTACTCCACTTGTATTCACACTATAGAGAATCCTAGTCCTTATATTGCAGGTGACTGTTGATATAATGAAGGGGTATAAGTGATGGGATCCATTCCCCTCAGTATACACTAAGAAATCCTCCCTCCCCCACTATGAAGGGATATACTAAGAGGAATATTCCAAACCTGTATACACTAATTCTAGAATTCGGGTTCTATCCTTATTTTAACAGGGACTGTACAATATGAATTGGTATAAAGGAGGATTACTTCACCATCTGTATACACTATTCTGATAATCCTAAGTCCTCTTTAATAGCGTTGTTCGTAATTAATATGAGAGTGTTAAGTGAGGAATATCACTCTGTATCACCTATAGTAGAATCCTAGTTCCCTTATACGGCAGGCTGTATATTATATGAAGGGTATAAACTGGGAATATTATCAACTATGTAACACTATAGCATCCTAGAGTCCCTTATAGCATGGTGGGGACGTTGTAATGAATCTGAAGGTATACTAACAATGATGACAATCACCTTTCACCCCTATCGGCTGCACCATAGCGGCCATAATGGTGTACGGACAACCACACCTAAGCCTAACACGCCCCCACAAACATAGTTACTATTCAATAAATCATCCCCTAGGTGCCGGATGAATACATCCCCCCTCAGATTTTTAAATAGAGATTAGTGCATTTTTAATATCTATGTCACCACTCCACTTTCTTTTCGCCCCCCTCTGGAAGTGGGAAGAAAAAACAAATGTCTGATACGAATATATAAAAAGTTAATTCACAACACTTGTAAAAGCTTGGGTACACATACCTCCGCCACCCCATGAGACACTATTTCGAGCCACCCTCCCGATCGACCCCGCATAGTTCAGTTGTACGAGGGGTTCGATCGACGCGGAAATTATCCGCAGTTTTTCCGAGTGCCCTCGTCCCCGCCATACCGATCGGACGAAAGGACGATTCACAGACAAGGGTGGAAAACCTCGTCCGATCGTCCTCCTTGCATTCGGATCGACCGTCGCTGCTTTTTGCCGTCACCCCGCTGACAGTCCCCTTCCTCCTGTTCCGATCCGTTTTTCGAAAGTTCCGAACGTTCGTTAATGAAACAATGATAGGTGTGTACCCCAGCTTTAGCTCTAACCTCTCATTGGCTAGCTCGCCGAGACTAACACACAGCGGAAACCCACAACGATCCATCCTTCTGGACTTTGTCTTCACAGACTGTACCCTGATGTTATTATGTATATTTAATTGGATTTATGAGAATATAGCTCTTGTGCAGCTAAGTCCTTGGTTTTTATTAAGATGTCGGTCGTTCACTGCGGGCTACCTGTGTACTTTGTCTGATATGACACTAAACTGTTACAGGTAAAGCTTTGGAAACCTTCAAATAAAGTGTCAATTAGCTTGCAAAACAGACTCTGAAGATTATCAAAATGGGCAGCAGACATGGCAGATGAACATTGTAATATGATAAAGTGGAAGGTGATGCATTTGGCTGGTTAACAATCCTTTGCACTCTTATATATGCGTACAGTCTGGATACATCTTTACTTCAAAGTTGTTTTTTCACTTAGAAATTTGGTTTCAAAGGTCAAAGTTCCAAACCAAAACAATGTCCAATTTCAAGAAATGGGGCTTTTTGAACAAGAGGTTTAATATTATTCCATGCAGCTGTTTTTCCTCCACCCCCCCCCTCCTCCCCGTTTCCACCAAAACCATTAACAACTGAACTCGGTCTTGGTTGTGGTACTGGGGGGCCTTTAAAAAAAAAAAAAAAAACAATAAAATTCACACACGCTTTGATTGTTCTTTGTCTTAATTATATTCCACTTGCGTATTGTTTATATACTTGTCAGCTCTGTAAAATGCATAACAAGAACCCCAAACTCAAAATCAAACAGACAAAAGGTAAGTAGAATAGTAACATACATACATGATAAGCCATAAAATATAAATAATACGTACATGACATATAGCTATAGACCTGGTCTTAGGACACTAAGACATAGTTCCTCACCTTTAGAACCCGTAGATTGGATGGTCTGTATAAACTCCTTAAACTTTTGTACTTTCCTTTCCGGTGAGAATTCCAGTTAAAACTGTGAGATGGACTCCAAACTCCATATGATGAATCAGCCTCAAGGTTCTTTTTATTTAAATAGATGTAAACAAGAGATATGCCAACTTTACATTTCAACTGGATCTATCAGTTAATGTTCTTCTGTGTGGATGTTCTATTTGTGATATTGGCTTGAAAAAAGAATTGTTCTGTAGTTTGTTCATATAAATTCAAGCATTGACTGCTGTCAATTCCATGATGTAGTTTTAGTGGACCCTGAACAATCCACGAAATGTTAGCTGCAGAAAACCACATTCAGTTTAATTCTTGGTAGTTGGTGATCTAGAATATAAACTGAATTGGATCGTTCTGAAACAGCCAAAAGCTGGGTACACCCATGCAAATGTTGTCCCGATCAACAATGTTTCGTCTATTGGTCGCATGGGGACACAAAAATTGATGGTTTTTCAGATGCAACCGGACTGAACGGACAACGTCAAGGCAAAACTGTTGACCGTGGCCACTACTGAAATGAACGACCAGTGCGACATGTGGTCAGGAGGAAGATCTGACAGTGTGTCCCCAGATCCAATTTGTTCCTCTGCCCTTTTCAATTATCTTAGGACTGGACTGAGACATCATACTGGATAACTGCTTTTTTTAGGCTGGGACGCACATATAAGAAATAAGGGAAAAAACAAATTGTTGTTGCCAACAGCCTGATTTTCCGTTCAAACTTTTCTTCTGACTGGCCAGACAACCAACCCAATTTATTGCTTGGCAGTTGATCTATTCTAAAATAGGGCCCAGCCTAACTTCTGCGTCTCCGACACAACAGACTATATCGGTATGGCATCACCAAGTCCAGGCAGTGTAGAAGTCAGAGAGAAGAGTGATTACCAAAAAGATCAGCTCTTTTTAACAGGTAGTAATGACTAAGGCTACTATTTAAAAAAAACTGTTCAGTGGGATTCCCTTTTTCAGTATATATCAGGTATATGGCTTTCAATATACAGTTAATGAGAAAAAGGGACTGCATAACACATTTAACGGGTTATCTCACCAGGTTTAACTTTCTTTTTTCCCGTTTGGACTGAAGAAACAGGAGGTAAATGCGCTATGCCTACCTCATGTCCTTCAGAAAACTTACAGAGAGCAGAAGAAATTACTTGAGTATCGCTCCAGCACTGCTGACAGCCTCCGGACGTCACTGACATGCCTAGACGGATCCACAGTCATTTGCATTGCGTGAGCACACAGTGCAAAGTAGAGTGGATGCGGGGGAGGGGACTGTCAGTGAAGCTGGCACTGAAGCATAATTGGTAAGTTTCATTCTGCTCTCCTGTAAGTTTTACGAAGGGACGGAGGTAAGGACATATCGCATGTACCCCATTCTGTTCTTCAGTTAACTGCGAAAAAAGACAGTTAAAGTCCTTTAATACTATAAAAAGCTTCAGTTAATACAGGTAGTTATACAACATACAGACATGGCATATTCAGAACCGTTTTCTGTCTTTGTTTTTCACCTCAAGATTGGAACACCCAAAATAACGTTCTAATCGGGGGGAAAGAATATTAAATGAGACAACTATATGGTAAAAACTAAAAAAATGGAGAAATTAAAGTTAGCTGGGACAGAGAGGTAGGATTGATATTCCCACCTCCCAATATTGTTTTGGAACGACAGCAGGCTACAGTTTTTGGTTTCGCCAGGTAAAGCCCGGGCCTTTCTGTATTAATGATAGTGCTAAAGCATCAGGAGCTGGCAGAAGCAGTTTTCTCATGCTTGCTGTTCCTCTAGAAATGATTATGAGAAATCGAAAGTACAAACCTTACCCTCCCTGCCATCAGGTAGTATCATTTAACTGTTTTTGAAAAAAACTTAATACGCACTATTATTCTCCCTTTAAATGATTAAAAAGATACTACAGCGACCTAATTTTTTTAATTGGAATGGCTTAGTGATATTATTTTAACCTTTAAATGAGGCAATTATTCTTATTTGAAGTTATAGCCGACTAACAATGGCTACGGAACCACACACAATGGCCTCCCCATTTTCATTGTGCCCTCAAACAATTCTAAACACCTGTTGTTTTAACTGGGGGCTCAAATGTCCTTTACATTTACGAGTAGGAGTCTAACAAAATGCAGGTTTACGAATAATAAATTTCTGTCTAATTATCATATCTGCTTGAGCCAATTATTGCAGCTTACAAATGTATGCAGAGGGCCAATGGATTTATAATCAAGAAAGCATTAAATAATCATAAATAAATAAAAATAAAATACAAATTATTTTGCTATCACAAAATCTATAATTGATTTAAAGGACACAGTGGGGTGGGGGTTCTGCGGTTTTTGTTTTTAATAAATGAGAGGAATATTGTAAATATTTTTCAGACAATGGTTATTTTTTTTCCAAATGTTGGGAGTTCGGGGGAAACTCGTAAAAAAGAAAATCAGATAAATGTATGAAAAACATTATCGTAGCCATACAATGTATATGTAATATAAAATAACAAACCATCTATTGGGTCCTTATCAAAGCCTGCAGCAAAATCGAATATACAAGAACCTGGGCCTGTAGGAACCATTACCGACTATGTAGAAATGTAGAAAATGTTAGAAAAGAAAGTTCCCTAATTCCTAAAACAACCAATAAATGTTTGCTTTCATAAACAGTGTAATTGCACTGGACAAGTGGAAAATGGCATGGCATACTAGAGATATAAAAAGTCATGTTTGAGTCTATAAAACTGTAAATACACGATACCTAGTTCAATTTGGGCTGAAAAATTTGAGTTCAACCCCTCACAAAAAAAAACCTAACAGCCCCTCCAACCCAACAAAGCAAAGCACAGTATCTCATGGAATGATGACATTGCCCCTCAGTACACAAACTAGACAAGAGTGTAAAAAAACACACATGCTTAAAAACAAAGATGCAGTCACTAGCGTCCTGATTTCGTCGACACTACATTTACAGGGCAGAGGCATTCCATTATCGTACGCCATCCAGTGGTGAAGAACCCATTTATGGTGGAATGGCTTTACTTCACTGTCTAAATGGTTGGCTTTTAGTTCATGTGCTTACCCTCTTAACACCTCTTTTCTAGAAAAACAAAACCAACTAAATAATCTCTCATCTTAACACAAATTCTCCATCCAGTTTCATCAGTTTAGTTGATCTTCTCTGAAATCTTTCTAAGTGTGTTTATGTATTTTCATGTTGTACTGGTGCACTTTATACTAAGTGAGGCCTTAATAGGAGCTCTGTACAGAGGAAGAAATAGCCTTTGGACATATAGTCCAAAGAGCACTCCAGGTCCTGAAGAAGGGACAGTGGGTACGGATAACATTGTATTATGTTATTATCACAATAAATTGTTGAACCACAGAGTTAGTGTGCTCTCCATATTTGTTTTCCTTGGACTGCTCTTTGACCACATGCTCCTTTGTATTACAGGAAATAATCAGGGCCGGATTTCCCACTAGGCCACATAGGCAATGGCCTGGGTGGAAGAGTTGATTAGGGGCCGGCCACAAATTGGCCCCCCTTTACCATTTAGCAGAAAGCACTCCACAAAATAACCCAAAAACCAAAGACTAACAAACAAAAAAAGTCATGGTGGTCAGTGACGGAAGGAACTTGAGATCGGCAATGATCACTTCCTGCTATAGTAAAAAAGTGTTTAAACTGAACACCAGCTTACTAGATAGTATTATGAATAAATCAAAGAGATCCATCACAAAAGAGCAGGAGCGCAACTGTGGTCGAGTATAGGTACTGTAACAGGATCAGCTGTACCCTACTCTGTTTACACTGACAGCTTACTATAGTAGTTGTAAATGGATCAAAGAGATTATTCACAAATAGAGATGTTTCTTAAGCTAGCTACACACAGTCCAGATTCTGAAAATGACGGGACAGGATCGCAAAGATCCCTGTTGTCATCTTTCAAAAGATCTGCATACACACAGTCCCGAGCGTTTCCTATGGATACTTCATAGAGAACGCTCGGGACTATGTGTATTTTCGGGCCTTTCCCGAACGAGAGTTATGCCGACCCGTTGTTTGGCGGCCGAGCGCTCGTTCGGGAAACGAGAGTACACACATAACGATAAAGCCCCGATATCGTCGATCGATGGTATGGGGCTTTATCGTTAGTGTTGTGTACCCAGCGTAAACTGTTAGTTAAAGACTAGATTCAGTTCTGATCACCTGAGTGACTTTGCCAATTTATTAAAAAAAAAAATGGCAACCAGAGGGGAGAAGGAGGAAGGAGAGGGGGACGGTAACAAAGTTCAATTTAGCTGGCCTGGGGGAGAAAAAAGTCATACAATACAGCCCCGCCCTGGGTATATACAGGGTATTCTTTACTGATACTGCATGACACTGCTACTAAGAGTTACTAAGTCTTTATTTTAAAATCACTTCCATGTTCTTCACTCTTGATTTAACCTCCTACCTCCATTCCACATTTAGGGTATAACTAGCATTGTATGTTATTGCTCCAAGGCATAAACTGCATTTTTCAACTTTAACTTCATTTGCCACTTGCAGCCCAATCAGCGAAATATGCACTGAACGTAATACTGCGCAATTTAGTAAACATCTGCAACAAGAGATGGTACTAGCAATACCCAACACAGCGTTCATTCATAAAAAGGTTGATTCAAGTGTACCAGACCACGGAAGACCCCTGAGGAACCAACTAACAAACAGGATCCAAAATAGAAAAATGGTACAGTAATACAATACAGTAATCATCTATTAGCCAATATTTAATTAAAGTACAAAGAGAAAGGTAAGGCCACTGCGTTCTCAGCTTACATAACAACCCATCTTGCGGTTCCTGATCAAAGCCTGCTGCAAAATTCTAAATATCTAGAACCTGGTGGCCTGTAGAACCATACCGCTATATAGCGTCATGGAACTCCTTGGTGATTGAAAATGCTTCTATTTGACATTAGGGAGTTACATATGCCCATAAGTATAACATATAATAGACACTTTAGTATGTAATAGAGGACTATTGTGGACTATAGAGACTGTTATAGAGTGAGAATGGGAGTAATATGCCCTATAATATACATTATAATAGACACTTTAGTATGTTAATAGAGTGACAATGTGTGACTATAGTGACTATGTTATAGAGTGAGAATGGAGTACAATAGGCCCTATAATATACATTATAACGACAACTTGGTATGTTATAGAGTGACAGATTAAGAAAATATAAAAACAATCCTTTTAAATTGCATGAGAATCACAAGAACACAGTATTTACAACTAGTCATAATAAAAGAAATTGAACAAAAGATGGTGCCATTTAAATGTGAAACCTTTAAAAATTATATTAGATACCGTACCCTTTTACTGTGTTAAATAAACATATGAGACAGTAATTTGGCTTCTCCCATGAGCTATTCCATGCTTGTGCATTTACATTTTACAGTCCAGGATGTTCATTTTGATTCCTATGTCCATATATAACACAAAGGCAAGCATTAAACTTATAAAGTCACTTTGATATGTGTCATTAATGCCAGTAATTACATGGAAGTGAGAATTAGTCACCTTTGATGAAACAATTGTAAAGGTTGCCTCACCTGCAGTCTTGTGCTTTCATTCGTCATGAACCTCCTCCATGAGTTCAAAATATTATCTTTTTTTACAGTGTTTCTTCTAAATCAACTGATACAAATAGAAATGAACAATTCAAGAAGTTCAGTTCGTTTACGAACTTTAAGTTCGGAAAGTTTGGGTGTTGGAAACAAACCATTAAGTCAACTGGGGGAAGATGTTTGAACAGTTGGATAAAATTATAGTTCAAATAACAACGGTTAAACTTAATTGTAAATGGCCATCTAGCACCTGGGGAAATGGCGGGACCTGGGAAACATGTCTATATCACCAAAAACTTTAAAACAAATCTTACTCCCACGATCGGGCTATTGTTCGGGTTTACGCATGTTACATTTGCGGGTTCATGGCCAACAATTCGAGGGTTACCGACCGTACTTTGAGGGTTAAAGAACAATACATGAGGGTTACTGAAATTGACCACTACTTTCCGGGGTTACCGACCTTACTTTTGAGGGTTACAGACAATACTTCAAGGTTAACAAAATCGACGCTACATTCGAGGGTTACTGAAATCACCTGCGAATTTTAGGTACTGATGATACAGTCAAGAGTTTACCGAAATTGACTGCTACATTTCAAGGGTTACGAATGATAAATTTGAGGGTTACAATAATCGACCATATATTCGAAAGGGTTATCAAAATGTCTGCATATAGAGGGTTACCGAAATTCCACTGCCTAAATTATAGGGTTACAGAACATACATTCAAAATTGAAGGCTACATTTGGGGTTACCAAAATTTGAAAGCTTCCTTAGAAGGTTACCGAAATGAAAGCGACACATTCGAGAATTCAATCAATATCAAATTTTTCGATAAATAATCGAAAACAAGTCTGCAAGTTGGGAAACTGAACTCGTCAGATAGAGTTCAGATAGAGTTCAGATAGTTTGAGTTTGTCCAAACTCAGGTTCAGGGTTAAGTCACTATTATACAATACAGTTTGAGTACATGATTTACATTGCTCAGCTAAACATGAGGGTGTAGCAGTATTTAATGATAGAGAAAAACATTTCAACTGCTGGTAAACAGAGCCATTAGAAGTTAAAAGCCCCAGGCCCATACGACCTTGCATCTGGGTTTCAGGATCTACCTATATACATAACACACGATTTTTAAAATATTTTGGAGTAAGAACTTATCATTCGTCACAGAAAAAACAAAACACCTAGGTTGCTCAGTGACAAACTTTTTCTTTTATTAGTTTAATAAAGTTAAAGGCTAAAAATAAATGTGGCCAAATAGAGGAAGGTTCCTTGATAACAATACTCGTTATACTGCCTGGCAATGCTGTTTGTTTTCTACCTTCAAAGGGGTGTTTCATGTCACATTAAACTTTTCCATGGAAAACGTAGTAAATGATCTGTTTTGCTGTTTGGAAACCTCATATGAACTGTTGGAATCATATCTGCATCCTTGGGGTTATCTTGAAATATGTTGCTTTAATTAGTGACTATAACTGGTCAAAACGCTTATAATGTAAGTGTACAAGTGTTTATATCACACATGGGAGAAAACATGTTGCAAAAATAGTTTATCATTATAGTGATTATTTTAAGGCAATTATTATTCTTTGATTAAAGGGCTATTATATATTTGTGCATACTAGATCTCTATGTAATCTATTGATATAACATTCTAAATGCATACTCAATAAATTTTCCACTAAACAAAAAGGAAAGGCAAAGTGGAAAACGTTCAGATATAGCATTACAATGTTTCAATACAGAGAAATGACTTGGAACTACATGTTTTAATGTACTTTACCTGTTTCCAGGAACCTAGTCCAAACGGTTCCCTAAGGACAGGTTTTTAGAGTTTGGAAGGCATGAATGAAGGTTTAAGGTTATCAGGGGTGGTAGAATCAGGGGAGTGGCGGCGAAAAATTTTAAAAGAATGAAAAGTAAATCTGGATTGGTCGCATTATCTTGAGTAACGCAATAATAATGTGTATAAAAAGTAGTAAGTAATATTTGAATGGCTATATGAGGGTTCTACTATAAACTGCATTGAGGATACAAAGCAATTTGTCTCTCTATTTTTTTGTTTGTACACAGCGATATTTTATATTATTTGCTAATATGCAGGGCAGGACTATGCACACGCATTTTAAGTCCAGGTTCTCCTCGCACACCCCTATTTTAATGGAATCTTGAGTGGTGCTAGATCCTCTTAAAACTGCTAACCACTACAGAAAAATTTCATCATTACAAGGTATAGGATGAGGTAACAACTTACTTCAATTTATGCGACATTGGTTTGGCACAAAGGTTTCTGGTTGCCCCCATTCCTCGGGGTGCTATTACAAGGAAACTAGTGCCTAGGAAATTTCGGATGCCAAGCTGCACAGGCAGAAGAAACAGTGGTACAGTCGTAAATACGCGATAGTAAAGATGGGACGTCCAAATACAGTCCAGTCTACAGTGATCTTCCCAATAAACAGAATATTACCTTTATACATTCACCTGAAGAAGTGAACATGCGTCTATAACATTGTGATTTTTGTTTTAATAAAAGTAATACATTCTTCGTTATTGTACTGGCAACCCTTTCAGGTAGGTGTAGAGACCGAAATTGGACGGTTCAATCGGACATGGGTGATAAAATTCTATAATCCTTTTTTCTTCAATGGAGATGCTCTGAATGGGTGAGCTGCCATTCCGTAAAGCGAGTTGTACACACCGACCAATTGTTTGCCTCACCAACCGGTCGGCCAGGAGGAAGGACCCAGACGATAGCGAGGGTTTTTCCACCATGTCCTCGTCCGATTCGGAAGAACGGATCGATCGGCATTGGGCCACATTCGGATTCGATTAATTTCGGTTCCGATACACTGAAACTATTGGCGATCGGACCGAAATATCTCAACTCGTGTTGTACCCAGCTTAAGGCCCAGCTGATTGGTAAAAGCAGCAATCTGTCTGTCCGAAATATCAGTGGTTTGCCCCTTTGAGCAAGCCTTTAATGGACAGTATAATCAGCTGAAATGTACACCCCGTCAATTAAAAAAAAATTTGCAGAATGTTTGACCAACATCGGTCCCTCATGGGCCAGAATTATTTCAGATTATTTGTCCTGATCATCGAAATTTCGGTTGAAATGGTCGATTGGGCTGAAATATCAGAACGTGACCACGCCTAAAAAAATAAAATTATCACAAATAAAAAAAAAGATTATATGTGCCTAAACTGAAAGTTCGACACAAACATTTTAAAGAAGCATCAGTGGTAGCCAATGAGCCAAAAGAGCAAACATTGTCTGCTTACATTGAGACAGCAAAGGAAATGAGAGAAGTGGTATTTATATAAAACATTAGTCAGGTATTAAAAAAAAAAGGAAACTTGTATATGGTTGTTTGTAGTGAATAAAGTGGAACCACACTTATGCTTAAAAGTGTAGATTAGTATTGATAAGTGTGTATGTGTCTTTAGAATCTTGAACTTGAAGTCTGTGAAATCAGCAGGCCACAAAAATGTAATACAATGGGGAAAAAAAAGCGTTAATCCAACACCAATTAACTAACAATAAAAACAGCGTGGTTCTTAACAGTAGTTCAAGTTCAATAGAAGACCACAAAAGACCCTGCTTCCAGTAAGTATTTAGGCCATTAATATGTCTGGCTGCTTGAAAGACTGTGACTTCTTCCAGCTAAGATAATAGATGTCTAGATTTTATCAATAGGTATAAAGTGAACTTGGAATTGAGTGTTGATCTGGCAATGAAATTCCAAGCATTTCACTAAAGACTAAATTCAGATATGGTATATTGTATATAAGTAACCATTGCCATTTCCCACTCCCATTAAGTGCTAATATCTCTAAACTAAAAAAACTTCTGTCTAATGGCAAACAAAAAGGTCTAAGTTTGAGATAAAAATATCCTTCAAGCATCTAGCGTATCATACGTTGGCGTGCATATTCCCATGCACAGTTTGTTCAAGTATTTATTTTGTGTTACCCATAAAAATATGTAATGTAAACGGGAAATGGCACTATGATACGTGTATAATGATAGTGTAAATTCTGCACAGGGGGTGAAAGCATTGGATTTATCACTGCATTTTGTGCAGGATATAGACCTGTGTGTTTGTTTTTCTACAACTTATATAAACACTTATGAGTAAAACGCCTCAACTGCCAATAAGGGAATCAAATACATTCACATATTGGAAATGATAACATAATTTTAAAACCTATAAAATAACAAAAAAAAGTTTGTAAAAGGGAAGGCATCCAGTCTCTACCCACACAGGAAATGCACAGGAGAAATTAGAAACATAATTGGAATGGATTTGAAAAACAAATTTAGTGATGTTTAAAGCTTAAGGTAATGTTAAGTAATGCTGCTCGGTAATGTATATTTTAATATAACTGTATTATGTAAAGTGGATAATGCACCCCCCATAATAATTAAAACACGTTCCTCATGCAGGAAGTGGGTTTTTTACCCATGAAGGCGTTAGGCGAAGGCCTGTGTTTGACTTCCATTGCCCTGTAAGATTGTACCCTGCTGTTCTGAAGAAAATAAATGGATTGCTCACTTATCCATGAGTGGCCTTCCTTTTAAAATAATGCTTTAGACCTGCAGCGAGGTATCCCCACATGGAATGATCGCACCAACGAGTCAAGCCAGATTAGAGTTACGAGTGCTGCCTTTCTGTAATCTCAAGTTTGGATTAAGACCCCCAAATGTAAATTAAGGATATAGAAGTCACAGAGGAGTTCCGTGCCCACATAAAAGCACGATGGCCCGCAGGCCGAGGTACACTTTTATATGGGCACGGAACTACAAGTGGACTCTAATATCCCTTATTACAGTTCGGGGTGCATTATTATTATAACTAACCTTTGGGGACTTCTGGTTTCCTTCTCCTGTCCTGGAACTAAAATTTAGGCTATTAATATTACAGTCCTCCTGTAGAAATCCACTTAGGAGTAGGTTATAGTTTATAGTATACTGTTAAATGCTGGACTTATATGTAATATACAGTATTTGACACTGGTGGACAATATGTTCATAGTTGCACAAGTTAATAGGAATAATACAGATTACATTAATGTTAACAAACTTCTCTTTTTCGTAGGTTTCCACTGACTTAATAATGCTCCAGGGAGTGTTAGATTGGTCAGCGACACTAGCTTCAATCCTGGATAAGTGGAGTGGTTATGTACCTGGCAGGGTGTGGCAATTAGTTTTAGGTCACCATATCCAGGTCAATGTTAGTGCAAGTGATTGAATAAGTCACTATCCCAGTAAAAAGTTAAGTATCCTATTTGATCTTACATTTTCTAAAAAGCTTTTGAGGTTTTATTCTTAATCTAATTTTTCGAAAACCGTACAAACATGTTTTTCCTACCACTCATTCCCCTTTTTAGATAACATTTTGTCTGAAGTCTATAGGTTCGTCACATAATGCATCCCAGGTCTGTATAACAGCAATTTCACCCGCAATCGTCTGGGTATGGGCACTTTCTTGTCCGAAACGGACACTCATTCAAGAAGATCCACCCGGCGGTTGAGAAAACAATCCAGACCGAACAGCCATTTTGCCAAGCAAGTGCATACACAGCATGATTAACGGCTGAAACGACAGTTCGTAGACATCGTGCGTTGGTTGGCACCCGCTACACACCTGACAAACCTTATGACTAATGGTCATAATAAATGTTACAATTACGGTTGTATGATCCGCAGATTTAAGGTCATTTAGGTGTCTTTGAACCATTGAAAGTATAAACCAAAGAAGTTTGAAAAATGTAAAAGTTTGTGAAGTTTTGAGAAATATTCTCCCAAGGAAAGGCAGTTAAGATAAAAAGTTAAGACTTTCAGATTGGGGTCCATGGCAGGTGGAAGGTTTTTTCTTATGATCATAATTTTTTTCAAAAAAACCCGTTGTTTATAATGTTTATAAGTAGCAATGTGTGCAGTAGTATGACATGTAGGTGCATAGAAATCTTTTCTTATCTTTAAAATCGTTTATCATTGGCTGTGCTGTGTGCATGGTGCAATCTACAGGAGAAGTTTTAAAGGTTCATACAACAGCTCGATTTAGAGCGAGAATGACCCCCTGCGGCAAACGGCCGTTTTGGCTGAGAATCTCCGTCTGTAGTATGCGTTCCAGTCGGGGTCGTTCGTTGATCTGCCTGGAGGATCGGCGAACGACCTTTTACAGCTCTCTTCCTAATTCTATCTGCAGTTCGCAAGGCCATTATAAGAGTTTGATTCAGTGGAGATCTAGCTCAGGTATTTATCCTGCATTAGAATTGAATAAGTGTGCCATACTCAAGCAACAAATGAAACATGTGGTGAAGAGTAATTGGTGAAATGAGCATTTTTTGATTGAGGTTTGATTAAAACATTGTATTTTTAATCAAAATGCTACTTTATTATGCTACTTTTGTTGCATGTAACAGATATGATATATAAAGTAGAGTTGATCCAGGGAGTATTCCGATGCCACTTGGAGTCAGAAGGTTTTTTTCCCCCTTCATTATTCTGGTGGGTTTTTTTTGTTTGTTTTATTTGTTTTTGCCTTCTTGGTCCAGGAAATATGAGGATTGTGAGGAGGTTGGACTCAATGGCCGTATGTTTTAATTATCCTCAAATACTCTTTAATATACTGTACCACTTATACTATACTATTATACAAAGAATTGTTGTGCTAATTGTCCATAAAATCCCATTGATGTTAATGTAATTGATGTTAAATAGCTCATTTAGTGTAGCCACTGTTTGAGGCGCTTAAATAGTAATATAATCTGGGTACTCCATTAGATCAACTAGACTCAAAAACTAAGTTGTTAAAGTGTTTCACTAGTAATTCAACTGGCTTTCTCAATTCAGATTGACTTGTAAGGAATCTTGTGCAATAAAATCCCTGGACTAAGGAAATTCAACACTTTAGAGGAGCCCTTAAAACTTGTGGATATCCAGGACTGGGATTTGTCATAACTCGAAGACGGCAGGAAAAGAAGGAGGAAAGGAAGAACAGGAGAAAGACATGGCGCATCCATATGTAGCTGGGGCAAATTAAAAGAAGAGTTTCAAGAGATACTAATACCTCTCTGCCTTTAAACCAGCAAACACACAGAGACAGTAAATGGTGCATCCAAAAGACCCCATTACTGAAACACAAGTTTCAGTATGGGTCTAAAAAGTATAGGTTAAGATGGGTGATTGTAGTGGTTTCAGTAAAACTGCAAGGGCTTGTGATTTTCTGTATTTATTAAATCTTGCTTGAAATTTTTCTAAACAATAATAGGTTTGAGAGGTGCGACTCATTGTGATGGTAGCAATAAGATATATGGAACATTTTAAAATCCTGCGGTATCGGAAGTAAGTTCATTCGTACAATACAAGTAGTAGGCAAAATACTGCAATTGGTATTATATGGACAATCAAAATCTACGATTGCACAGCATAAAATCTATGTTCATCATGTAATTACAATTACAGTGTAAATCTATGATCGTGGGCAAAATCTCGGATCACTTGTGTAAATCTATGTTCCACAGGCTTAATCAAAAAATGAAATCGTAAATTTACAACCACAATCATACATTTACAATCCTAGGTTTACAATTTTGCTAAACGGTCGGTATCTTTATAAAAATGGCCCCTGGTCTTCAAACAAGATATGTTGGAACTGTGTTGATCTTAAGGGCCTATATAAAGATCGGTATCGTTTCGTAAAATACGTTCATTACGTTAAAAATACGACCGGGTTTTTACCGATCACGACCGGTATTACGTAACGACCGTTAGTTTACTAAACGACAGTTATTTACCGATTAATCGTTAATACGGGCGTACGTAATACACGGTCGTTATTTACGATACGGCCGTTATTTACCGATAACGACCGGTATCGGTAAATAAACGCGTTATCGTGTACTACGTCGTTATCGGTAAAAACGGTCGGTATAGATAAATAACGGTCGTATCGTTAAAAAACCCTGGTCGTTAATTTACGATAAGATCGGTTATACGGATTAACGATACATCTTTTATAAATAGGGCCTAAGGTCTGGGTATTTCGATACATTCTGTACTGGTGATTGGAGATGGCCCACAATAATGGTGACAAAAGGGCACCTTGTCTAGTGCCTTCTTTAATGGAATAATTAAGAAGTTTTTTGTTTTATTGAAGGCCGGGAGAAAGTAGTGTTTTCTAGAAGATGGAAGTGCAATTTTTTTAGGATGTAAACTGTACCAGCTACTATATCAAAACCCTGTTGAGCATCAAAAGAAAGATGGGGAAAGATGGGAGATCATGGATAAATCAAGGCCTATGAAATTATAGGTAGACTTATAGGTATTTAGGTTGACATGCCAAGATACAACACAAGCCCTCAGTAAAAGATAAACTATTCACTATTCTCACTATTACTTATTGACCTTGTATTTCTTTGTATGTACAGTCTTCTAATTCTATATATCTAACTTTGTATTTCTTGTATTGTCAAACATGCTTATTGTCGGTGATTTCTTCAACCTGGGGGTGGGGGTGCATACATTGGTACCCAGGGTGGGGGCACAATTCAAAACCTTTTACTTATTTCTATATGTTAGACATTTGTGAAATGTTTTAACATTACAAAAATACAGAAAGACTTCAACTTTTGTGTAACCAGCGGTCCTATAACTTTCGAAAACAACATTCCCATGTGCCCGATAGCTCCCAATTTTTGTGGGTTATGTTTTTGAATATCGATACAGGACTTCTGGGCAGGGGAGTCCTAGTTTATGGGCCTTGGAAAGTATGGTATTTCTGGAAACTTTTGTTACAGCTTTTCAGCATGTGACATCCAGCGATCAATTTTTTGTAGGCTTATTACATATCGGTGACAGTAAAATGCCTCCTGATGTCTCTGATTAGTGATATATGTTGGGTCCATTTTTGTCCCAAACTAGCAAATAATATTCTAGATATATTCTGCTTTACTTGATCTGAGGCTCTCATAGAGACTGGATATAGTTTTGACATGAGTCTTAGAGTAAAGCTAGGTACCCACAGTACCAATAAAGCCCCCGATTACTTTGGATCCAACGGTTTTATGGGCACTGCTCTGTAGCCACCCTCCTGAGCGCTTGTTAGGGAAAGAACCGTTAATTTCCCTCGGCCGCCGGTAGTCTTCCTATAGAGTCTGCCGCGGTTGAGGGAAACAAAACAGTCTGAGGACTGTGTGATCATGATCTTTGAAAAATGACAGACAGGATCTTGCAGATCCTGTCTGTCATTTTCAAAAAATCTGACTGTGTGTACCCAGCTTAAGGGGCTACGATGCTAGTTATCAAGATAATATTATTCTGGAACGGAAACAGTTGTACATGACTGCATGGGGGAAAATTCCCTTACCATTGCTGCCTCATAGGGATTACTGAGCATGCCTGCCCTCACAAATAGTCAGAAAATTTGGGAGGGGTCTGAGGGACTCAAAGCAAGTACTGGATAAAGTCAATGTCAGCTGTCTGGTTGTTGGATGGTTTATGGTAGGCTTTCCATTGGCCATGGTTAAGTAGGAGGAGCTAGCTGGGACAGAGGCCTTAACCCAGTTCTGTTGTGTAGTAGACAGAGTGGCCTAAACTCATAGTATCTATTCAGTTTCGGATTCCCAGATCTCTGGGAAATCCCAAATCTCTGGAAAAATTCAAAAATAGCCTCGAATGTTAGAAATTATCAAAATATGATCGGAGACCGTTTTTGAATGTTCAAGGCTATTTTCGAAATTTAATAAAAAAATTATCAAAAATTAGTTCAAAATCGTGACCATGCAATTATTTTCAAAAATACGATCAGAACTCGGAAATGGTCTCGAGGTATCTTCAAAAATTATCGAAAATATTGAATTCGGACGGGATCTTTCGGATTTCGGAACCGAGGGGTTCCGTGTCAGATCCAGGTTTGTGGCGAACCCGGATACCCAGTTCCAGTAGTAGCAAAATTTTCTGCCCATGCCCACACTTGTATGGATAGGACAGCAACCTCTTGTTCTTTGTTTCTTGGAGATTTATTCTGGTTTGTTCAAGCTATTCATTGTTCTCTTGCCATATTAGACTGTTAAACTGCATGGAGGGTGTCTACCTCTTCAGATAACACATAAAGCAAACAAAGCAATCGCCCCGGACGCCCACACACACAAACACACACACACCACACACACACACACACATAAACTAAATATACAATGCAACTATCCTCCTTTCTTTGTTATAATCTTCTATGACAGTGTTGTCATTTTCTTATTGGCTGTTGTCACAGCCTTTTCTGTTTGCATCTGATATTTTAGTTCAAGCACAAAGTTTTCGGTATAAATGGTGAGTTACTGAGGATAAGGTCAGTGGCTAACAGCGCTGTTCTATTCTGCTGAGACCTCTGGATTATCAGTGTAAGACTTAAGCCTTGTACACCGTTTGGCTAATTTTTGTACAATGCAGCCGAGAACGTTTAACAACTTTATCATTAAAAACTCATAATTTTAAAACGACATCTGTCACACCCACCAACGAAAGTCACCACGATAGTTCGTTTGATGTAGACGTTCGTTACATAACTAATGTTCGTATTCTTCGCGCAATTACGAAAGCGAGCATGTGCCTTTATATATTTTTTCGTTAGAGCGTTAACGATAATGTGCCGACCATGTACAAATATACGATAATCAGCAGAACAAATCTGCCAGGCTGATCGTGGGAAAAAGCCGACAATAGTCAACGGCGTTGGTCTTGATGAGCTTTGATGCTTAATTTTCGTACGATATCGTGCGATTTGCTCATTTGTCGGCTGCATCGTACAACAATTATCCAATGGTGCTACGAGCTTTAGCACCTACTGGTGGTCCTGATGGGGCCAGCTGCTGGCCTTAGATTGTATGTAGTACATGTTATTGTTTTACTTTATGTAAAATGCCTAAAGTGAGTACACTTCTTAAGTAGATCTAAAGTATTAATGAGATGAACTTGTGACATCCTAATAATGTCCAAGGGGTCAGCACAGTGAGCTTTGGCCAGACAGAAGCTATTTACATCACATTGATATGTCAGAAGACAAGACAGACAAACACCTATTTTTGTATTTGCAACAGCAGATTGTCGAGAGAAGACAAGATGATGCCAAGAATACAGAGATTTTCTCCATTTGGTTTCATTATGGTATGGAAAAACCTGAAGTTATGGTTTAGTGTTTAGAGGCCCTAAACTACAAGGAAGAGCCCTGCACTTCAAGGGGGACAAACTTCTTTCTCTTCAACCCACAAATATACAACCATACAGGTAACTGCATAGATAGGCAGAGAAGGGTGGCCCATTGTAATTATGTGGGTGTTGGGGGGAGTGAGTTTAGATACGATAGATGATAATAGATAGATAGATAGAGTCATACAATGTTGAAATACAAGTTAATAATGTTTATTAGATGGTGAAAAAAGTTATATAAGGCTGGGTACACATGCAGGTTTTTTGTACCGACGACGCGTCGCTATGAGCGAGCACTTGGCCCGGACAAATCACTGTCGTCACGGCAATAATGCCCGCAGCCGACAGTTCATGCGACGATTGTCAGTCCCATAGGGAACCACACGATTGGCCGCGATTTTACCGACACGTCGTTCGTCAGATTTGGATGAACGGGCACCCGAGGTCGGTCGGCCCCACACCAGATAGTGCCATGGATTGGTCGGTCAGCCAAAAATATCTGTGGTGTGTACCACCTGATAGAAAGAAGAGAGAGAGAGAGAGAGTAGAGAGAGATAGATGATAGTTAGTAGATAGATAGATAGATAGATAGAGATAGATAGATAGATAGATAGATAGATAGTAGTAGATAGATAGTTTTTTAAAATGTAAATAAAGTTATGGTTATGATGTGGAATCAAAAGTTATATAGGTTTACGGTTGTAGTAACAGAATTTATGGTTGATAAAAGTGTTAGACAAAGACCAAAATGTAAAAGTCTTTTACACGTTTGAATACATTATTTTCAGTGACTATGTTCGAAAAGATGATAGATGAGATAGATAGATAGCATAGATAGAGAGATGATAGATAGATAGATAGATAGATAGATAGATATAGATAATAGATTGATAATAGAGATCATAGATAGAAGATAGATAGATAGATAGATAGATAGATAGATAGATATAGATAGATGATAGATAGATAGATAGGATAGATAGATTGATGATAGATAGATGATGTAGATAGATAGATGATGATAGATAGATGATAGATAGATAGATAGATGAGTAGTAGATAGATAGATAGATAGTAGATGATTAGATAGATTTTAGATATCTTCAAAGATTTTTTAGGCAAAGCAGTTTTGTCTTCACTATCATTATCAGTTGTTTTGAAATAATCATATATTAAAAAAAGTTTACAGGTATATGTTGAATATTTACACTAGAAGTATTACAAAGTCGTCTGCCTACTTATGTTATTATTAGCGTTGTTGTCATTTATATGTCTAATGTTACATTTTGTGTATTAAACTTCTGTACTATGCATATCCATGAATCCTAGAATATTAATATTTTGTATGCCCTAATGCTAAGTGTGCTTTAAGTACATTAACTCCCTGGCATTATATGTGGTTGGAACACGTGTGGTCATTTAATCTCTTATTTAATTATGCCCCTCTTTCCATTTGTTTCCAATAAATAAATAATGGCATATAACAAAAGCTACTTTTACAATCCAAATTAAGCTTCTTTAAGCTTATAACACTTTAGAATCATGTTCCATACGTGGTATAAGTTAGTACACTTTGTTAAACTATCTGGTTTGCTGGACATACTTTGTTGTTTTTATTAGTTTAGAGTCGTTTTTAAGTGAACAAAGTGTTAAATTCCAAGTGTTTTTTTCCATAGAAGTGCACTAAAGATCCACTAAATGGACCATTTACTTCCTAACTAGCAGATATCTGCAGCATTTAGAAGAAATCACCATTTATTCTGTTTTATAGATTTGCTAATTCTCTAGCCCTCCGTCATTGGTGAGTAGCAATTGGTTTTCTGGCTGCTCAGTCTTGATTACAGAGATCACAGGCAGGTAATCCTGTCTCTGGAAAGGAGAGCAGAAAGGCAGAGGTAGAGAAATCAATGGGCATAGCAACTATGTATTTTGATCATGACCCAGCTAGCTGAAACATACAGACTTAAAAAAGACTCTATTGGGTCCAGACTAAGATTACAGCTATCTGTCAGGTAGCAATAAAAGGAAGCATGCAGGGCAATATAGCTTTGGTTTAAACTTTCATTTTAAATGTATCTGTATATTCATTGTTTAATGTATTTTGTTTTTCTGTTGGACAATAATTAGACGAAATTGCATTGTTTACAAAAATTTATTTATACAAACTTTGCACACTTGAAATAGTAACACATCAGTTCCTAGTTAGAGATAGGTGTGTTATTACTACTCGCTTAAATTAGGTTAAGAGTTTGCTGCACACAAAATATAGACTCACAACTAGGCAGATCACAGTTGTATGAATTGCAGATTTTTTTAGTAAGGCTTGGCGTTTCTAAATAATGTACAAAGGATTAGCTAGATAAATATTTAAAAAAATAGACGCTGATATAAACCACTGTTACGGATTAAATTTAAACTAAATGTCAAACCCATTCGAACATACAGCTAAACAAAATACAAATAAACCTGCCCACTATAAACGAATACATCGAGACTAAAATACAGCTGATGTTTTGCAGCATTGTAGGGCCACTAACAAGCCATCTGCAATTGTGGCAATATAAAAGGCGAAGAGGGGAAGCACGGAAGTGCCAAAATGCATCCTGTGTCACATTGCCTGAGGTGAAGAATGCAGAATGAAAGTAAGACTGATTTACTGTAATAACTGTTTAGGACAGAATCTCAGAGATCTGCTTGGGAATGCAATGCCATTCCATGTATGTCTAGCTTTAGTGATAACCAGTCTTCCACACCCTAGCTATTGGTACAATAAGACTGTCTTCTTGGAAAAACAATAAACCAATCAGGTGCAAGTTAAGTAAGCTTTTCAAGTCAGCAGTCCTTGCTCTTAGCATTGACGACTTGATGACGGTTCATTTAGAACAAAATAATAAGTAAAAAGGAATATACATATATAAAGGTTTAATAAATAGTATATTAGTACTATTAGTACTATGTTACTGATGGAGAAAAGATACAAACCTTGAATTCAGCATTCCTTAGCTAGACTACATTTTTTTCTTTTTACTCTGTATGGGAAGGGGGGGTGTAAAAGGTTTCTAAAAATTATATTATGACAAAATGTGTTTAATGAAATAACTTTACTAAGCAATAAGCCATAATGTAGAAAAATACAATTTGTTTCAACTTCAAGATCAAAAAACAAAGAAACAAAAATGTAGTAGTAGTAGTAGTGCATCATTATTTAGTAGTAGCTACAACATGGTCCTAACGTCACAATAGAGCTTGCATAAACAGAAAAGATTGCTTACATCAACAGGAGTACAACGGGAGTAACAGTAGTTAGTGCAAGAACATGGTGGAATAGAGTTCTTCAGGAATCAAAACAAGGGAATACCTTCAATGGAAAGCTCAGGAGCATTGTTGTTTTGGTATTTTCACATGTGAATAGCATGGACAGCACGGAAAAAAACAAATTTTACTTTGCATAAAATTCCAATACCAAGCTGCCCATTGTCAGTTAGGTAGTGGACCCCCAGACAGGAAATCATAACATCATATTTTAAAAGGATTAAAAGCCCAGAACCATTAACTTCATTTTGGGCCTTCTTTTCACAGCCTCGCCAAATCTCATCCAGTTTTATTTTTATTTATTTTGGCAAACCACTGGCAAAGATTTTACCAAAGGGTTTTCTCTGAACAGTGGTGTGGTCCAATCAGTAAGAAGTTTGATCAGATATTTTTTTCTCTCACCTTTTGTTAAATAGCTATGATAATGTTGTAGGATTTAGAAAAGCTCTGATCTGAATGAGGGAATTCAAAGGAACCTAGTCCAAGACTAAAGAACTATCTACACCAACCTTGTCCAAACTGTAGCCCTCCAGATATTACATGGAAGGTGGGAGATTGGACATCCTGATCTACACCCAAGAAGAAGAAGAAATAAAGGAAGCAGATATACTGGAAGGGATGACAGAGTCCCATTGACATAAATACATCATATTATAGGTGCCTGTTCTAAAATCCCCCAGGGAAGAATCTGCTTTGCCCCCAAAATTATCATCCAAGTCCCTTGTAAGAGGGCATTGACTCTTAGGTCCCTTGGATTTGGTAAATAGTAATGTTGTGGGTAAAAATACTATTCATTTAAGTTCTGTTATAAAAATAGGAGAAACAATTTAGAGCAGCGATTGTCTCTTTCCTCTTTTTTTCTTACAAAACATAAAAATCTTGTGTGAGTTTTTTTGCGCACACATTATCTATGCATTATTTTCTAATACTGCATACCTAATTTTTTCTCTATAATATATATATTATATATATATATATATATAACTTATTGATTGGTCCACAAAGTAGATCTGTGCATTCTCTAGTGCTTTGTACAAAAGAAAACAATATTATTATCAAAATATTCATTTAATGGCTTTAATCATACATAAATACAGTTTGTAGATAACACAGGAGCAATGATTGTTCAGTCAGTTTGGGGATGAATGCTTTGTTGGGGCGTACACATAAGGTGGTTGCTGGTTCTCATCGCTACAAGTATGCTAATCGGCGTCCTTTTTTAATTCTCTGTTTATACCTTTCCCCAGCACAGTGCCAAGTATTTCTTGACAGCCATTTGTTTTCTGTAACGGCTGTAACTGTCAGTGAAGATTCCATCAGAATGTCTCTTGGATAGTGGTTCCGAATCATCTTCCAAGCTGCTACTCACTGCTCTGCAATAGTTCAGACAAAAGTGACAGTTTGCAAAATGATCAGGTTGTTTACTTCAACTACAATGTGTCACTGCAACTCATTTGTACCAAACATTTGCAGGTACCAAGTGAATAGCGAATTAGCCTTGAAGGCTTAATAATTGTAGCTGAGGTTGTGACAACACACATAAAACAATTGTTGTTTATATATATATATATATATATATATATACATACAATAAGTAATTCTTCAGAAAAAGTCATGGACGTGCCATTAAAACAACAATTGCCATAGTGTGTTAACCTATTATTATAGCTATGCAGAAATTAGTCATGGTGTGTTACCCTAATATATAACTAGGCAGAAATTAGCCATTGTGTGTCACCCTATTAATTAACTGGGCTGTTGAAAATTAGCTACACTGAAAATAGCCATGGTATTTACACTATTAACAATACAATGAAAATTTGTGGGTAAGTGTTACATTGTTAACATTGTTTGATGAAAAAACAGATCTTTTAGGCAGTTTTACATAACAAAGATGCATTCTGTGTTTACTTTATTCTATTTTACTTTTTTTTACTTTGAAAAGTTGCCCGGGTGCTTACTTTTTTACCATCACTATGCCATAGGAAATGTCCTGCTTTCAGTGTGTGGTAAGATTTGTTATTCCTGACTTTTTGACAAATTTTAACTTTCGTCCAGTAAATATGGTGGTGGGGGTGAAGTTGGCCAGAAAAAAACGGCAAAAATGGCGCTGTTTTATAACTATGCCCCTAAGTGTGCACAGGACATTATGTAGGTGTATACATAACAGAAAAACAGTAGCCCCCATAAAGACATAACTACCCCCACCACACATACACACATTTATTACCAACTTCTAGGGGAGTATATTTCTGAAAAACAGAATAAAATAAGACCTTTGCACTGAAGGCCTTAAAAAATTGGAAATCTTATATTAAGAAGATTTAAACATATTGCTGGCTACAAAAGCAAGGTAGCCAGTAAGAAAATAGATCTTTAAACTGCAAATGAACTAAACTCAGCATCCAGGATAGAAAGAGTAACACAATCAAAAACAGAATGCTCGCAGGTTAAACTCCTCTATCTGCGACTATATCTTTAAAATGACTTTGTTATAATAACATTCTGTGATAGCCCAAAGACTCTCATAGGAAACAGATTGGATGTTTTTAACTTAAAGATTTGATTGTAAAAGAGATTTTCAGATGGGGCTTCTCCAATGACCAAGGCAATGAACTGACACTGTTAAATGCAGTATAGAAACAGCCAGGAACTCTTAAGAGTTCAGTACACGACCTTAATTACAGATATTGTGTGGCACGTTTAACAATCCTACCACAGATACTAATTATCTGACTGATGTTTAGACGGGATGAAGCTCATGAGCCCCATAATTAGTCACTAGAACATGACATAGGCGTTCTGTAATGTCAAGTCATCCTCTCTATTCTAGCCCTAGGAACATATCTGATCTTTATTATGACATATTAAACATCTTATTACCCAACATCGAGCTCTTAGTGCATGTGTCTTTCAAGCAAATTAGATAGAGGGAAAACAATATTTTTTTTCTGAATAAAGGATTTTGTGTGTTGTATTGAAACATGACTTTTGGTTTACATACTACCTTAAAAACAATGATGGAAGTCATCAATTAATAAAGGAAGACACTATTTTTATCCCCAGCTCTATTTTTATCCCCCCTTACCATTTAATATTTCAGCATTTGGCACTACAGCCTAGTATGTCAAAACCTTAGTATGCTTTACGTTTCCTTCCTCAGAAATATTTTACGTGTTCGAATGTCTTGCTGCTTTCAGGAGAAAATAGGAGGAAAATATCTTAATGTCAATCCCAATTATTGCAGTGTAAATCCTGAACAAAGGCAACAAAACTCTGCCACAGTGCTATCCAGCTCCATTAGGCAGCCCTAGCCTTGATCCTCCTGTTAGACAACTCCAGAGGATCTGGCTCACTACCAATCACTACTGGGCTGTCCTGCCTTTTGCTACCGTAATTGTCTTGGGGCTCTCTGTCTTGCTGTATAAAAAGCGAAGGGTTTTTCATGTGAAATATTGGCAGCATTTCATAATACTGATTGGGCAGATCATGGAAGGAACAAAGAATAAGACACATTTCCAGACAATGTACTGCATCTAAAGGAGAATTTTATCACTGTCACATCTGCTACCTGGCACACTGCAAATTTAACTGCAGCAGATCTATAATTAAAGTGTGAAAATTGTGAAGCTTCTGTCATGAACCGAGACCTTATCACTTGCCAGTTCCCCTACTCGCACAATTGATCATCATAGATAAATGCTTAAAAAACCTTTCCCCAAAATAGAATGCGGTATTTGCAATTCGTGTGCTAATTTTTTATAACTGGTTTCATGCACATCTGTTAAAATCCACTAAGAACCAGCTAACATGGTGTGATCTGTACTAGTACTTCAAGTGGAGAATTAACCCATAATCTTCACCAGGAGGTCCTACGTGTTTACTAGCAAGCATTTGCGTGCTGGAGTTTGGAGCCTGATCATTTGAGTCTACTGAGCAGACAAAAAATATACATCACATGCATTATTCATGCTGAAAATGCAATGCTTCCCTAGGACTTTATAAAATGTTACATTTCCCTGAAAGCTATACTACACTTTTACACTAGCTAAGTGATGGGTCTGGTCTAGATAAATGTTTCCCTGACAATGAACATATGGACTGAAATAAAAATGGACAAGTTCAACCAAATATTATTTAAATCGCAGAGAAATGTACGGCTCAAAATGACTCTGAAGACAAAGAATTACAAATTTCCGGATAAAGATAATAAAAATAGCAGACTGCTATTTTATTTTAGTATATTATTTTATAAAAAATAAAAAAAAACCTTGGCACTTCTTTTTTTACTGCAGGCCCTTCTGCATATGGTGTTTACGCCTTACAAAGCCACCTGAAAATACATGATTAAATTCTTATCCAGATGGATAGAAACAAGTGCTCAATACAGAGCTCAGCCTTACCCTAAGCGTTGGGCATCAGAGTATGCAGGTATTTCTTGCAGACAATTGCCCCAGCATTCCTATAGGCTTTGTTTAATAGTTCATCGGCATGTCTGACAAGGAAGAAAATAAATAATATGTATGGGGGAAGAAAAAAGATTCCTGGTAACTGACATCAACATGTGTTGTTTTTCAAGAAAAATGCATTTTCAATGGAATGTTTGAGGGAGGAACAGCTGCACGTAGCAGCTTCCTGATTATCTCTACACCAATTTGTCACGAGGTCATGTTTTGCATGGGTGACACACAATTGAAATTGCGTGTTTCACCTGTTCTTGCAGCTAATGTAGTTTAACACTCAGGAAACTGTTTTTACGGCCACATGCACCTCCTAGAGCTTGAGCCTATTAATCTTCATAAATATAATAAATATACCCATGTCGCATTTACATACGACATTTAAGTATACATCTCCTGGGGTAATTTGGTCCTGGCATATGCTGTGACATGAAACAGAAGCAGGATTATTACGTTTCTGGATATTATTTAGTTAATTGTGACTATGAAACAGAAGTTAGGATTTAACCCAATTAGAGAAAAAGTCTCAATTCACCTCTTTTCGGTGGGTAATAAAATGAGTACATATTGTCTAAGACGGAGGCAGGATTCCCAATACCGATAGGATCATTTCAAAAGCAAAATTGGAAGGGTGTTGCCGTCTCATCATATACTTCATCTTCTAGCCTAATGAGCAAGCAAAGGGAAATGAGAGGATGAATTGTCAGCCTGTTAATTAATCAGAAATTCCTAATGACTTGATCAGAGATTGTTTGGGCTATGTAAATTCTGGCAAATGATTATCTTTGTAGCTACATTACAGGTCCGGTTCCAGAGTATATTGTTTGGAGATGAGATGCCAGACGCTGATGAAAAGAAGAGACCCTGGGACCCATCAATCTGTAGGTGGGCGTGAGAAAAATAACAAGTGCAGCCATCTGTGAGCTGACCTGAGGTTGGGGTTGGGCCAGCTCAGGCTGCCAAATCCTACAATGATTAGTAAAAGGAGAGAGAGCAAGGAGGGGAGGAGTGAGCAAACGAAGTTGCCTATTGGCAGAACAGCTTCATCAAGACCTACAAGCTTCCAACATTAAAATGGGAGCACTGGCTTTGGCCACACAGCACATCGCATTGTTTAGCATTAGAATTATCCAGATTTTCTTTCTTAAACAAGTGTAGAGGAGGGGGGGGGGGGTGACTTGGGAATGATTGGGTCCTGACTTGATGATTTCTGTTTCCGTTTATGCCAAGTTCTTTTATTATTGTTGTTGTTTTTTTTGTTTTTTTAATTTTCTATCTGCCAAGATGTAGGTCACAGTAGCTTTTTTTCAGCTTGCCGTGGCAGCTCTATTAATAATAGAGTTCCAAAGTGTTTTACTCTTGCTAAATCTGGATCATAGTTTAACCGTGTCAGAGTCTCTGTACCACAGGCAAATGATCCAGGGTAATAAAGAGATAATCTCTGCCAAGGTGAATAAAGAATAAAGCCATGACAAGCACATATAGATATTAAAAAAAGAATATCTATCTACCGGAGTATATCTTTGTATACCATTTTGTTTTAAAAATCAATATTTGAAAAACCAATTGAATTATATTGCAGCAATTTAGACATAATCATAATTAATACTCAATAAACCTGGATTAACTGTGCAATGTACATTTCTGTACTATGATCTTTAATTTTGTTTTCATCTGTTGCTTAACTACAGCTCCCAGCATCCCCTAACAGCTTATGATGCCAGGGTATTAAGAGAGTTGTGTTCTGCAATAGCAAGAAAAACCAAGAAAGAAAGAAAAACCCAGATTATAATAAAATAATCTTAATTTAATGAATATTTGACTATTTGATAAGATTATCAGAAAAGCAGAATAAGGCAGAATAAAAAAAATGTGTTCCTATAAACCTGACTTGTTATATAATAAAGCTTGTTTTTTATTAATGTCTTGAAAAGGCTAATAAGGAATGAAAGTAGGAAAGTACGGTAGGTTTAATGAATGATATTACAGAAAACAATGCAGTCAAAGACCAGATGATTTTGCTTAAGATAAAGGTAATAATAAGAGTTTTAATGCTATCTTCTAGTATTCATGGTGTAATAGGATTAATGTGAAATATTGGTATCCTAACAAAATACTAGTTTTGTTTAGGACACTTGTTTAATAAAATGTTTTTTGCTGATTTTAGCTCTCTAAATTATTTTTTTTTAAACACATACTATTTAAATTTGTTTTTTTTAAATTAAAGGGCAAAAAATACACATTAAAGAGAAATGATGAATATTATTTTTTTTTTTTTTACAAAATCCTAAACTGCATTTCCCCCTGTGTAACAATAAAGAATGTGATACACCAAAGACTGAGGTTAATTTACTAATTATAGGTATAATCAAGGTAATACATTTACAAAACATTCTATAAGTCCTTTCATAAACAATTCATCAAAAGTATTCTTATTAAGAGGGTAGTTAGACCAAGTATAATTTTTGTTTGCTGTCCAGCTACAAATAATTGTACACAAAAACGGCGTCCATGTAATAATAATCATTCATATTCTTAACCTAGTCATATAAAGCATATAGAATAATATTATTTTGTTTTCCTACTATAGCCTCAGTCTATGAATATGAGTATGTAACATTTTAAATATCTTTATTTTATGCGATAAAAATAGATGCGCATACTATAAAAGACATTCTGTATTGCAGTATCTAGTCATCCAGACATATATAATAACAATCAACTGCCTTCAACCGTTATTACTGAGGAATTAAGTCATTTAGAGTTGCATTTCCTTTATAAATGTGTCATTCGACTGTATCTTATCTACCTATGATCTATCTATCTATCTATCTATCTATCATCTATCTATTTATCTGTATATATTAGCAGTACAGGTACAGGGTAAAGAAATAAACTAAAAAAAAAAAACTGTTTATTGAAAGGTAATGTGAGCCATAGAGTAAAGAGATAGCTGTGCTTTTTAAGTGCTCCCCATATCTTTGTGCTTTCATGTGCTGGTTCTAATGCTGTTTAATGAAATGCACATAATAAACATATAATGAAAACTACACCTTCATCACACATCGCTGAGAGCATTTAATGGCACAATAGCAAAAAGCGATTATTTCATTCCAATGAATGGGTGGTTGCCACAAGCTGTTCCTTTGGGTATATTTTAAATTTCCTATTTTGTCTGTAACTCTCTATTGGCGTTGTTAACCAGGTGGTTCTTTCTCAGATGTGATTATTGTCTTTCTGTTCCCAAAGCCCAAAGTTTTAGAATGCAGAGACAGGCAAAGCCACCCCCTCCCCATTTAGAAGGCACATAGCAATGTTACAGCTTCAGATGGTACAATGTGTAACACACAACAAGCACAGCCAATCGCCCATGCACTGATGCACAAATAGTAAGAAACATGGTCCATAGCAGATTGCCTTGAATGTCCCAGAATTAAAGAAACTGCTTGTATTAGGAGTAGAATAATAATTGCAACCTGTCACACTTACCTAAGTGTTGGGTACTTGAGTGCAGCAGGAGATGAGTGGACACTGCAGCGCATTATACCATAGACCAGCAGCCAGACGAGAAGTGCTTTCCTGCACATTGTCATTCTGCAGATAAGAGAAGTCAGGACATCACTTATACAGACACTTCTCATAATCACTCTAAACATACCCTAGTCAAAGCAAAGGACAAAAAAGAAATGCACACTCACATAAATGAGTCAATAACCACTATAGTGCCAATAGCACAAAGTTTCATGGGATACCCTTCTTCTTTCTCAGGTGGTGGGCAGTAGTTTTTAAGGATCATGTGCACTGACATAGTAATCTGAGCCATAAGCTTTATACTGTAATCCACCAGGTAAAACAATCAGTAAAGGTACTAAAGGTTCTTCTAACATACATTTTATACAATCCCATATTGAACACACAAATACCATTACATGCACAACAACGTACAAATGCATATATTATGAATGTTCTTACCATATAAAAGCACGCTACAGAGAGAACTGTCTGGTTTTAAGTTGAGCCAAGTGCCCTGTAAGTTTCTGCTTGTGCCTGTTAGAAAGCAGTCTGCATTGTCTTGCCTCACAGTTGGCAGGTTGCTGTGGGTTTGATTAAAGTTTGATATAAACCACAAATCCAGAAAAATAATCAGGGGGTTCCGGCTGGGCGAGGAAAGGGACAGAAGTCAAACAAAAAAAGGGGTGAGGGATAAAGATAACCTCCTAGCACAGGTAATTGTAAAGAAGCCGTTAGTTGCAAATAAAAGGATTATACAGGCAGGGAGCTAGGGAGGCAGGAGAGCTGGAACAGCCTGTGATGATTCTTGAGCTGAGATGCTGACAATGAGATGAGATCCTCTCTTAGATACTTCTCCTGAGGCGGTCCTCTAGCTGCTTTCTTCTTCTTCTGCTGCTGCTTATTCAAGTTGGCCAGCCCTTGTTCAAGCCTGTGTATGTCTATCTGTGTATATAGATATAGCAGTTTTAAATGAGTCTATATATTATATATATTTATATTGATATATGCCTACACATGTGCAATATGCAGTGGGCTTTCGTCTCTTTTAGGAAGATCTTCTTTGTTAGAGTTGTCTGCATATCACCTTTCCATGCCCAGCTATTGTTTGGGATTGGTGGAGCTTGGATTTTTATTCATGAATCAAAACGCTTCCCTTTTTTTTTTCAGAGTGTAAGTCACGTAATGATCCGGTATCAGAAAAGACGTCATCAGGCCAATTCCTTCAGGAACACAATAAGAACTCTCATGTTTCTCACAAATGAGCCCATCATAGTCATAGGGTGCTTAAAATGCACTGCAATACTCCTTCCTTTATTCTAATCCACACCAACCCCTCCCTTCTCTGTTTGTATTTGCCCAAAGTGTTCTGGTAACTAATCTGGGGCAGTCAGGTTATCTTAAAATATTAAGGAGATATGCATATGTGTATGTATGTATATATGTATGTGTGTGTGCCTATAATATAATAATTTTTTTTTGCTGGTTAATCAGTGCACCAAACAATAAAAGCTTTTTTTAGCTTTGAATGTAATATTTGTGGCTTGTGTCATATACATATACATACTATATAACATATATAATGTATATAACATATATGTGTGTACAGTTATATCATATTAAATAGTTGGTACACATGATTAAACACACATTTGTGATTGACATAGGTATAATGTTTCTTGCATAATTTTTTTTTTTTACCATATAAGAAAAAAGATTTTTCCACCTCCTTGGTGTAAACATATCTTGTCCATTGATAAAGGGAGTGTTCACTGAGGCAGTGCTAAAAATGGGAAAGCAATGAGTTAAAACTGGCTAATATTTTATGCTATAAAGAAAATAAAATGATCATTGTCTGTATGTTCAATTTAATAAAGGAGATCTTATTTGTTCACGTTTGTAATGCTTCATATTCACATACAGCAAAAACATCTGTTCAATAGCTAACTATTTTACCAAATGCCTTTCACATCAGATCTTAGCCAATTAGCCAATGTCCAGTTAATTCTGATGATAAAGTAAGGATATACATTCTACTTAGTGATCTTAGGGAATCTGTGCATTACAGCAGCTGAGCTATTGTTTTAATACATTTTTCGCTTTTCTTTCTTTCTATACTGAAAAGTATGTAAGATCAGAATAGTTAGTTGGACCACAACAAAAAGCTTCCAGGACAAAGGTGAGTAATGTTTGGTTACTTGAATAAAATGCATTTGATCTAGATGGCATTCAGGTGTAGACAGGCATCTGAAAAAATTAAGTATTTCTATTGCATTTTTGTTTGTTATTTTAGTTTTATTGTAAAGATTATTGTGCTTGGGAAATCCCTGTGTTGATATTCCGTATCATTTTAGAGAAAGGTATAATTTTCATCTTTCTAATTTCCATTAAATGGGTTAGGCATGGTGACTGCATGACACGACATTTATGCAATAACCGTTAGCTATTATAGGAGCATTAGAAGTTAAATCTTTAAACAATGTTCAACTTCAATCTAAATGAATTCTGGAATTGCTGCAATCTTGAGAACATAAAGGGCTCAACTTTCTGATGAGCTAGCAAAGACTGCCACCAAGTGGAAACTAGATGTAGTACAGGATATGTTTTGGATGAAAGGTACTTATACTATTTGCATGTGTAAGCCTGGGTACACACGAGAAGATTTTTATGGCCAACTGAGTGATAGATCCATGTATCAATCGGTCAGCCCCAAAAATCAGAGGTGTTATAGTAAGCAACCGCCACCGATGAAGGTTGAATTTTTCTCCGATCCAGGCAAGCCGTAAATCATGGCTAAACTCAGGGTTGCAACTACCAGGGAGCCGGGGGGGGGCAACTGCCGGGGCTAGGAGCAAAGGGGGCCCATTTTTTTCCGATGACAATATAGTTCCTCCAGAAAACCACTGTGGATGAAGCACAGATAGGGGCTCCATCATAGTTTTACTTGGGGGCCCATTGATTCGTAGTTAATTCACTGGCCGATCATGCAGCCCCCTATGGACTGCATGATCAGTACAGCAACACTGTTGGCCACGGCTGCTTTTGCCAGTGACATCCAACATATTAGCGCACACCAGACTTTCTAACAAACAGTTAATTAACACCTGTAATGTTTCGATGACAAAATGGCACCTTCTTCCCTTCTACCAGTGATTCGTCACTAGTGAACAATGGTGTGTACTCAGCCGTGCAGGTACTTGCTGAAAAATGATATGTAACACGCACTCAGGTAGGCGGAAAAATATTTAAATATAGCTGCTTCAAGACAATTTCATATTGAAAAAGGGTTTTGCTATAGATACCAGGGGGTGTTTTCTTACCCTCATACATTTAAAGAGAAATAATGTAGTAGTAAATATAAACACTTACTGCATAACGTGATTTTAAGTCTTGTGTTCTTTTCTACAAAACAATTTGAATCCTGTTAGGATTTATCCAATTAAGAGATTTATTTGCAAATGCTTCACGGAAAACTGAATCCTGTACATTTGCAGCACCTAGTTCTGCCTTCTGTGACTCACAAATAATTTGATTTGCTTTCCTGTCCTTTTGTAAGAGGGAGGTATGTAGATGCTATTGACATACATCGGACTCTGATAAGGATAATAAAATTATTCTTGATGATTATTGTAGTCTTCCAGCATTTTTCACAGTGTGTCCAAGAAAGAATCTGTTCTAATCAATTTTATCTTGTTAGATGATCAGATGACTTCTAGACTTCAGGAATACAGTTATTTTAGTTATGGTTTGTTAAAACTACTTACGTAGAAAAAGGAAATGCTGGTTTTAAACCTATTAGCATATTAGTACTACATAAACATCTTGGATGATGCAGCAGTTATCAATAATACTCTGCATGATGCCTTTCTCCAATGGTATCATATATCAATATCTATATAGAGACAGGTATACAGTATATATTATAGAACAATAATTACCTACTGTATATATTATTTATATGTGCAATTATAATAGTCATTTTATAATGTTGGCCTTTCATCCCAGTGTAGCCATTTACTGAAAACCGTCATTCAGTTGAGTGAGTGTAACTGGCAGATTGCAACTAGATAATGAGATAGAATAATGAGAATGTTGAGGATACAAAGAGGCACAGGAAAAAGTCCTTGATTTGCTTAGAAATTAAAAAACCTAAACTAAAGTCTATTGGATTGGGTTAGGAATTTCTATTACAGATAAAAGGATTCCACCTTTTCAGAGTTTTGACATATTTAGACTTGCAAGACAGTCTGTTGTAGAAGTAATTCTTAGAAACGAAATATGAATAATTCATTGCACGTTGTCCATATTTTATTGAGAATCGTCTCAAGGTCAGCGTAAGCAATAAAGGTGTTCGCTCCTAGTTATCTATGTACATATTTAATGATATGATACATTTGTGTAGAAGCGTAGAAATCATCATAGTATGAGGTTATAAAAGCCTATAATAAAGCAAGACACCAGCATCCCTAATCCTTCCTGAAACAGAAAACAGGTGAGATGGCTTTGATCATAGCCAGCAGTGGGAGAACTGTCTAATTCTCTATGTCACACTGTTATTAGTAGGAAATTGTACAGCACAAGCAAAATCTGCTCCCGGCTGCAATTCTAAATCTAGGGGGAAAACTCTAAATGACATTTTAAAAGATTGAAAACAGTTCGACCTATATTACTTTTACATTTATTTAAAATCCCAACGTGTTAATAATTTTGGAAGAGATTGTTAATAAAAATAAATTAAAATGAAATAGACCGTAGAGGGCACTGCTAAGGGAAGCTTACATTTTATAGGGCTGGAATGCAAACTATGAAAGCAACATGGTGATAAATGACTACATCAGCTGGAAATAAAATCAGAACCAGTAATGTGCTTTATTTATGCATTGAACAGCACCGCACAATTACACATCAGGCTCTACCTGAGGAACTAACAATCTAACCACTTTATCCTCTACACAACAATCAGTAGGTTCTGTGTTTATGATTGTGTAGGAAACCATGCAAGCAAAGAAAGAACATACAATACAATAGTAATAGATGTGGTAAAGGGAGGATTCGAACCCAGGACTTGCTGCAAGGCATGAGTGCTAACCATAGAGCCCGTAAGCCTATATTTTCTCATGTCTAGTGTAGAGAGAAAGTGTTGTTTTGAGAGGTTGGGGTATCTGAGGAGTATTGCAGAATCCCAAGCTTCTATGAGCACATGGATTTACTAGGTCTTTAGAATTTAATTAATTAATGTGTGGTTATTTATAGCACTCAAGGTACATAGCAACTTAGCAAGTGAGAGAGAGATAAATTTATGTTACACATGCCAGGGAGAGAGAGAGAGAGAGAGAGAGAGAGAGAGTATTTAAAGGGCTACTTATCAAACTTATCAAGCATTTCAGCTGTTTGAGTTCTGCAAGGGGTAATGCAAAACAATGAACCAAACCAAATATATCCCAATAGTTTATTAAACAGACATCTGAGCCTTCGGTTTTCTCTAAGCCATCCTCAGGATGTAACGTAACAAAACCCCTTTTAAAACAGTGAATTGGCCTTGAACAAACTGGTTTGTCCAATGGCCAATTAAAGGCATTTTTTTAAATATAAACCCATGAGTGCGCTTGATTTTTACTATTTATTCTCTATATATTCTCTTTACTGGTAGCACCGGGATATTTGTGCATATATGTTTGTTTTGAATTAATACCAAAGGGTAAGTGCCACACACTGGACTGTATATATATAATATATATATATATTATTATATATATATATATAATATATATATATATATGTAAGTAAACAGATCATATTATTGCTGACCATGGCATACTTTATAACAAAGGGGTTTATATACATACTGTGATCAATGCATGTTATCCTGTTATCCCCTTTTATGGGAGGTCTATGCTTTAATAAAGCACTGGATGGCTTCTTCCTCTATTTTAAAAAGCCAAAGGGCTGGGGGGAAGTGAGAGAGCTGTTTATGGATCCAGTGTGTAAGAATGAGAAATGCAAAATTTGCTAATCGTAATTGAAGTAAAAAAAATTGAAAAGGTTAGACGTTAGGACCTTCCAGACTGGGGTAACCTTGACGTGGCTGGAAGGCTTTTCATTCATGTGATCACAGTACTGTATACTAAAACCCTTTGTTTATAAAGTATGCCAGTGTGCGATAATACATATTGTATGGGGCCTAGCAATGTGATTGATTATCTTTTCTATGTTTGTATATGTTTGACCAGATCAGTGCACTCTGCTAAATGTAGTTGTAAATTAGCCTAATTGGAGTGCTTCCACAATTCTTGTATTGTAGTATCAAGCCTCCTGTGGTAATAGCACCCCCAACATGCCCCTTTTATGGGAGGTCTATGCCTTTAATATAAAGCACTGGATGGCCTCTTCCCTCATTTTAAAAAGCCAAAGGGCTGGGGGGAAGGGAAAGAGCCTGTTTATGGATCCAGTGTGTAAGAATGAGAAATGCAAAAGTTTGATATCGTATTGAAGTAAAAGAAATTGAAAAGGTTAGACGTTAGGACCTTCCAGACTGGGGTTAACTTGATGTGTGTTGAAGGTTTTCATTCATGTGATCACAGTAATGTATACTAAAACCCCTTTGTTTATAAGTATGCCAGTGTGCAGATAATATGATATTGTATGGGGCCTAGGAATGTGCATTGATTATTTTTCTATGTTTGTATAAATGTTTGACCAGATCAGTAGCATTCCACAAATGGCCCCATACAATATCATATTATCTGCACACTGGCATACATTATAAACATATAAAAGATAATCAATGCACATTGCTAGGCCCCATACAATATCATATTATCTGCACACTGGCATACATTATAAACATAGAAAAGATAATCAATGCACATTCCTAGGCCCCATACAATATCATATTATCTGCACACTGGCATACTTTATAAACAAAGGGATTTTAGTATACATTACTGTGATCACATGAATGAAAAGCCTTCCAACCACGTCAAGGTAACCCCAGTCTGGAAGGTCCTAACTTCTAAACTTTTTACATTTCTTTTACTTCAATACGATTAGCAAACTTTTGCATTTCTCATTTTTACACACTGGATCCATATAACAGGCTTTCTCACTTCCCCCGAGACCTTTGGCCTTTTAAAATGAGGGAAGAGGCCACCCAGTGCTTTACATTAAAGGCATAGGACCTCCCATAAAAGGGGCGTGTTGGGGTGCTATTACCACATGGAGGCTTGACCAAGCCTCCCAATAAATACATACAATACAAGGATTGTGGAAGCACTCCAATTAGGCTAATTTACAACTACATTTAACGGAAGTGCAACTGATCTGGTCAAACATTTACACAAACATAGAAAAGATAATCAATGCACATTCCTGGGCCCCATACAATATCATATTATCAGCACACTGGCATACATTATAAACAAAGGGTTTAAGTATACATTACTGTGATCACATGAATGAAAAGCCTTCCAACCACATCAAGGTAACCCCAGTCTGGAAGGTCCTAACGTCTAACCTTTTCAATTTCTTTTACTTCAATACGATTAGCAAAATTTGGCATTCTTCATTCTTAACACTGGATCCATATAACAGGCTCTCTCACTTCCCCCCAGCCCTTTGGCTTTTTAAAATGAGGGAAGAAGCCATCCAGTGCTTTATATTAAAGGCATAGGACCTCCCATAAAAGGGGATAACAGGATAACATGCATGTGATCACAGTAATGTATACTAAAACCCCTTTGTTTATAAAGTATGCCAGTGTGCAGATAATATGATCTGTTTACTTACATATATATATATATATATATATATATATATATATATATATATATATATATATATATATACAGTCCAGTATGTGGGCACTTACCCTTTGGTATTAATTCAAACAAACATATATGCACAAATATCCCGGTGCTACCAGTAAAGAGATATATATAGAGGATAAATAGTAAAAATCCAGCGCACTCATGGGGTTTATATTTAAAAAAATGCCTTTAATTGGCCATTGGACAAACCAGTTTGTTCAATGGCCAATTCACTGTTTTAAAAGGGGTTTTGTTACGTTACATCCTGAGGATGGCTTAGAGAAAAGCCGAAATGCTCAGATGTCTGTTTAATAAACTATTGGGATATATTTGGCTTTGGTTCATTTGTTTGCATTACCCCTTGCAGAACTTCAAACAGCTGAAATGCTTGATAAGTTTGATAAGTAGCCCTTTAAATACTCTCTCTCTCTCTCTCTCTCTCTCCCTGGCATGTGTAACATAAATTTATCTCTTCTCACTTGCTAAGTTGCTATGTACCTTGAGTGCTATAAATAAACACACATTAATTAATTAAATTCTAAAGACCTAGTAAATCCATGTGCTCATAGAAGCTTGGGATATCTGCAATACTCCTCAGATACCCCAACCTCTCAAAAACAACACTTTCTCCTACACTAGACATGAGAAAATTAGGCTTACGGGCTCTATGGTTAGCACTCATGCCTTGCAGCAAGTCCTGGGTTCGAATCCTCCCTTTACCACATCTATTACTATTGTATTGTATGTTCTTTCTTTGCTTGCATGGGTTTCCTACACAATCATAAACACAGAACCTACTGATTGTTGTGTAGAGGATAAAGTGGTTAGATTGTTAGTTCCTCAGGTAGAGCCTGATGTGTAATTTGTGCGGTGCTGTTCAATGCATAAATAAAGCACATTACTGGTTCTGATTTTATTTCCAGCTGATGTAGTCAGTTATCACCATGTTGCTTTCATAGTTTGCATTCCAGCCCTATAAAATGTAAGCTTCCCTTAGCAGTGCCCTCTACGGGTCTATTTCATTTTAATTTATTTTTATTAACAATCTCTTCCAAAATTATTTAACACGTTGGGGGATTTTAAATAAAATGTAAAAAGTAATATAGGTCAGAACTGTTTTCAATCTTTTAAATGTCATTTAGAGTTTTCCCCCTAGATTTAGAATTGCAGCCGGAGCAGATTTTGCTTGTGCTGTACAATTTCCTACTAATAACAGTGTGACATAGAGAATTAGACAGTTCTCCCACTGCTGGCTATGATCAAAGCCATCTCACCTGTTTCTGTTTCAGGAAGGATTAGGGATGCTGGTGTCTTGCTTTATTTATAGGCTTTTTATACACTCATACTATGATTGATTTTCTTACGCTTCTACCAAATGTATCAATTCATTAAATATGTACATAGATAACTAGGAGCGAACACCTTTATTGCTTACGCTGACCTTGAGACGATTCTCAATAAAATATGGACAACGTGCAATGAATTATTCATATTTCGTTTACTAAGAATTACTTCTAACAACAGACTGTCTTGCAAAGTCTAAATATGTCAAAACTCTGAAAAGGTGGGGAATCCTTTTATCTGTAATAGAAATTCCTAACCCAATCCAATAGACTTTAGTTTAGGTATTTTAATTTCTAAGCAAATCAAGGACTTTTTGCCTGTGCCTCTTTTGTATCCTCAACATTCTCATTATTCTATCTCATTATCTAGTTGCAATCTGCCAGTTACACTCACTCAACTGAATGACGGTTTTCAGTAAATGGCTACACTGGGATGAAAGGCCAACATTATAAAATGACTATTATAATTGCACATATAAATAATATATACAGTAGGTAATTATTGTGTCTATAATATATACTGTATACCTGTCTCTATATAGATATTGATATATGATACCATTGGAGAAAGGCATCATGCAGAGTATTATTGATAACTGCTGCATCATCCAAGATGTTTATGTACAGTATAATATGCTAATAGGTTTAAAACCAGCATTTCCTTTTTCTACGTAAGTAGTTTTAACAAACCAGTAACTAAAATAACTGTATTCCTGAAGTCTAGGAAGTCATCTTAGATCATCTAGACAAGATAAAATTGATTAGAACAGATTCTTTCTTGGACACACTGTGAAAATATGCTGGAAGACTACAATAAATCATCAAGAATAATTTTATTATCCTTATCAGAGTCACGATGTATGTCAATAGCATCTACACATACCTCCCTCTTACAAAAAGGACAGGAAAGCAAATCAAATTATTTGTGAGTCACAGAAGGCAGAACTAGGTGGCTGCAAAATGTACAGGATTCAGTTTTCCGTGAAGCATTTGCAAATAAATCTCTTAATTGGATAAATCCTAACAGGGATTCAAATTGTTTTGTAGAAAAGAACACAAGACTTAAAATCACGTTATGCAGTAAGTGTTTATATTTACTACTACATTATTTCTCTTTAAATGTATGAGGGTAAGAAAACACCCCCTGGTATCTATAGCAAAACCCTTTTTCAATATGAAATTGTCTTGAAGCAGCTATAATTTAAAATATATTTCCGCCTACCTGAGTGCGTGTTACATATCATTTTTCAGCAAGTACCTGCACGGCTGAGTACACACCATTGTTCACTAGTGACGAATCACTGGTAGAAGGGAAGAAGGTGCCATTTTGTCATCGAAACATTACAGGTGTTAATTAACTGTTTGTTAGAAAGTCTGGTGTGCGCTAATATGTTGGATGTCACTGGCAAAAGCAGCCGTGGCCAACAGTGTGCTGTGACTGATCATGCAGTCCATAGGGGGCTGCATGATCGGCCAGTGAATTAACTACGAATCAATGGGCCCCCAAGTAAAACTATGATGGAGCCCCTATCTGTGCTTCATCCACAGTGGTTTTCTGGGAGGAGACTATATTTGTCATCGGAAAAAAATGGGCCCCCTTTGCTCCTAGGCCCCGGCAGTTGCCCCCCCCCGGCTTCCCTGGTAGTTGCAACCCTGAGTTTAGCCATGATTTACCGGCTTGCCTGGATCGGAGAAAAAGTTCAACCTTCATCGGTGGCGGTTGCTTACTATAACACCTCTGATTTTTGGGGCTGACCGATTGATACATGGATCTATCACTCAGTTGGCCATAAAAATCTTCTCGTGTGTACCCAGGCTTACACATGCAAATAGTATAAGTACCTTTCATCCAAAACATATCCTGTACTACATCTAGTTTCCACTTGGTGGCAGTCTTTGCTAGCTCAGTCAGAAAGTTGAGCCCTTTATGTTCTCAAGATTGCAGCAATTCCAGAATTCATTTAGAATTGAAGTTGAACATTGTTTAAAGATTTAACTTCTAATGCTTCTATAATAGCTAACGGTTATTGCATAAATGTGCTGTCATGCAGTCACCATGCCTAACCCATTTAATTGAAATTAGAAAGATGAAAATTATACCTTTCTCTAAAATGATACGGAATATCAACACAGGGATTTCCCAAAGCACAATTAAATCTTTACAATAAAACTAAAAATACAAACAAAAATGCAATAGAAATACTTTAATTTTTTCAGATGCCTGTCTACACCTGAATGCCATCTAGATCAAATGCAGTTTATTCATTAGTAACCAAACATTACAATCACTTTGTCCTGGGAAGCTTTTTGTTGTGTGTCCAACATAACTATTCTGATCTTACATACTTTTCAGTAATAGAAAGAAAGAAAAGCAGAAAAATGTATTAAAACAATAGCTCAGCTGCTGTAATGCACAGATTCCCTGAAGATCACTAAGTAGAATGTATATCCTTACTTTATCATCAGAATTAACTGGACAATTTGGCTAATTGGCTAAGAGCTTGATGTGAAAGGCATTTGGTAAAATAGTTAGCTATTGAACAGATGTTTTTGCTGTATGTGAATATGAAGCATTACAAACGTGAACAAAATAAGATCTCCTTTATTAAATTGAACATACAGATCAATGATCATTTTATTTCTTTATAGCATAAAATATTAGCCAGATTTTAACTCATTGCTTTCCCATTTTTAGCACTGCCTCAGTGAACAGCTCCCTTTATCAATGGACAAGATATGGTTACACCAAGGGAGGTGGAAAAATCTGTTTCTTATATGGTAAAAAAAAAAAATTATGCAAGAAAACATTATACCTATGTCAATCACAAATGTGTGTTTAATCATGTGTACCAACTATTTAAATATGATATATACTGTACACACATATATGTTATATACATTATATATGTTATATATGTATGTATATGTATATGACACAAGCACAAATATTACATTCAAAGCTAAAATAAAAGCTTTTATTGTTTGGTGCACTGATATGACCAGCAAAAAAAAATTAATTATATATATAGGCACACACACATACATATATACATACATACATACACATATGCATATCTCCTTAATATTTTAAGATAACCTGACTGCCCAGATCTAGTTACCAGAACACTTTGGGCAAATACAAACAGAGAAGGGAGGGGTTGGTGTGGAGTTAGAATAAAGGAAATGAGTATTGCAGTGCATTTATAAGCACCCCTATGACTATGATGGGCTCATTTGTGAGGAAACATGAGAGTTCTTATTGTGTTCCTGAAGGAATTGGCCTGATGACGTCTTTTCTGATACCGGATCATTACGTGACTTACACTCTGAAAAAAAAAAGGGAAGCTGTTTGATTCATGAATAAAAATCCAAGCTCCACACAATCCCAAACAATAGCTGGGCATGGAAAGGTGATATGCAGACAAACTCTAACAAAGAAAGATCTTCCTAAAAGAGACGAAAGCCCACTGCATATTGCACATGTGTAGGCATATATACATATAAATATATATAAATATATAGACTCATTTAAAACTGCTATATCTATATACACAGATAGACATACACAGGCTTGAACAAGGGCTGGCCAACTTGAATAAGCAGCAGCAGAAGAAGAAGAAAGCAGCTAGAGGACCGCCTCAGGAGAAGTATCTAAGAGAGGATCTCATCTCATTGTCAGCATCTCAGCTCAAGAATCATCACAGGCTGTTCCAGCTCTCCCTGCCTCCCTAGCTCCCTGCCTGTATAATCCTTTTATTTGCAACTAACGGCTTCTTTACAAATTACCTGTGTAGCTAGGGAGGTTATCTTTATCCCATCACCCCTTTTTTTGTTTGACTTCTGTCCCTTTCCTCTGCCCAGCCGGAATCCCCCTGAATTATTTTTCTGGATTTGTGGTTTATATCAAACTTTTAATCAAAACCACAGCAACCTGCCAACTGTGAGGCAAGACAATGCAGACTGCTTTCTAACAGGCACAAGCAGAAACTTACAGGGCACTTGGCTCAACTTAAAACCAGACAGTTCTCTCTGTAGGCGTGCTTTTATATGGTAAGAACATTCATAATATATGGCAATTTGTACTTGGTTGTGCATGTAATGGTATTTGTGTGTTCAATATGGGATTGTATAAAATGTATGTTTAGAAGAACCTTTAGTACCTTTACTGATTGTTTTACCTGGTGGATTACAGTATAAAAGCTTATGGCTCAGATTACTAATGTCAGTGCACATGAATCCTTAAAAACTACTGCCCACCACCTGAGAAAGAAGAAGGGTATCCCATGAAACTTTGTGCTATTGGCACTATAGTGGTTATTGACATCATTTATGTGAGTGTGCAGTTCTTTTTTGTCCTTTGCTTTGACTAGGGTATGTTTAGAGTGATTATTGAGAAGTGTCTGTATAAGTGATGTCCTGACTTCTCTTATCTGCAGAATGACAATGTGCAGGAAAGCACTTCTCGTCTGGCTGCTGGTCTATGGTATAATGCGCTGCAGTGTCCACTCATCTCCTGCTGCACTCAAGTACCCAACACTTAGGTAAGTATGTGACAGGTTGCAATTATTATTCTACTCCTAATACAAGCAGTTTCTTTAATTCTGGGACATTCAAGGCAATCTGCTATGGAACATGTTTCTTTACTATTTGTGCATCAGTGCATGGGCGATTGGCTGTGCTTGTTGGTTGTTACACATTGTACCATCTGAAGCTGTAACATTGCTATGTGCCTTCTAAATGGGGAGGGGGTGGCTTTGCCTGTCTCTGCATTCTAAAACTTTGGGCTTTGGGAACAGAAAGACAAATAATCACATCTGAGAAAGAACCACCTGGTTAACAACGCCAATAGAGAGTTACAGACAAAATAGGAAATTTAAAATAATACCCAAAGGAACAGCTTTGTGGCAACCACCCATTCATTGGAATGAAAATAATCGGCTTTTTGCTATTGTGCCATTAAATGCATCTCAGCGATGTGTGATGAAGGGTGTAGTTTTCATTAATATGTTTATTTAATGTGCATTTCATTAAACAGCATTAGAACCAGCACAGTGAACAGCACAAAGAATTGGGGAGCACTTAAAAAGCACAGCTATCTCTTTACTCTATGGCTCACATTACCTTTCAATAAACAGTTTTTTTTTTTTAGTTTAATTTCTTTACCCTGTACCTGTACTGCTAATATATACAGATAAATAGATAGATAGATAGATAGATAGATAGATAGATAGATCATAGGTAGATAAGATACAGTCGAATGACACATTTATAAAGGAAATGCAACTCTAATGATACTTAATTCCTCAGTACTAACGGTTGAAGGCAGTTGATTGTTATTATATATTGTCTGGATGACTAGGATACTGCAATACAGAATGTCTTTTATAGTATGCGCATTCTATTTTTATCGCATATAATAAAGATATTATAAAATGTTACATACTCATATTCATAGACTGAGGCATATAGTAGGAAAACAAAATAATATTATTCTATATGCTTTATATGACTAGGTTAGAGAATATGAATGATTACATTATTACATGGACGCCGTGTTTGTGTACAATTATTTGTAGCTGGACAGCAAAACAAAAAATTATACTTGGTCTAACTACCCTCTTAATAAGAAATACTTTTGATGAAATTGTTTATGAAAGGACTTATAGAATGTTTGTAAATGTATTACCTTGATTATACCTATAATTAGTATAATTAACCTCAGTCTTTGTGTATCACATTCTTTATTGTTACACAGGGGGAAATGCAGTTTAGGATTTTGTAAAAAAAAAAAATAATAATATTCATCATTTCTCTTTAATGTGTATTTTTTGCCCTTTAATTTAAAAAAAACAAATTTAAATAGTATGTGTTTAAAAAAATAATAATTTAGAGAGCTAAAATCAGCAAAAAACATTTTATTAAACAAGTGTCCTAAACAAAACTAGTATTTTGTTAGGATACCAATATTTCACATTTATCCTATTACACCATGAATAACTAGAAGATAGCATTAAAACTCTTATTATTACCTTTATTCTAAGCAAAATCATCTGGTCTTTGACTGCAGTGTTTTCTGTAATATCATTCATTAAACCTACCGTACTTTCCTACTTTCATTTCCTTATTAGCCTTTTCAAGACATTAATGAAAAAACAAGCTTTATTATATAACAAGTCAGGTTTATAGGAACACAATTTTTTTTATTCTGCCTTATTCTGCCTTTTCTGATAATCTTATCAAATAGTCAAATATTCATTAAATTAAGATTATTTTATTATAAAGTCTGGGTTTTTCTTTCTTTCTTTGTTTTTCTTGCTATTGCAGAACTACAACTCTCTTAATACCCTGGCATCATTAAGCTGTTAGGGGATGCTGGGAGCTGTAGTTAAGCAACAGATGAAAAGCAAAATTAAAGATCATAGTACCAGAAAATGTACATTGCACAGTTAATCCAGGTTTATTGAGTATTAAATTATGATTATGTCTAAATTGCTGCAATATAATTCAATTGGTTTTCAAATATTGATTTTTTAAAACAAAATGGTATACAAAGATATATACCGGTAGATAGATATTCTTTTTTTAATATCTATATGTGCTTGTCAATGGCTTTATTCTTTATTCACTTGGCAGAGATTATCTCTTTATTACCCTGGATCATTTGCCTGTGGTACAGAGACTCTGACACTGTTAAACTATGATCCAGATTTAGCAAGAGTAAAACACTTTGGAAACATCTATTATTAATAGAGCTGCCAGCGCAAGCTGACAAAAATAGCTACTGTGACCTACATCTTGGCAGATAGAAAATTAAAAAAAACAAAAAAACAACAACAATAATAAAGAAGAACTTGGCATAAACGGAAACAGAAATCATCCAAGTCAGGACCCAATCATTCCCAAGTCACCCCCCCCCCCCTCCTCTACACTTGTTTAAGAAAGAAAATCTGGATAATTCTAATGCTAAACAATGCGATGCTGTGTGGCCAAAGCTCAGTGCTCCCATTTTAATGTTTGGAAGCTTGTAGTGTCTTTGATGAAGCTGTTCTGCCAATAAAGGCAACTTCGTTTGCTCACTCCCTCCCTCCTTGCTCTCTCTCCTTTTACTAATCATTGTAGGATTTGGCAGCCTGAGCTGGCCCAACCCCAACCTCAGGTCAGCTCACAGATGGGCTGCACTTGTTATTTCTCTCACGCCCACCTACAGATTGATGGGGTCCCAGGGGGTCTCTTCTTTTCATCAGCGTCTGGCATCTCATCTCCAAACAATATACTCTGGAACCGGACCTGTAATGTAGCTACAAAGATAATCATTTGCCAGAATTTACATAGCCCAAAACAATCTCTGATCAAGTCATTAGGAATTTCTGATTAATTAACAGGCTGACAATTCATTCTCTCATTTCCCTTTGCTTGCTCATTAGGCTAGAAGATGAAGTATATGATGAAGACGGCAACACCCTTCCAGATTTTGCTTTTGAAAATGATCCTATCGGTATTGGGAATCCTGCCTCCGTCTTAGACAATATGTACTCATTTTATTACCCACCGGAAAAGAGGTGAATTGAGACTTTTTCTCTAATTGGGTTAAAATTCTAACTGATCTGTTTCATAGTCACAATTAACTAAATAATATCCAGAAACGTAATAATCCTGCTTCTGTTTCATGTCACAGCATATTGCCAGGACCAAATTACCCTACAGGAGATGTATACTTAAATGCGTATGTAAATGCGACATGGGTATATTTATATATATTTATGAAGATTAATAGGCTCAAGCTCTAAGGAGGTGGCATGTGGCCGTAAAAACAGTTTCTCTGAGTGTTAAACATACATTTAGCTGCTAAGGAACACGGTGAAACAGCAATTTCAATTGTGTGTCACCCATGCAAAACATGACCTCGTGACAAATTGGTGTAGAGATAATCAGGAAGCTGCTACGTGCAGCTGTTCCTCCCCTCAAACATTCCATTGAGAAATGCATTTTTCTTGAAAAACAACACATGTTGATGTCAGTTATCCAGGAATCTTTTTTCTTCCCCCCATACATATTTATTTATTTTCTTCCTTGTCAGACATGCCGATGAACTATTAAACAAAGCCTATAGGAATGTGCTGGGGCAATTGTCTGCAAGAAAATACCTGCATACTCTGATGGCCCAACGCTTAGGGTAAGGCTGAGCTCTGTAAATTGAGCGACTTGTTTCTATCCATCTGGATAAGAATTTAATCATGTATTTTCAGGTGGCTTTGTAAGGCGTAAACACCATATGCAGAAGGGCCTGCAGTAAAAAAAGAAGTGCCAAGGTTTTTTTTTATTTTGGTATAAAATAATATACTAAAATAAAATAGCAGTCTGCTTATTTTATTATCTTTATCCAGGAATATTGTAATTCTTTGTCTTCAGAGTCATTTTGAGCCGTACATTTCTCTGCATTTAAATAATATTTGGTTGAACATGTCCATTTTTATTTCAGTCCAATATTGTTCATTGTCAGGGAAACATTTATCTAGACCAGACCCATCACTTAGCTAGTGTAAAAGTGTAGTATAGCTTTCAGGGAAATGTAACATTTTAATAAAGTCCATAGGGAAGCATTGCATTTTCAGCATGAATAATGCATGTGATGTATATTTTTTGTCTGCTCAGTAGACTCAAATGATCAGGCTCCAAACTCCAGGCACGCAAATGCTTGCTAGTAAAACGTAGGACCTCCTGGTGAAGATTATGGGTTAATTCTTCCACTTGAAGTACTAGTACAGATCACACCATGTTAGCTGGTTCTTAGTGGATTTTAACAGATGTGCATGAAACCAAGTTATAAAAAATTAGCCACAGAATTGCAAATATCCGCATTCTATTTTGGGGAAATGGTTTTTAAGCATTTATCTATGATCGATCAAATTGTGCGAGTAGGGGAACTGGCAAGTGATAAGGTCTCGGTTCATGACAGAAGCTTCACAAAGTTCACACTTTAATTATAGATCTGCTGCAGTTAAATTTGCAGTGTGCCAGGTAGCAGATGTGACAGTGATAAAATTCTCCTTTAGATGCAGTAACATTGTCTGGAAATGTGTCTTATTCTTTGTTCCTTTCCATGATCTGGCCCAATCAGTATTATGAAATGCTGCCATATATTTCACATGAAAAACACTTCGCTTTTTATACAGCAAGACAGAGAGCCCCAGAGACAATTACGGTAGCAAAAGGCAGGACAGCCCAGTAGTGATTGGTAGTGAGCCAGAGTCCTCTGGGAGTTGTCTAACAGGAGGATCAAGGCATAGGGCTGCCTAATGGAGCCTGGATAGCACTGTGGCAGATGTTTGTTGCCTTTGTTCAGGATTTACACTGCAATAATTGGGATTGACATTAAGATATTTTCCTCGCTATTTGCTTCCTGAAAGCAGCAAGACATTCGAACACGTAAAATAGTTCTGAGGAAGGAAACGTAAAGCATAGCTAAGGTTTTGACATACTAGGCTGTAGTGCCAAATGCTGAAATATTAAATGGTAAGGGGGGATAAAAATAGAGCTGGGGGATAAAAATAGTGTCTTCCTTTATTAATTGATGACTTCCATCATTGTTTTTAAGGTAGTATGTAAACCAAAAAGTCATGTTTCAATACAAACACACAAAATCCTTTATTCAGAAAAAAAAATATTTGTTTTCCCTCTATCTAATTTGCTTGAAAGACACATGCACTAAGAGCTCAGATGTTGGGTAAATAAAGATGAATATGTCATAATAAAGATCAGATATGTTACTAGGGCATAGAATAGAGAGGATGACTTGACATTACAGAACGCCTATGTCATGTTCTAGTGACTAATTATGGGGCTCATGAGCTTCATCCCGTTCTAAACATCAGTCAGATAATTAGTATCCTGTTGGTAGGATTGTTAAACGTGCCACACAATATCTGTAATTAAGGTCTGTGTACTGAACTCTTAAGAGTTCCTGGCTGTTTCTATACTGCATTTAACAGTGTCAGTTCATTGCCTTTGGTCAATTGGAGAAGCCCCATGCTGAAAATCTCTTTTACAATCAAATCTTTAAGTTAAAAACATCCAATCTTGTTTCCTATGAGAGTCTTTGGGCTATCACAGAATGTTATTATAACAAAAGTCATTTTTAAAGATATAGTCGCAGGATAGAGGAGTTTAACCTGCGAGCATTCTGTTTTGATTGTGTTACTCTTTCTATCCTGGATGCTGGGAGTTTTAGTTCATTTGCAGTTTAAAGATCTATTTTCTTACTGGCTACCTTGCTTTTGTAGCCAGCAATATGTTTAAATCTTCTTAATATAAGAGATTTCCAATTTTTTAAGGCCTTCAGTGCAAAGGTCTTATTTTATTCTGTTTTTCAGAAATATACTCCCCTAGAAGTTGTAATAAATGTGTGTATGTGTGTGGGGGGTAGTTATGTCTTTATGGGGGCTACTGTTTTTCTGTTATGTATACACCTACATAATGTCCTGTGCACACTTAGGGGCATAGTTATAAAACAGCGCCATTTTTGCCGTTTTTTTTCTGGCCAACTTCACCCCCCCCACCACCATATTTACTGGACGAAAGTTAAAATTTGTCAAAAAGTCAGGATAACAAATCTTACCACACACATGAAAGCAGGACATTTCCTATGGCATAGTGATGGTAAAAAAGTAAAGCACCCTGGCAACTTTTCAAAGTAAAAAAAAGTAAAATAGAATAAAGTAAACACAGAATGCATCTTTGTTATGTAAAACTGCCTAAAAGATCTGTTTTTTCATCAAACAATGTTAAACAATGTAACACTTACCCAGACAAATTTTCATTGTATTGTTAATAGTGTAAATACCATGGCTAATTTTCAGTGTAGCTAATTTTCAACAGCCCAGTTAATTTAATAGGGTGACACACAATGGCTAATTTCTGCCTAGTTATATAATTAGGGTAACACACCATGACTAATTTTCTGCATAGCTATAATAATAGGTTAACACACTATGGCAATTGTTGTTTTAATGGCACGTCCATGACTTTTTCTGAAGAAATTACTTATTGTATGTATATATATATATATATATATATAAAACAACAATTGTTTTATGTGATGTTGTCACAACCTCAGCTACAAGTATTAAGCCTTCAAGGCTAATTCGCTATTCACTTGGTAACTGCAAATGTGTTGGTACAAAAATGAGTTGCAGTGAACAAATTGTAGTTGAAGTAAACAACCTGATCAGTTTGCAAACTGTCACTTTTGTCTGAACTATTGCAGAGCAGTGAGTAGCAGCTTGGAAGATGATTCGGAACCACTATCCAAGAGACATTCTGATGGAATCTTCACTGACAGTTACAGCCGTTACAGAAAACAAATGGCTGTCAAGAAATACTTGGCAGCTGTGCTGGGGAAAAGGTATAAACAGAGAATTAAAAACAAAGGACGCCGAGTAGCATACTTGTAGCGATGAGAATCCAGCAACCACCTTATGTGTACAGCCCCAACAAAGCATTCATCCCCAAACTGACTGAACAATCATTGCTCCTGTGTTATCTACAAACATGTATTTATGTATGAAGTAAAGCCATTAAATGAATATTTTGATAATAATATTGTTTTTCTTTTGTACAAAGCACTAGAGAATGCACAGATCTACTTTGTGGACCAATCAATAAGTTATATATATATATATATATATATATATTATAGAGAAAAAAATTAGGTATGCAGATTATAGAAAATAATGCATAGATAAAGTGTGCGCAAAAAAAACTCACACAAGATTTTTATGTTTTGTAAGAAAAAAAGAGGAAAAAGAGACAATCGCTGCTCTAAATATGTTTCTCCTATTTTTATAACAGAACTTAAATGAATAGTATTTTTACCCACAACATTACTATTTACCAAATCCAAGGGGACCTAAGAGTCAATGCCCTCTTACAAGGGGACTTGGATGATAATTTTGGGGGCAAAGCAGATTCTTCCCTGGGGGAGTTTTAGAACAGGCACCTATAATATGATGTATTTATGTCAATGGGACTCTGTCCATCCCTTCCAGTATATCTGCTTCCTTTATTTCTTCCTTTCTTGTGTGTAGATCAGGGATGTCCAATCTGCCACCTTCCATGTAAATATCTGGAGGGCTACAGTTTGGACAAGGTTGGTGTAGATAGTTCTTTAGTCTTGGACTAGGTTCCTTTGAATTCCCTCATTCAGATCAAAGAGCTTTTCTAAATCCTTACAACATTATCATAGCTATTTAACAAAAGGTGAGAGAAAAAATATCTGATCAAACTTCTTACTGATTGGACCACACCACTGTTCAGAGAAAACCCTTTGGTAAAATCTTTGCCAGTGGTTTGCCAAAATAAAATAAAAATAAACTGGATGAGATTTGGCGAGGCTTGAAAATGAAGGGCCCAAAATGAAGTTAATGGTTCTGGGCTTTTAATCCTTTTAGGAAATATGATGTTATAGATTTCCTGTCTGGGGGTCCACTACCTAACTGACAATGGGCAGCTTGGTATTGGAATTTTATGCAAAGTAAAATGTGTTTTTTTCCGGTGCTGTCCATGCTATTCATCATGTGAAAATACCAAAACAACAATGCTCCTGAGCTTTCCATTGAAGGTATTCCCTTGTTTTGATTCCTGTAGAACTCTATTCCACCATGTGTCTTGCACTAACTACTGTTACTCCCCTGTTGATTGTAAGCAAATCTTTTCTGTTTATGCAAGCTCTTATTGTGACGTTAGGAATCCATGTTGTAGCTACTACTAAATAATGATGCACTACTAACTACTACTACATTTTTGTTTCTTTGTTTTTTTGAGTCTTGAAGTTGAAACAAATTGTATTTTTCTACATTATGGCTTATTGCTTAGTAAAAGTTATTTCATTAAACAACATTTTGTCATAATATAATTTTTAGAAACCTTTTACACCCCCTCCTTCCCATACAGAGTAAAAAGAAAAAAAATGTAGTCTAGCTAAGGAATGCTGAAGTCAAGGTTTGTATCTTTTCCATCAGTAACATAGTACTAATTAGTACTAATATACTAATTATTAAACCTTTATATATGTAGATATTTCCTTTTTACTTATTTATTTTGTTCTAAATGAAACCGTCATCAGAGTCGTCAATGCTAAGAGAGCAAGGACTGCTGACTTGAAAAGCTTACTTAACTTGCACCTGATTGGTTTATTGTGTTCCAAGAAGACAGATCTTATTGTACCAATAGCTAGGGTGTTGAAGACTGGTTATCACTAAAGCTAGACATGACATGGAATGGCATTGCATTCCCAAGCAGATCTCTGAGATTCTGTCCTAAACAGTTATTACAGTAAATCAGTCTTACTTTCATTCTGCATTCTTCACCTCAGGCAATGTGACACAGGATGCAGTTTGCAGCTTCCGTGCCTTCCCCTCTTCGCCTTTTATATTGCCACGAATTGCAGATGGCTTGTTAGTGGCCCTACAATGCTGCAAAACATCAGCTTGTATTTTAGTCTCGATGTATTCGTTTATAGTGGGCAGGTTTATTTGTATTTTGTATTAGCTGTAGTGTTCGAATTGGGTTTGACATTTAGTTTAAATTTAATCCAGTACAGTGGTTTATATCAGCGTCTATTTTTTTAAATATTTATCTAGCTAATCCTTTGTACATTATTTAAGAAGCGCCAACAGCCTTACTAAAAAAATCTGCAGATTCATACAACTGTGATCTGCCTAGTTGTGAGTCTATATTTTGTGTGCAGCAAACTCTTAACCTAATTTAAAGCGAGTATTATAACACACCTATCTCTAACTAGGAAACTGATGTGTTACTATTTCAAGTGTGCAAAGTTTGTATAAATAAATTTTTGTAAACAATGCAATTTCGTCTAATTATTGTCCAACAGAAAAACAAAATACATTAAACAATGAATATACAGATACAAATTTAAAATGAAAGTTTAACCAAAGCTATGATTGGCCCTGCATGCTTCCTTTTATTGCTAACTGACAGATAGCTGTAATGCTTAGTCTGGACCCAATAGAGTCTTTTTTTAAGTCTGTATGTTTCAGCTAGCTGGGTCATGATCAAAATACATAGTTGCATATGCCCATTGATTTCTCTACCTCTGCCTTTCTGCTCTCCTTTCCAGAGACAGGATTACCTGCCTGTGATCTCTGTAATTAAGACTGAGCAGCCAGAAAACCAATTGCTACTCACCAATGACGGAGGGCTAGAGAAATTAGCAAAATCTATAAAACAGAATAAATGGTGATTTCTTCTAAATGCTGCAGATATCTGCTAGTTAGGAAGTAAATGGTCCATTTAGTGGATCATTTAGTGCACTTCTATTGAAAAAAACACTTGGGAAGATTTAACACTTTGGTTCACTTAAAAAACTGACATTCTAAACTAAATATAAAACAAAACAAAATGTATGTCCAGCAAACCAGATAGTTTAACAAAGTGTACTAACTTGTCATACCACGTATGGAACATGATTCTAAAGTGTTAATAAGCTTAAAGAAAGCTTAATTTGGATTGTAAAAGTAGCTTTTTGTTATATGCCATTATTTATTTATTGGAAACAAAATGGAAAGAGGGGCATAATTGAATAAGAGTATTAAATGACCACACAGTGTGTCCAACCACATATAAAATGCCAGGGAGTTAATGTACTTAAAGCACACTTAGCATTAGGGCATACAAAATATTAATATTCTAGGATTCATGGGGTATGCATAGTACAGAGTTTAATATCACAAAATGTAACATTAGACATATAAATGAAACAAGCTAATACATAACATAAGTAGGAAGACAGACTTTGGTAATACTTCTAGTTTAATATTCAACATATACCTGTAAACTTTTATTTAATAATATGATTATTTCAAAACAAACTGATAATATTAGTGAAGAAAAAACTGCTTTGCCTAAAAATCTTTTGAAGATATCTATCTATCTATCTATCTATCTATCTATCTATCTATCTATCTATCTATCATCTATCTATCTATTATCTATCTATCTATCTATCTATCTATCTATCTATCTATCTATCTATCTATCTATCTATATATCATCTATCTATCTATCTATGTATCATCTATCTATCTATCTATCTATCATCTATCTATCTATCTATCATCTATCTATCATCTTTCGAACATAGGTCACTGAAAATAATGTATTCAAACGTGTAAAAAGACTTTTACATTTTGGTCTTTGTCTAACACTTTTATCAAGCCATAAATTCTGTTACTACAACCAGTAAACCTATATAACTTTTATTCCACATCATAACCATACTTTATTTACATTTTAAACTATCTATCTATCTATCTATCTATCTATCTATCTATCTATCTATCTATCTATCTATCTATCTATCTCTCTCTCTCTCTCTCTCTTTTTCTATCAGGGTGGGTACACACCAGCAGATATTTTTGGCTGACCGACCAATCCATGGCACTATCTGGTGTGGGGCGACCGACCTCGGGTGCCCGTTCATCCAAATCTGACGAACAGACGTGTCGGTAAATCGCGGCCAATCGTGTGGCTCCCTATGGGACTGCACAATCAGTCGCATGAACTGTCGGCTGCGGGCATTATTGCCGTGACCGACAGTGATTTGTCCGGGCCAAGTGCTCGCTCATAGCGAACGCTCGGTCGGGACAAAAAAACCTGCAGTGTGTACCCAGCCTTATATAACTATTTTTCACCATCTAATAAACATTATTAACTTGTATTTTACACATTGTATGACTATCTATCTATCTATCTATCTATCTATCTATCTATCTAAACAATCACTCCCCCCAACACCCACATAATTACAATGGGCCACCCTTCTCTGCCTTATCTATGGCAGTTACCTGTATGGTTGTATATTTGTGGGTTGAAGAGAAAGAAGTTGTCCCCCTTGAGGTGGCAGGGCTGCTTTCCTTGTAGTTAGGCCTCTAAAACACTAAACCATAACTTCAGGTTTTTCCATACCATAATGAAACCAAAATTAGAAAATCTCTGTATTCTTGGCATCTATCTTGTCTTCTCTCGACAATCTGCTGTTGCAAATACAAAAATAGGTGTTTGTCTGTCTTGTCTTCTGACATCAATGTGATGTAAATAGCTTCTGTCTGGCCAAAGCTCACTGTTGCTGGAGCCCCTTGGACATTATTAGGATGTCACCAGTTCAGGCTCATGTAATACTTTAGATCTACTTAAGAAGTCGGTACTCACTTTAGCATTTTACTAAAGTAAAACAATAACATGTACTACATACAATCTAAGCCAGCAGCTGGCCCCATCAGGACACCAGTAGGTGCTAAAGCCTCGTACACACATTGGATAATTGTTGTACGATGCAGCCGACAAATGAGCAATCGCACGATATTCGTACGAAAATATAGCATCAACGACCAACGGCCATTGACTATTGTCGGCTTTTTCCCACGATCAGCCTGGCAGATTTGTTCTGCTGATTATCGTATATTTGTACATGGTCGGCACATTATCGTTAACGCTCTACGAAAAAATATATAAAGGCACATGCTCTGCTTTCGTAATTGCGCGAAGATACGAACATTAAGTTATGTACGAACGTCTACATCAAACGACTATCGTGGTGACTTTCGTTGGTGTGTGTACAGATGTCGTTTAAATTATGAGTTTTAATGATAAAGTTGTTAAACGTTCTTCGGCTGCATTGTACAAAAATTAGCCAACGTGTGTACAAGGCTTAAGGCTTACACTGATAATCCAGAGGTCTCCAGCAGAATAGAACAGCGCTGTTAGCCACTGACCTTATCCTCATAACTCACCATTTATACCTAAAACTTTGTGCTTGAACTAAAATATCAGATGGCAACAGAAAAGGCTGTGACAACAAGCAAATAAAGAAAAATAGACAACACTGTCATAGAAGAGTATAACAAAAGAAAAGGAGGATAGTTGCATTGTATATATTTAGTTTATGTGTGTGTGTGTGTGTGTGTGTGTGTTTGTGTGTGTGAGCGTCGGGGCATTGCTTTGTTTGCTTTATGTGTTATCTGAAAGAGGTAGACACCCTCCATGCAGTTTAACAGTCTAATATGGCAAGAGAACAATGAATAGCTTGAACAAACCAGATAATATCTCAAAGAACAAAGAACAAGAGGTTGCTGTCCTATCCATACCAGTGTGGGATGGGCAGAAAATGTTGCTACTACTGGAAATGGGATCCGGGTTCGACACAAACCTGGATCTGACACGGAACCCCTCGGTTCCGAAATCCGAAAGATCCGTCCGAATTCGATATTTTCGATAATTTTTGAAGATAGCCTCGAAGACCATTTCCGAGTTTCTGATCGTATTTTTGAAAATTGCATGGTCAAGGCTATTTTTGATAATTTTTGATAATTTTTTTGATAATTTCGAAAATAGCCTTGAACATTCAAAAACGGTCTCCGATCATATTTTTGATAATTTTCTAACATTCGAGGCTATTTTTGAAATTTTCCAGAGATTTGGGATTTCCCAGAGATCTGGGAATCCGAAAACGGAATGATACTAGTGAGTTTAGGCCATCTCTAGCTACTACAAACAGAACTGGGTTAAGCCTCTGTCCCAGCTTAAGCTCCTCCTACTTAACCATGGCCAATGGAAAGCCTACCATAAACCATCCAACAACCCAAGACAGCTGACATTGACTTTAATCCAGTACTTGCTTTGAGTCCCTCAGACCCCTCCCAAATTTTCTGACTATTTGTGAGGGCAGGCATGCTCAGTAATCCCTATGAGGCAGCACTGGTAGAGGGAATTTCCCACCATGCAGTTCATGTACCAACTGTTTCCGTTCCAGAATAATATTATCTTGATAACTAGCATCGTAGCCTCTTAAGCTGGGTACACACAGGTCAGATTTTTGAAAAATGACAGACAGGATCTGCAAGATCCTGTCTGTCATTTTTCAAAGATCATGATACACACAGTCACTCAGGACTGTTTGTTTCCCTCAACCGCGGCAGACTCTATAGGAAGACTACCGCGGCCGAGGGAAATTTACGTTCTTTCCCTAACAAGCGCTCAGGAAGGTGGCTACAGACAGTGCCCATAAAACCGTTGGATCCAATAGTATCGGGGCTTTATTGGTACTGTGGGTACCTAGCTTTATACCTAAGACTCATGTCAAAACTATATCCAGTTCTCTATGAGAGCCTCAGATCATGTAAAGCAGAATGATAATCTAGAATATTATTTGCTAGTTTGGGACAAAAATGGACCCAATCAGATATCAATAATCAACAGAAATCAGGATGCATTTTATGTCACCGATATGTAATAAGCCTACAAAAAATTGATCGCTGGTATGTCACATCTGAAAAGCTGTAACAAAAGTTTCCAGAAATACCATTAACTGTTCCAAGGCCCATAAACTCTGACTCCCCTGCCCAGAAGTCCTGTATCGATATTCAAAAACATGAACCCACAAAAATTGTGGAAGCTATCGGGGCACATGGAATGTTGTTTTCCAACAGTTATAGGACCGCTGGTTACACAAAAGTTCTTTCTGTATTTTGTAATGTTAACACTTCACAATTTAACATATAAATGTAAAAAGGTTGATGTACCCCCACCTGGGTACCAATGTATGCACCCTCACCCCAGGTTGAAGAAATCACCGACAATAAAGCAATGTTTGACAATACAAAGAAATACAAAAGTGTAGATATGATAGATATGTGAGAAGTACTGTTGACAATACAAAGAAATACAAAAGTGTAGATACAGTAGATATGTGAGAAGTAGTGAATAGTTTTATCTTTTTACTGAAGGTGCTTGTTGTTGTATACTTGGCATGTCAACCCTAAAATACCTATAAGTCTACCTATAATATTCATAGAGCCATTGATTTATCCCATGATCTCCCATCTTTCTCCCATCTTTCTTTTGATGCTCAACAGGGTTTTGATATAGTAGACTGGTACAGTTTACATTCCTAAAAAAAATTGCACTCCCCAATCTTCTAGAAAAGCACTACTATTCTACACGGCCTTCATAAAACTAAAAAACTTCTTAATTATTCCCAATTAAAGAAGGCACTAGACAATGGTGCCCTTTGTCACCATTATTGTGGGCCATCTCCAATAAACCAGTAGCAGAATGTATACGCAAATACCCAGACTTAAGATCAACACAGTCACAACATATCTTGTTTGAAGACCAGGGGCCATTTTTATAAAGGATACCGCACCTTTAGCAATTGTTGACGCTATCATAAATTTACAATCGCATGTGTAAACCTAGGATTGTGATCGTAAATGTATGATTGTGGTTGTAAATTTACGATTGCAATTTTTGATTTAAGCCTGCGAACATAGATTTACACAGTGATCGAAGATTTATGCCCACGATCATAGATTTACACTGTAATTGTAGATTTACATGATGAACATAGATTTATGCTGCAATCGTAGATTTTAGATTGTCCATATAATACCATTGCAGTATTTTGCTACTACATGGTATTGTACGAATGAACTTACTTTAACGATACCGCAGGATTTTAAAAATGTTCCATATTATCTTATTGCTACCATCACCATGAGCAGCCCTCTCAAACCTATTATATTGTTTAGAAAATTTCAAGCAAGATTTATAATAAATACAGATAAATCACAAGGCCTTGCAGTTTTACTGAAACCCACTACAATCACCTATCTTAACCTATACTTTTTAGACCCCATACTGAAACTTGTGTTTCAGTATGGGGTCTTTTGGATGCACCAGTTACTGTCTCTGTGTGTTGCTGGGTTTAAAGCAGAGAGGTATATAGTATCTCTTGAAAACTCTTCTTAATTTCCCCCAGCTACATATGGGATGGCCATGTTCTTTCTCCTGTCTTCCTTTCCTCCTTCTTTTCCTGCCGTCTTCGAGTTATGACAAAATCCCAGTCTGGATATCCACAAGTTTTAAGGGCTCCTCTAAAGTGTTGAATTTCCTTAGTCCAGGGATTTTATTGCCAAAAGATTCCTGTACAAGTCAATCTGAATTGAGAAAGCCAGTTGAATTACTAGTGAAACAACTTTAACAACTTAAGTTCTTGAGTCTAGTTGATCTAATGGAGTACCACAGATTATATTACTTTTTAAGCCTCAAACAGTGGCTACACTAAATGAGCTATTTAACATCAATTACATTAACATCAATGGGATGTTATGGACAATTAGCACAACAATCTTTGTATAATAGTATAGTATAAGTGGTACAGTATATTATAAGAGTATTTGAGGATAATTAAAGACATACGTCCATTGAGTCCAACCTCCTCAGCAATACTCATATTTCCTGGATCCAGAGGAAGGCAAAAACAAAATAAAACAAACAAAAAAACCCCACCAGAATAATGAAGGGGGAAAAAAACCCTTCCTGACTCCAAGTGGCAATCGGAAATATCCCTGGATCAACTCTACTTTATATATCAATATCTGTTACATGCAACAAAGTAGCATAATAAAGTAGCATTTTGATTAAAAATACAATGTTATTAATCAAACCTCAATCAAAAAATGCTCATTTCACCAATTATCTCTTCACAATGTTTCATTTGTTGCTTAGATACTGGCACACTTAATTCAATTCTGAATGCAGGATAAATACCTGAGCTAGATCCTTCACATGAATCAAACTACTTAATGGCCTTGCGAACTGCAGATAGAATTAGGAAGAGAGCTGTAAAAGGTCGTTCGCCGATCCTCCAGGCAGATCAACGAACGACCCCGACTGAACGCATACACACGGAGGATTCTCAGCCAAAACGGCCGTTTGCCGCAGGGGTCATTCCTCACTCGTAAATCGAGCGTGTGTATGAACCTTTAAACTTCTCCTGTAGATTGCACCATGCTAACAGCACAGCCAATGATAAACGATTTTTAAAGATAAGAAAAAATTTCCTATGCACCATACAGTGTCATACTATCTGCACACTTGCATACATTATAAACATTATAAACAAAGGGGTTTTTGAAAAAAAAGTTATGATCATAAGAAAAAAACTTCCAACCATGCCATGGGAACCCCAATCTGAAATGTCTTAACTTTTTATCTTAACTGCCTTTCCTTGGGAGAAGTATTTCTCAAACTTCACACGTTTACATTTTTCAAACATTTCTTTGGTTTATACATTTCAATGGTTCAAAGACACCTAAATGACCTTAATCTGCGGATCATACAACCGTAATTGTAACATTTATTATGACCATTAGTCATAAGGTTTGTCATGTGTGATAGCGGGTGCCAACCAACGCACGATGTCTACGAACTGCCGTTTCAGCCGTTAATCATGCTGTGTATGCACTTGCTTGGCCAAAATGGCTGTTCGGTCGTGGATTGTTTCTCAACCAGCCGGGTGGATCTTCGAATGAGTGTCCGTTTCGGACAAGAAAGTGCCCATACACAGAACGATTATCGGGTGAAATTGCTGTTCATACAGCACCTGGGATCGCATATGTGTACGAACCTATAGACTTCAACAAAAATGTTATCTAAAAAGGGATGAGTGGTAGGAAAAACATGCTTTGTACAGGTTATTCAGAAAAATTAAGAATTAAGAATAATAACCTCAAAAGATTTAGAAAATGGAAATCAAAAATAGGATACTTAACTTTTACCTCTGGATAGGTGACTTATTCAATCACTCTGCACTAACATTGACTGGATATGGGACCTAAAACTAATGCCACCCTGCCAGGTTACATAACCATCCACTTATCCAGGATTGAATGCTAGTGTCTTCTGACATAAATCTCCCTGGGAGAGCATTATTAAGGTCAAGTGGAAACCTAAGAAAAAGAGAAGTTTTAACATTTAATTTATCTGTATTATCCTATTAAACTTCTGCAATATTAACATATTGTCCACCAGTGTCAAAATACTGTATATTACATCATATAGTCCAGCATTTACACAGTATACTATAATACTATAACCTACTCCTGAAGTGGATTTCTACAGGAGGAACTGTAATATTATATAGCCTTATAATCTTATAGTTCCAGGAGGAGAAGGAAACCAGAAGCCCCAAAGAGGTAGGTTATAATAAATAATGCACCCGAACTGTAAATTAAAGGGATATTAGAAGTCACCTTGGAGTTCCGTGCCCTATATAAAAGTTACTCGGCCTGCGGCCTCGTGCTTTTATGTGGTCACGGAACTCCTCTGTGACTTCTAATATCCTTATAATTTACATTTGGGGGTGCATTATCCAAACTTGAAGAGTTAAAGAAAGGCAGCACTCGTAACTCTATCTGGCTTGACTCGTGGTGCGGATCACTTCCATGTGGGATACCTCCCAGCTGCAGGTACTAATAGCATAATAATTTAAAAGGAAGAGCGCTACTCATGGGAATAAAGTGAGCAAGTCCATTTATTTTACTTCAGAGACAGCAGGTACAACATCACAGGGCAAGGAACAAACACAGGCCCTTCCGCCTAACGCCTTTCATGGGAAAAACCCACTTCCTCAGAGGAAGTGTTTTATATTATTATGGGGGTGCATTATCCACTATATTACATAATACAGTTAACTATTAAAATAATAACATTAACCCGAGCAGCATTTATATAACATTACCTTAGCTTTTAACATCACTAAATTTGGTTTCAAATCCAATTTCCAATTATGTTTCTAACTTTCTTTTCATTTCCTGTGTGGGTTAGAGACATGGATGCTTTCCCTTTATACAAATCCTTTTTTGTTTGTTTATTTATAGGTTTTAATTATGTATCATTTTCCAATATGTGAAGCTAGTTGACCTTATGGCAGTGAGGCTGTTTTACTCATAAGTTGTTTATAAGTTGTATAGAAAAACAAACACACAGGTCTATATCCTGCACAAAATGCAGTGATAAATCCAAATGCTTTTCACCCCACGTGCAGAATTATACACGTATCATTATACACGTATCATAGTGCCATTTCCCGGTTTACATTACATATTTTTATGGGTAAAACACACAATAGAATACTGAACAAACTGTGCATGGGAATATGCACCCAACGTATGATACGCTAGGATGCTTGAAGGATATTTATTATCTCAAAACTAGACCTTTTTGCCATTAGACAGGAAGATTTTTTTAGTTTAGAGAATATTAGCACTTAATGGGATGTAGGAAAATGGCAATGGATTACTTATATACAATATAACCATATCTGAATTTAGTCTTTAGTGAAATGCTTGGAAATTGCATTGCCAGGATGCACACTCAATTCCAAGTTCACTTTACCATTGATTAAAAATCTAGACATCTATTATGCTTAGCTGGAAGAAGTCACAGTCTTTCAAGCAGCCAGACATATTAATGGGCTAAATACTTACTGGGAAGCAGGGTCTTTTGTGGTCTTCTATTGACATTGAGACTACTGTTAAAGAACCAGCCTGTTTTTATTGTTAGTTAATTGGTTTGGATTAACGCTTTTTGTCACCATTGTATTACATTTTTGGTGCCTGCTGAGTTCACAGACTTCAAAGATTCTTAAAGACACATACACACTTATCAATACTAATCTACACTTTTAAGCATAAGTGTGGTTCCACTTTATTAACTACAAAACAAACATATACAAGTTTCCTTTTTTTTTTTACACTGATAATGTTTTATATATAATACCACTTCTCTCATTTCCTTTGCTGTCTTCAATGTAAGCAGACAAATGTTTGACTCTTGTGGCTCATTGGCTACCACTGATGCTTTGCTTTAAAATGTTTGTGCAGAACTTTCAGTTTAGGCACATATAATCATCTTTTGTTTTATTTGTGATTTATTTTATTTTTTTAGGCTGTGGTCACGTTCTGATATTTCAGCCCAATCGACCATTTCAACCGAAATTTCGATTGATCAGGACAAAATATCTGAAATAATTCTGGCCCATGAGGGACCGATGTTGGTCAAACATTCTGCAAATTTTTTTTAATTGGACTGGGTGGTACATTTCAGCTGATTATACTGTCCATTAAAGGCTTGCTCAAAGGGGGCAAACCACTGATATTTCGGACAGACAGATTGCTGCTTTTAACAATCAGCTGGGCCTTAAGCTGGGTACACACGATGAGATATTTCGGTCCGATCGACCAATAGTTCAGTGTATCGGACCGAAATTATCGCATCCGAATGTGCCCATGTCCGATCGACCGTTCGTCCGAATCGGACGAAAGGACATGGTGGAAAACCTCGTCCTATCGTGCGGTCCTTCCTCCTGGCCGACCGGTTAGGAGGAAAAATTGGTAGGTGTGTACCTAGCTTTAATATCGGCAGCTCGACCATTCAGAGCACTCCATTGAAGAAAAAAGGATTATACGAATTTTATCACCCTGTCCGATTGAACGTCCAATTCGGTCTACACAACCTGAAATGGGTGCAGACAATAACGAAGAATGTATTACTTTTATTAAAAACCACAAATCACAATGTTATAGAAGGCATGTTCACTCTTCAGGTGAATGTATAAAGGTAATATTCTGTTTATTGGAAGTATCTGTAGACTGGACTGTAATTTGGACGTCCCATCTTTACTATATGCGTATTGTACGGACTGTACCACTGTTTCTGCCTGTGCAGCTTGGCATCCGGAAATTTCCTAGGCCCTAGGTTGCCTTGTGGATAGCACCCGAGGAAGGGGGCAACCCAGAAACTTTGTGCACATACCAATGTCGCAATAAAAGTTGAAGTAAGTGTGTTCCTCATCCTATACCTTGTATGATTGAAATTTTCTGATAGTGGTTAAGCAGTTTAGAGGATCTAGCACCACTCAAAGATTCCATTAATAGGGTGTGCGAGGAGAACCTGACTTAAAATGCTTTGTGCATAGTCCTGCCCTGCATATTACAAATAATATAAAATATATCTGTGTACAAACAAAAAAATAGAGAGAAAATTGCTTTGTATACCTCAATGCAGTTTATAGTAGAACACTTCATATAGCATTCAAATATTACTACTTTTTAACACATTTATTTGCGTACTCAAGATAATGCTACAAAATCAGATTTACTTTTCATTCCTTTTAAAATTTTCGCCACTCCCCTGATTCTACCAACCCCTGATACCTTAAACCTTTCATTCAATGCATTCCAAACTCTACCCTGTCCTTGGGAAACCGTTGGACTTAGGTTTCCATGGAAACAGTTAAAGTACATTAAAACAGGGTAGTTAAAAGTCATTTCTCTGTATTGAACATTGTAATGCTATAGCTGAACGTTTCCACTTTGCCTTTCCTTTTTGTTTATTGGAAAATTATTGAGTATGGCATTTAGAATGTTTATATCAATAGATTAAATAGAGATCTAGTATGCACAAATATAGAAATAGCCCTTTAATCAAGAATAATAATTGGCTTAAAATATCACATATATGATAACTATTTTTGCACTATTTTTTCTCCCATGTGTGATATAAACACTTGTACACTTAAATTAGTATAGCTTTGCCAGTTATAGGCACTAATTAAGCAAAATATTTCAAGATAAACCCAGGATGCAGATATGAATTCCAACAGGTTCATATGAGGTTGTCAAAACAGTCAAACAGATAATTTACGTTTCCATGGAAAGTTTAATGTGACATGACACCCTTTGAAGGTAGAAAACAGCATTGCCAGGCAGTATACAGAGTATTGTTATCAAGGAACCTTCCTCTATTTGGCTCACATTTATTTTTAGCCTTTAACTTTATTAAACTAATAAAAGAATAAAAGTTTGTCACTGAGCAACTGTTGTTTGCTTTTTCTGTGACGAATGATAAAGTTCTGAAGCAAAATATTTTAAAATCGTGTGTTAGGTAGATAGGTAGATATCTGAACCAGATTCAAGGTCTTATGGGCCTGGGGCTTTTAACTTCTAATGGCTCTGTTTACCAAGCAGTTAGAAATGTTGTGCTCTATCATTAAAATACTGATACACCCTACAATGTATTAGCTGAGCATGTAAATCATGTACTCAAAAGCTGTAATTGTATAATAGTGACTTACCTGAACCTGAGTTCGGACAAACTCAAACTATCTGAACTCTATCTGAACTCTATCTGAACTAGTTCAGGTTTTCCAAACTTGCAGACTTGTTTTCGATAGTTATCGAAAAATTTGATATTTATTGAATTCTCGAATGTTTCCTTTCATTTCGGTAACCTTCTAATGTAGCCTTTCAAATTTGGTAACCCTCAAATGTAGCCTTCAATTTTGAATGTATTGTTCTGTAACCCTAGAATGTAGCAGTGGATTTCGGTAACCCTCTAATATAGCAGACGATTTTGATAACCCTTGAATATATGGTCGATTTTGGTAACCCTCAAATTTATCATTCGGTAACCCTTGAATGTAGCAGTCAATTTCGGTAACTCTTGAATGTATCATTCAGTAACCCTAAAATGTAGCAGGTGATTTCTGTAACCCTCGAATGTAGCGGTCGATTTTGTTAACCTTGAATGTATTGTTCTGTAACCCTCAAAAGTAAGGTTCGGTAACCCACGAAAGTAGTGGTCAATTTCAGTAACCCTCAAATGTATTGTTCTGTAACCCTCAAAAGTAACGGTCGGTAACCCTCGAATTGGCCATAACCCTCAAATGTAACATGCGGAAACCCGACAATAGCCCGATCGTGGGAGTAAGAAGTGTTTAAAGTTTTGGTGATATAGACATGTTTCCCAGGCCATTTCCCAGGTGCTAGAGCCATTTACAGTAAGTTACCGTTGTTATTTTAACTATAATTTATCCAAACTTTTCAAACTATCTTCCCCCAGTGACTTAATTGGTTTGTTTCCAAACACCCAAACTTCCGAACTTAAAGTTCGTAAACGAACTGAACTTCTGGAAGTTTGTCCATTTCTATTGTACAGTTGATTTAGAAAGATAACACTGATAAAAAAGATGAATATATTTGAAATCATGGAGGAGGTTCATGACTAATGAAAGCACAAGACTGCAGGTGAGGCACCTTTACAATTGTTTCATCAAAGGTGACATATTCTTCACTTTACCATGTAATTATGGCATTTAATGACACATATCAAAGTGACTTTATAAAGTTTAATGCTTGCCTTCTGTGTTATATATGGACATAGGAAGTCAAAATGAACATCCTGGACTGTAAAATGTAAATGCACAAGGCATGGAACAGGTCATGGAAAGCCAAATTAATTTCTCATATGTTTATAGTACACAGTAAAGGGTACGGTATCTAATATAATTTTTAAAGGTTTCACATTTAAAATGGCACCATCTTTTGTTGAGTTTCTTTTATTATGACTAGTTGTAAATACATAGTGTTCTTGTGATTCTCATGCAATTTAAAAGGATTGTTTTATTTTTCTTAATCTGTCACTCTATAACATACCAAAGTGTCTATTATAATGTATAATTATAGGGCATATTGTACTCCCTATTCTCACTCTATAACATAGTCACTATAGTCACACAATAGTCACTCTATTACATACTAAAGTGTCTATTATAATGTATAATTATAGGGCATATTGTACTCCCTATTCTCACTCTATAACAGTCTCTATAGTCACACAATAGTCACTCTATTACATACTAAAGTGTCTATTATAATGTATAATTATAGGGCATATTGTACTCCCTAATGTCAAATAGAAGCATTTTCAATCACCAAGGAGTTCAATGACCTATAGCGGTATGGTTCTACAGGCCAGGTTCTTATATATTTAGATTTTGCAGCAGGCTTTGATAAGGAACCTCATAGATGGTTGTTATGTAAGCTGAGAAACAGTGGCCTTGACCTTTCTCTTTGTACTTTTAATAAAGATTGGCTAATAGATAGATTACTGTATTGTATTACTGTAACATTTTCTAGTTGGACCAGTGTTGTTAGTTGGGTTCCTCAGGGGTCTGTCCGTGGTCTGGTACACTTTAACCTTTTTATGAATGACCTAGTGTTGGGTATTGCTAGTACCATCTCTTTGTTTGCAGATGTTACTAAATTGCGCAGTATTACGTTCAGTGCAGTATGTCGCTGATTGGGCTGCAAAGTGGCAAATGAAGTTAAATGTTGAAAAATGCAGTTATGCATTTGGATAAAAGAACATAAATGCTAGTTATACCCTAAATGGAATGGAGTTAGGAGTTAAATCAATAGTGAAGAACATGGAAGTGATTTTAAAATATAGACTTAGTAGCTCTTAGTAGCAGTGTCATGCAGTATCAGCTAAAGATACCCTGTATTATACCCAGGGCTGGATTTATACTTTTTTCTCCCCTAGGCCAGCTAAATTGAACTTTGTACCGCTCCCCTCTCCTTCCTCCTTCTCCCACTGGTTGCCATTTTTTTTTAATTGGCAAAGGTCAATCAGGTGATCAGAACTGATCTAAGTCTTTAACTAACAAAGATTTAAGCTGGGTACACACACTAACGATAAAGCCCCGATACCATCGGATCCGACGATATCGGGGCTTTATCGTTATGTGTGTACGCTCGTTTCCCGAACGAGCGCTCGGCCGCCAAACAATCGGGTCGGCAGAACGCTCGTTCAGGAAAGGCCGAAAATACACAGAGTCCCGAGCGTTCTCCTTATGAAGTTCATAGGGAGAACGCTCGGGACTGTGTGTATGCAGATCTTTGAAAGATGACAGACAGGATCTTGCAGATCCTGTCTGTCATCTTTCAGAAATCTGGACTGTGTGTAGCTAGCTTAAGAAACATCTCTATTTGTGAATAGATCTCTTTGATCCATTTACAAATACTATAGTAAGCTGTCAGTGTAACAGAGTAGGTACAGCTGATCACTGTACAGTACCTATACTCGACCACCAGTGCGCTCCTGCTCTTTTTGTGAATGGATCTCTTTGATTTATTCATAAATACTATCTAGTAAGCTGGTGTTCAGTTTAACACTTGTTTACTATAGCAGGAAGTGATCAGTGCCGATCTCAAGTTCACTTCCTTCACTTGACCACCAGGACTTTTTTTGTTTGTTAGTTTGGTTTTTGTTATTTTGTGAGTGCTTTCTGCTAAATGTTACAAGGGGGGCCAATTTGTGCCGCCCCTATCAACTCTGCCACCCTAGGCCATGGCCTATGTGGCCTAGTGGGAAATCCGGCCCTGATTATTTCCTGTATACAAAGGAGCATGGTGTCAAAGAGCAAGTCCAATGGAAACAAATATGGAGGAGCACACTAACTCTGTGGTTCAACAATTTATTGTGAGAAAAACATACATACAATGTATCCGGACCACACTGTCCCTTCTTCAGGTACCTGGAGTGCTCTTTGGACTATATGTCAAAGGCATAATTCTTCCTCTGTACAGAGCCCTATTAAGGCCTCATCTTGAGTATAAAGTGCACCAGTACACAGAAAAGACATAAACAAATTAGAAAGATTTCAGAGACGAGCAACTAAACTGATGAAAGGGATGGAGAATTTGTGTTAATATGAGAGATTATTTAAGTTGGTTTTGTTTTTCCTAGAAAAGAGGTGTTAAGAGGGTAAGCAAATGACTAAAAGCCAACCATTTAGACATGAAGTAAAGCCATTCCACCATAAATGGTTCTTCACTGGGAGGGCAGTACGATAATGGAATGCTCTGCCTGTAAATGTAGTGTCGACTAAATCTAGTGACTGCTAGTGACTGCATCTTGTTTGAGCATGTGTGTTTTGTGACACTCTTGTCTAGTTTGGTGTACTGAGGGGCATGTATCATTCCAGTGGAGGATACTGTGCTTTTTTTGTTGGGTTGGAGGGGCTGTTAGGTTTTTTTTGTGGAGGGGTTGAACTTCAATTTTTCAGCCCAAATTGAACTTAGGTATCTGTGTATTTACAGTTTATAGAACTCAAACATGACTTTTTATATCTAGTATGCCATTCATTTTCACTTGTCAAGTGCATTAACTGTTATGAAAGCAAACATTTATTGGTTGTTATTAGGAATTAGGGAACTTTCTTTTCTACATTTTCTACATTTCTACATAGCGGTATGGTTCTACAGGCCAGGTTCTTGTATATTTAGAGTTTGCTGCAGGCTTTGATAAGGAACCTCATAGATGGTTGTTATTTATATTACATATACATTTATGGCTACTGATAATGTTTTTCATACATTTATTGATTTTCCTTTTTTACGAGTTTCCCCCAAAACTCCCAAACATTTGGAAAAAAAATACCATTGTCTAGAAAAATATTTAACAATATTCTCATTATTAAAAAAACAAAAACCCAGAACCCCCCACCCACTGTTCCTTTAAAATCAATTATAGATTTTGTGATAGCAAAATATTTGTATTTATTTTTATTATTTATGATTATTTAATGCTTCTTGATTATAAACCCATTGGCACTCAGCATACAGTGTGTAAGCTGCAATAATTGCTCAGAGCAGATATGATAATTAGACAGAAATTTATTCGTAAAACAGTGACATTTTGTTAGACTCCTACTCGTATGTATGACATTTGGAGCCCCCAGTAAAACAACAGGTGTTTAGAATGTTTGAGGGACACAATGAAAATGGGTAGGCCATTGTGTGTGGTTCAGTAGCCATATGTTAGTCGGCTATAAACTTCAAATAAGAATAATTGCCTCATGTTAAAGGTTAAAAATAATATCAATAAGCCATTCCAATTAAAAAAATTAGGTCAGCTGTAGTATCTTGTTAATCAGTTAAAGGAGAATTATAGTGCGTATTAAGTTTTTTCAAAAACAGTTAAAATGAAACGTACCTGATGCAGGGAGGTAAGGTTTGTACTTTCTATTTCTCAATATCATTTCTATGAGGAACAGCAGCATGAAGAAAACTGCTTCTGCCAGGCTTCCTGAGTGCTTTAGCACTATCATTAATACAGAAAGGCCCAGGGCGTTTACCTGGCAGACAAAAACTGTAGCTGCTGTAGTTCCAAAACAATATTGGGAGGTGGGAATAATCAATCCTACCTCTCTGTCCCAGCTACTTTTAATTTCTCCATTTTTTAGTTTTTACCATATAGTTGTCCTTTAATATTCCTTTCCCCCCGATTTAGAACGTTATTTTGGGGTGTTCCATCTTGAGGGGAAAAACAAAGACAGAAAACTGTTCTGAATATGCAAATGTTCTGTTATGTTGTATAACATACTGTATTAACTGAAGCTTTTATAGTAATTAAAGGGACTTTAACTTTCTTTTTTCCAGTTTAACTGAAGAACAGGAGGTAAATGCGATATGTCTTACCTCCTGTCCTTCAGTAAAACTTACAGGAGAGCAGAAGAAACTTACCAATTATGGCTTCAGTGCCAGCTTCACTGACAGTCTCCGCCGCATCCACGCTACTTTGCACTGTGTGCTCACGCAATGCAAAGGACTGTGGATCCGTCTAGGCATGTCAGTGAAGTCGGAGGCTGTCAGCAGTGCTGGAGCGATACGCAAGTAAATTTCTTCTGCTCTGCTGTAAGTTTTACTGAAGGACAGGAGGTAAGGCATAGCGCATTTACCTCCTGTTATTCAGTCAAACTGGAAAAAAGAAAGTTAAAATCCTGGTGGAGATACCCTTTAAATGTGTTATGCAGTCCCTTTTTCTCAATTAACTTGTATATTGAAAAGCCATATACTGATATATACTGAAAAAGGAATCCCACTGAACAGTTTTTTTAAATAAAGTAGCCTTATCATTACCTAACTGTTAAAAAGAGCTGATCTTTTTGGTAATCACTCTTTCTCTGACTTTCTACACTGCCTGGACTTGTGATGACATGACCGATATAAGTCTGTTGTGTCTGAGACGCAGAAAGTTAGGCTGGGCCCTATTTTAGAAATATGATCCAGACTGCCAAGCAATAAATTGGTTGGTTGTCTGCCAGTCAGAAGAAAAAGTTTGACGGAAATCAGTCTGTTGCAACAACATTTGTTTTTACCTTATTTCTTAGATTGTGCGTACCCAGCCTAAAAAAACAGTTATCCAGTATGATGTCTCAGTCAGTACATAAGATATTTGAAAAGGGCAGAGGAACAAATTGATCTGGGTACACACTGTCAGATCCTTCCTCCTGACCAACCTGTCAGCACTGTCGGTCATTGCAGTAGTGGCCACGGTCAACAGTTTGCCTTGACCGAGTGTCCGGTTCAGTCGGTTGCATCTGAAAAACCATCAATTATTTTGTCCCCATCGACCAATAGACTAAACTATTGGTTGATCGGGACAAAATATTGCATAGTGTGTACCCAGCTTTAGGCTGTTATCAGAACGATCCAATTTCAGGTTATATTCTAGATCACCAGACTACCAAGAAGTAAACTGATTGGTTGTCTGCAGCTAACATTTCGGTGCGATTGGTTGCATGGTCCACTAAAGACGACATCATTGGAAATTGACAGACATGTATGATTGAATTTAGATGACAAACTACAGAACAAGTCTTTTTCCAAGCCAATATCACAAATAGAAAATCCACACTAGAAAGAATCATTAACTGATAGATCCAGTTGAATGTAAAGTTGGCATATCTCTTGTTTACATCTATTTAAATAAAAAGAAACATTGGAGCTGATTCAATCAATATTAGTTTGGAGTCAGCTCACAGTTTAACTGTATATCTCACCGGAAAGGAAAGTGATTTCTTTCCACCTTACCAAATAAATTCAAATGCAACATCATTTATTTTTATTGTAGGTTTGGAAGACCACACTAATAAGATACAAACACACTATCATACCATACATTAGCAGCAACTAAAACTGCTATCACCCCCCCCCCCTTCCCCAACTAGTAATATTCCTTTGAAATACATAAATACAAAGAGAACTATTGAACTATACCTTATCAATGGGATGGTAATATTATATCATTATTATGATACTTCAAACAAAAGTCACTATTAACACTGTGTTTCTGTTCCATGTACAGCGTACACTGATCTGATGCATCATGTCATATATTGTGAGACTTTACAGTGAAATGATAATGCATTTATATATACTATGTTTTATTCATATTTTTCCTCATGTACACTTGATAAAAATGTTATGGTTAACTTAATTATTAAAGTGGTAAAATGGTTGTAGATAGGAGCAATTAATAACAAAACAGAAATAAAATACAAATCCTCTAAAAATGTGAAATATCTGAATACTGTAATTGCTAACGCTCAAAATATTTTATGAGAAAGAGTTTAGACACAGTAATATTAATGTTGCAAGCGCTTCTTTGGAGATCAGCCATCGAGATACATAAAAATGTGCTGTAAAAAAGAAATGAAGAGGAGGAAGCACAGGGATTCCTCACTGTAAACAGGAACAATTAACAGTTCAACACAAAACTCTGTCACAACCTACAATTTGCAGGGATGTAGGTTGAAGGCTGGGTTGAAAAACCCATTTCTACATTTGTACAAAGAAAAGGACATTTTTAACTTTTTTTTGAATAGGGCAGCATCACTATGCCATGCCCCTTTAACCCATTATGTATTAACATCCTGTATAGTATTATGTAGATATGATGCTCATTGCTCGGACTTAATGGGTTTGAATTTCTAAAAGCAAAAAGAAAAAAACTTTAAGGAAGAGTAAAGGTAAGTATGTAAAATAGGAACCCTGAACCCCAGTTGTGAATTACTATCCCTGCTGGCGTGGAGTTATAAATACTCACTATTTAATCCATTGGGTTCCGGGCACATATATTCGTTCTTACTCATAGGCTACGTAAGGACAAATGTGCATCCAAAACGTGTCAGGTGATTACTATGTTTTTAAGGTGTAAGAACTGAATAAAATTTGTTATATGTGAATTCAAGACCTTGTGGTGAAATACTTCTTACCAGACCAAGAGAGTGATATTTCAGTAACACTTGCAGTGAAGAGTTAACAGTACCATAGCAAGTGCAGCTATCTAATGTAACATGTCCTGTCATTATTTCCCTATATAAAAAGTGCAAAATGATCACACCTCTCAGGTAAGTTCCACATTATAGTATGTCCCATATAGTTGGGGAATTGTGCCATATATTATATATACTGTAAACATACTGAATATAGGTTGTGAAGTAAAGGAGGGTAAGATACGGATAAAGGGCATGTCCACCCTCAAAACTAAATTTTGCCCCACTGCTGGCCTGACTGTGTAGTGTTAAAAAAATCCATTCCTGCAGTTATTATTCAAATTCCCAGAAAGTGAAGAGTAAGAGCTGTCTGTGTGTCATCCGGTGTCTGCTACTTTCTTGTCCTCACTAAGGACTCTGGCATGTGCAGGGTAGCTCTCCCCCTCCCTCTCTTCCTCCAGATCTTTTAGCAATAAATGTAGTGTAGGGCACCCCCCAATGCTAACCGCCATGTTTCTAAGTTTAAAGGGCATGTCCACCCCTAAAACTATAATTTAACACACTATTGCCCCCGCTGTGTAGTTTACCTTACATCCCAGCTCCTTATGGTTCTTCTGCAGTGTCTTTCTAAAGTCCAGGAAACCCAGGAGTAGTAGCTGTTTTCCTGTGGGAAAAGTTTCTGCCTCTGATGCCATCTCAGTTGTTTCAGGCATGCACAGGGGAGCCCTTTTCCCCCTCCCGTCCACCACCTGGATCCATCCTCTGTGATGGAGATGTCTAGCATCTAATCCTTTTATTATTATGTAGCTCCCCCTGCCCAGACCCAAATGGCACATTATTTCTTTAAAAAATGAATCTGAATCATACTTACATGCCTTTGTTCCCGCGGCGACTCCATCGCTGGCAGCCACGTCTGTGATTGGCTGCCTCTCAGCCAATCACAGACTCGGCTGCCGGTCTGGCCCGTTTGCAACTTCCTGTAAACAAGGAGCTGTGAGGAGCGTGCTGCGGGAGTGAAGGCATGTAAGTATGCTGACCACTTTGTATCCCTGACCAATTTGCCTTTCTGTCAGTACATTTTCTGCAACATTTAAGAGAATCAGCAGAGAAAAGAAAGAAGGGGAGAGGGAGGGATGTGAGATGTGTAAGCAGAGCAGTGTCCATAGTGAGGATGAGCATAGCTTATAAGTGTTGCAGACACTACAAGAAGGCAGTGAGTAAGGGGGAGGGGGTTAGGAGCACTCACTAAACATTAATAATTTAATGACAAAGCAAATACAGATAATATAATTTTACTTCCCTCAAATTGTAGTTTCAGAAAATGTAAAGTAGTTTCATGTATAGTGACCCATTAAAGTTATAAACCTGGTGGCTAGGGTTGAGGGGGTGTGTGCACTACACTACAGAAAAAGTTTCTTTTGGGGGTGATGATACCATTTAAAGCACTTAGGTCTTAAAGGGCATGTCCACCCCCAAAACTATAATCCCCCAACTACTGGCCCCACCATGTAGTGTAGTTTAATCCTTACCTCACATCCCAGCTCCATAGGGTTCTCCGTAAACCCCCCCCCAAAGTCCCAAAACTAAACCACCAGGAGGATAGCAGGGCTCTGCTGATATTGCCTGGTAGATATTTGCATGCGCACTGCAGTCCTCTCCCTCCTCCCCCCTTCCCTCCCTCTCCACTCCCGTTCTACTATCCCTCCCCCTAGCGCAAAACCCCCTTAATATGCTGCTCCCCCATGTCCCCCAGCCCCAACCGCATATTTTTTTTTTCAAAAAGCTCCCCAAACTCTTACTTACCTCTCCGCTTTCCTCCGCTGCACTGAATGACGGCAGCCGCGTCGTGATTGGCTGCCGCTCAGCCAATCACAGACGCGACTGCCGGTCCCGCCCTCTGCTTGCATTCTTGCAAGCAGAGGGCCGGCAGTGCGGCGGAGGAACGAGGGGAGGTAGTAAGTAAGAGTTTGGGGGGCTTTCTGAAAAAAATATTTATGCGGTTGGGGCTGGGGACATGGGGGAGCAGCATATTAAAATCAGTTTATGGGGTGGACATACCCTTTAAGAATGCCATAGATGCTCCAATACAGAAACTTCTTTCCTCTCCTTTCAATAATCAAATTCAATAAACAATATTTTGACAGTGACCGTGGAAGCCCCAATCCCCCAGGCTTTTCTGTAGTAGCAAGACTTACTCACCCTTACACACTAATCAGACTTTGAAGGGACCATAATTAGAGATGTCCGAACTTCGAAAAATCCGGTCTGCGCGAGGATCCGCGGATTTTCGAAAAAATCCGAAAATTCGAAAATCCGCGAGCGGACCCGTTAAAACGTATTAAAATGAAGTTCGGCAAAATCCGCATTAAAAGTGGTCTAAATAGCCTTGGTAACGTACAATTAACCACTCAGGGACCTGGGTAATGGCCTTAGAAGCAGTATAAATGCCAACAATACCTAAAAAGTACAGTCCGCTAGCGTGACTTTAAAAAAACGGTATTTTCGAAAATACGAGGATTCCCGTAAAAACGAGGATTTCCGTAAAAAAACAAGGCTTTCCGTAACTATGATAGCTGCCATTGGCTAATTTGGATCATGTGGCTTGCTCCGTCTTGAAAAATTTACACGAATTACTCGTTTTTACGAGTATTCTCGTAATTACGAGAATACTCGTAATTACGTGAATCCTCGTAATTACGAGGATCTTCGGTTTTTCCGTATCCCGAAAGTATCGTAGATCCTCGTAATTACGGAGATACTCGTATTTTCGAAAATTTTCGTAAAAAAAAAAAATCCGCAGTTCGGAAGTTCGGAAGTCCGGAAAGTCTGGAATAATCCGCTGTTCACGGACGGGAGAAATCCGCGGCGGATCCGGGTTCGGGTCCGCGAACCGGCCATCTCTAACCATAATCTTACAGGAGAATTATGCTAATGCAGTAACTGACAACTTTCTTATAGTAATTGATATTTTTCAAGCTTCTCCCCCTCCTTCATTATTATATTCCACCAGTGTCAGAGATGGGAGAATCGTGAGTGACAATGACCATGGGTGGAACCAGATAGAAGTCAGTTACTGCATAAGTATTATTCCCCTTTAAAGGAGAACTAAACACATTTTTACACTCCAGAATCCGAACTTATGTCCTCTAATAACACTGATAAACTACTAACTTCCACTACAGTAAAAAGCATTAAAGTAAATATAACCACCTGAAAAACTAGATGGGATAACTGTGTGTATGTACATTGACTGGCCACACCCCTTACCCCATTCACATGCTCCCTTGCCTAATCTGCCCTGTAAATGGATTACTAGTGGGTGTGACCAATTGTACCAACTGTAGAAAGTTCTTAGGACAGAGCATGTGTAAAGAACACAATGGGCAGTGATCACACTGGGTGTTAGGAAATAAAACACAACCCCCATGTTAGAAAGTTGCTCTTTCTTCTGAAAGAATGTTGTTCTGAGGCTTTAGTTGTCCTTTAATAAATGGGAAATGAATTTTCCATCCAGGTCCACACTGTGAATTTAGTGTAAATAAAAACCCCTCTTAGTGGAAAGCTGTCCTGGGTAAGTCAGGCTGCAGAGACTATCTTCCAAGTATTATCCATAACAAGAAAGAAAAGGACTGACTGTTGTGGGGAACCGTCACTATTCTTTGATCCCTAATTGCAGTAAGTTGATAATAACAAGGGCATTGTGAAAGTACAACTATACCATAAACAGCTCCCCCCATCTTTAATTCAGAAATGTAAGGATGATGGGCTCTAGGGGCCGAGAGGAGGTAACTATAACAATCTCTGGGTTTGGGGGTGGGGAGGGTAAGTATAGATTTTTGACCTGGGGTGGTCGTAGATTTTGTAACAATATTTTCCTTTGAACTCAGGCAGAGAGACTGAAAGCTTAAGAATTAAAATGACTTGTTACAGTACCTTAGTTCCTGCCTCTGAAATAGACCGTTGTGTGACATTCATTGAAAAGCTACCACCTGGGATTTTGTTTTGATCTACAAGGGGACTGATGTTTTTGCTAGGGCAAAGTAGAGAGATTTCTTTTTTTTTATGATAATAATGTAAAAAGATAATTATTTATTTTATTATCAAAGACTTTTTAAGATTACTACATGTGTTCAAGAATGGAAATATTATTATCCAGAAAAAAAACTATGGTTTAAATAAGTAAATGAAAGGGGATAGCTCAAATCAGTAAAAAAAGAAATCAAAACAAAAATGAACATTCTGCATGTACTAAAACTTGTTGCTAAAAAGTAAGAAACTATTAGGGAGATTCAATAAAAGTTCTTATGGTTTAAAATGGTGCTAATTTTGCCCCAACCAATCAGATCTTATTTAACATTTGAAAGCTAACATCTGATTGGTTGGGGCAAAATTAGCACCATTTTAAACAATCAGAACTTTTATTGAATAACCCTGTATATTTTATCTGATCACAGGCAAAAATTATTAATTCCTCCATACAATGTGATTACTGTTCCTAAGGTTGATATTATGAAACCCGTATTAAGAATTAGTTGAATTTTTGTGTATGATCAGCTTTTCATTGCAGAGCACACTTTGGGAAAACCATGCGGGGCTACTTGTCAAAATAGGATGCGCCGTCATTAAATTGGCAACTGTATGTCTTAGATCTCCATTATTTTCCTTTGTATTGCTTGTTTCCTATTATTAAAGGGTATCTCCACTCATATTTTCAAGGTTTAGGAATCCAGGGAGTGAGCAAGCGGGTAAGTTTCCTAACTTCTCACCAGTCTCCTGTTTGTTCTATTGAAGAACGGAAGGTAAGGCACAGCTCCTTTACCTCCCGTTCTTCAATAGAACTGGATTTCCAAACCTGGAAAATATGAGTGGAGATACCCTTTAAGACTAATAAAATCAATGAATATAAAAATGCTTTCCTCATTACCTTTTGAGAAGAAGCTTTCTGGCAGTTCTTAAAGGGTATCTATAGTGGGAAAATGAACTTTTTTTTTTTCTTTCCACGTGTTCTATAATTCCCCACAACCCCCAGAGTGTCTTCAATTTTTTCAGATTCCCTCTCTGTCCTGAGATACACCAGTTAGAAGAATATGTGATTGCATTCCTCTACTCCTACTTGGACTGTCAATCAAATCCCTGTGACGTGATCCCCCCTCCCTGCTCTGTAATAAACATAGAGATAAGAACATTAGCAGGGGGAGAGAGGTAGCTTTGATGGCAGATATAAGGCTGCACTTGACCCCCCTTCTTAATAGCTTTCACTGATTGATGATGGGTCACAAAGTGAGAGATTGTAAACTGTACTGTTCTTCTTTTTCCGTGTCTCCAAGACAGCTTGCTTTCTATTGGCCACTGTGCGTGGGTGTGTTTTACAGGATGTTGAACTTTTAACTCCTACTGCACATGATAAGCTTGTCGGTTATCCGGAGTTAAGACATGGAGGAGGTAACAGAGGGGAGGTGGAAGGGGGGAGTGCTAACAGAGATCTGACACCATGGTTAAACAGAATCACTGACAGAGATAGGATTAAGGCAGCACATGAATTTAACTTTGCAAAGAGGAAAAGTGTTTTTTTCACTATAGATGCCCTTTAAAGGGAAAGTTCAGTGGAAATTATCAATATTTGTTAAATTGTTAGTTTCTGTAATGCATACTTAGTTATTCTACATATTCTCTCCCAATTTGAAAAATCAGTTGATTTCATACCCTTTGCTGTTCCCTGCTGTTGACATTAGTGAGCTGACATTTTAGGTTCTAACGGTCCTTCTTCTTCCCAGGATGCACCAAATTCTTAGAACGTTCCCTACAGTTATTTCTACTGATTGGCTGTTGGATGGGTCAAAGATGCTCAGATCTCTACTGAGCAACTGAATCAACCCAGGCGCTGGGTCAAGGGCAAAACCATTATGGTCTCTACCTGGGGTCCTGCAAACAGGAAGTCAGTATTTCAGTTGCACAGACAAAAAGCTGAATTGGCAGATTAAGGTCATTGGGATGAAAAAATATTGCTCTTTTTTCTGAAAAGTACATGTATTTGCAGTGAACTTCCCCTTTAAGCTGCACTAATTTGACAGTGCTACTATGCTTGTGTCTAATTACAGTAGAAGTTGCTGGTCCTTTAGAGCATTAGATTTTAATATATGGGTGTATAGTGACTATTCTGTACATTTTATTTAGAAGGAATACTGTTAAGCACATTTTGTGACAGGTATTTCAAAAATTTCACCCGTTATTTCTAACCTGCTCAATCTTTTTTTACAGCTATTTTTAAATCTGTAAAATTTGTTTTTCTTTCCTTTCCCTGTGTAAACCTTAAGCTTCATACAGACGTCTGATTTGGTGGAGGATAAACGAACGACCCCAGACTGAACACATGCGACTATCAGCCGAAACGGCCGTTTGATGTGCCTGTCACATGTGCTTGGCGGTTTGTCACCAATTCGGACGTCTGTATGAAGCTTTAGGAAGAAGCTTGATATTTTACATTTACAAATGTGATCAATTTTTGATTTAGCACACTGTTAATTAACAAAAGGCTCGTACACTCCTGAATATATGGGGTGGTGGGTGTGCAAAAATGTATTTACTGACAATTTTGCTTGGTTTGATTTCCATATTCTATAGCATGGTCTGCAACACTCCTTGAATATTGATATCCTGAAGCTAACTTGTTAAAGGGTATGTCCACCCCCAAAACAAAAATTTAATCCCATACTGGCCCCACTGCAGTTCCTGCAAGCAGAGGTCCAAGATCAGAGTGCCGGGGGATCAAAGGATTGTAAGTAGAGTTCTGCACCCTTTTTTAACAAACAAACCTAGTGGTTGGGGGTGGGCTAGGGTACTTTACAATATGTTAAAAGTTTATTTTTATGGTGGACATACCATTTAATCTTCCTTACAGAGATATAAATGTTTTAGATATCACTGTAAAGAAAAAGGTAGATATTCTAACTAGTGTACTCCAGGGGGAGTTTCAGAGGGGGATAATGGAACTGCTTAGAAGATCAAGTGCAAAAGAGATGCAAAACCTAATAAACAGATTTTGAGAAAGTTTATCCTCAGAATTTGCTACAACAAAGACCTCCTAGGTAAGACACACCCCCCCCCCCCCCCCAATAAGGTTAAATTTAAAGCTGAGTGGAATCAAACAAGGAAAATATTACTGTTGTGAATTTATATTGTGCCAACATTTTCCGTAGTGCTTTACATGGATCACAAACAAGATGCTGTTACTCACTTCATTTTTTATTTCCTTTATGAGTCTTGTCTACTCCACCTCGTCCCTTGTGGTCATCATATACGTAAATCAAAAATTGTAGACGAGTAGTGCAACCCGCAAAACTTTTATTAAATGTGTAGTCAATGTAAAAGTTTTGCGGATTGCACTATTTGAAGCTCGTCTACAATTTTTGATTTATATGCTTTACATGTATACATTCACCTCAGGCCCTGCCCCAAAGAGCTTACTATCTAAGCACATTTATTTTGCACATACAACCTATCAGTATGTCTTTATGATTGTGGGGTACAGATACAGTATTTAGCGCAGTAACTATAAATTTCCCACAGTCTGGTAACTATAAGTGCCCACAGTCTGGTAACTATAAGTGCCCACAGGCTGGTAACTATAAGTGCCCAAAGGCTGGTAACTATAAGTGCCCACAGTCTGGTAACTATAAGTGCCCAAAGGCTGGTAACTATAAGTGCCCACAGTCTGGTAACTATAAGTGCCCAAAGGCTGGTAACTATAAGTGCCCACAGGCTGGTAACTATAAGTGCCCAAAGGCTGGTAACTATAAGTGTCCAATATAGTCAGCAAAAATGTGAAGGATCTCACACTTTATAGAAGTGAACCAACTTCCCTAAGTCTGAGGCCACACTGCAACGTACCAAATCGTGCATGCGTTTTCGCTATTTTCCATTAAGTTAACTCATGCTGTTACAGGAAAAACGCATTAGTGTGACCTAGCACTTAGACTTCTTAACTGGGAGTGAACCACGGCCTTTACCTGTACCTGCCAAAGGGTTCATAAACCCACAATGTTCTCACCATGCCACAGTAAAGACACTTCTGTACAACTGTATATGTACAACTGGGAAATTTGTTTTTTTAAATTGCCCATAACTGGAAAATGTAATTCTTCCCGACTATCACTGTACCATTTTTTTGTTAACCTGTCCCTTATTTCTTTAGATATCCAGTCTGAACTATCTGACATTTCAGCTGTCAATCAAGTGCTTTAGTATCATAAACTCTTCTGTTCTGTATAGTTTTGCTGTAGCTGGAATGATGACATTTGTACATGAACTGCATGGTGGGAAATTCCCTCTACCAATGCTGCCTCGTAACAGAAATTCAGAAACTCTGGCAGGGGGCTGGGGGACTGAGCTTAAGAAAAACAAGTACAGGATTAAAGTCATTCAGCAACACACACATATTAGAGTAAGTGTTTCTTTCATGTATTCATTTATAGATTAAAATGAGGCATTTTTTCGGTGTACAATTCCTTTAAAGTATTGTGCATTATAAACTTAGGGTGGTTAACAGACATCACTGTAAAAGAACCTTCAGGGTGATGTAATATCGTTGAGATATGCTACTTACGTGACCACGCTCTCATGATGCAGGATTGATTGCAATCTGGTACTGTATTGGGGGCCAGGTAAATATAGCTTTTTTATCCCTGCATTTAAATGCCATTGAATTTAATCAAATACAAACACAATTCAAAACAAACACCCTATAAAGAGTTAAAATCATGTTAACCAATTCAATAACCTCTTGCTTGTGGCATCTGCACAAGTATTGCAAAATACATCTGCAAAGTACTTGAGTATTTAAAGGCCAAGTCCACCCCCAAAAACCCCCAATCACAGACGCGGCTGATGTCATGGAAAGCACCGCGGGAATGAATTTCTGTAAGTTTTAGTCTGGGCAGGGGACATCTACCATACCTTAAAAGGATTTCAAGATAGGATGCAGGGAAACCGAGGATGGATCTGGATGGTGGGAGGGAGGGAAGGAGGCACCAAGAGAGGCTGCAGGCACAGAAAAGGCACGGGTTGAGGTGACATCAGCCAGCTTAGATTACAGCTGATATGTTCCTGGTCTGCAAAAAGCATGCTACAAAAACGTATGTAATCGGTTTAACGGATTTAAATGGGGGATGGCTTGTTTTAAGGCTACAATCATGGCCAGTAACATATACAATTTTAGTTTTGGAGGTGGACTTGCCCTTTAACATCAGCATTTTCCATGGATTTGGGTGATTTGTTCCCACTTTTTACATCTCCCTGCTGGTGGGCAAAGGATTTGCTGCTTGTTTAGAGTAAAGCAATTTGGTAGTTTGTTGTTATGAATTTTGTAAAAAAATATTTTTCGGGGCCCTGCTTATGTTAGTGATATCCTTTGAGTGTTTACTTTTGTGTCAGTGACCTTTGAAACCATAAAACAAGTAAAATGGGTTGAAGGAACCTGAGTTTGAGCCGAACTATTCGAATTCAAACGAATTCTGACCCGGATTTTCGATATTTTCAGACTTTCGATAAATATTGAATGTTCGACCGTTCGAATGTGTGAGTAAAATGCCTATTATACCTATACGCGGGCATTGAATCCGCGAGTAAAATGTCCATGCTAACTAGGCGCGAACGCGAGCATCGAATCCGCAAGTAAAGTGTCCATTAAAACCTATATGCGAGGATCGTATCCGCAAGTAAAATGTCCATGGTATCAAGGCGCGAACGCGAGCATCGAATACGTGAGTAAAGTGTCCATTAAAACCTATACGCGAGCATCGAATCCGCAAGTAAAATGTTCATGGTATCTAGGCGCGATCGAATCTACGAGTAAAGTGTCCATTAAAGCCTATACACGAGCATCGAATCTGTGAGTAAAATGTACATGGTACCTAGGCGCGAACATTGAATCTAGGAGTAAAGTGTCCATTAAAGCCTATACGCGAGTATCGAATCCGCGAGTAAAATGTACATGGTATCTAGGCGCAAACATCGAATCTGCGAGTAAAGTGTCCATTAAAGCCTATACGCAAGCATCGAATCTGTGAGTAAAATGTCCATGGTATCTAGGCACGAACGCGAGCATCGAATCCGCGATTAAAGAGTCCATTAAAACCTATACGCGAGCATCGAATCCGCGAGTAAAATGTCCATGGTATCTAGGCGCGAACGCGAGCATCGAATCCGCTAGTAAAGTGTCCATTAAAACCTATACGCGAGCATCAAATCCGCGAGTAAAATGTCCATGGTATCTAGGCGCGAACATCGAATCTACGAGTAAAGTGTCCATTAAAACCTATACGCGACCATTGAATCCGCGCGAACGGGCTTAAAAATAGTGCGAGTGAGAGTAAAATTGATTTTTCGAATGTCCTGGATATTCGAACATGTTCCCCAGACCATTTCCCAGGTCCCACAGCCATTTACATTAAGTTACCATTGATATTTTAATTGTATTTCATTAGAACTTTTCAAACTATTTTACTCCCATTGACTTTTTCCGTTTTCGAACTTTCGAACTTTCCATATACTAAGACAAAAGGTAAGCCGTACTTCCGGTACTTGGTGGGAAAAACTTTATTTAGACTTGCTCATCGTAAAAACACACACAATACCCAGCATCCAACGCGTTTCGGGGAAAAACGCGTTGGATGCTGGGTATTGCGCGTGTTTTTACGATGAGCAAGTCTAAATAAAGTTTTTTCCACCAAGTACCGGAAGTGCGGCTTACCTTTTGTCTTAGTGTATCGAGCAGACGGAGTTTGGAACAGCCAAATCTGCACCTGGCCCAGTGGAACTTCTTCTGTCCCTTCCCTCCTGAACTTCCATATCGGAACTGACCCTGGAGCGGCCATTTGTTTGTAAGTGAACTTTCCATATAGTTTGAAATTTTGAAAAAGGACCGAACTTTCGAAAGTTCGTCCATCTCTAGAGGCAAGTATAGTTCTCCTGAAAAAAAAAGATAACCAATGCAAAGTATAAAAATGATTCTGTTATTAGTCCATTCTAAACACTCCAAGTTCTGTTTTATATTAAACAATAGATTAGAAGCAGCAAACTATTTACCACAAACTGGCTTCTTTCATCAAACTTTAAAGGAGAACTAAATACTAAAGGCTTGTACACACGTTCGATGTGTGCACCGAGCCAGGAACCCTGAAGCCAATATATTCACGCGGCGAACGGCCGAGTATCGCCCGTGTGTATTTTTTGGTATGGGGTCGTTCGGCGACCCACCAAGCAGTTGGGGGTCATGGCTTGGTACCAAATTGCCCATGTGTACGAGCATTAAAATAGGTTTTCCCTTCTTATGGCCCAGATTATTATTATTATTATGGATTTGTATAGCGCTAACATCTTCTGTAACACTTTACAATTACATGTTTACATTCACATCAGGCCTTGCCCCGAAGAGCTTACAATCTAAGCACAGTTATTTGACACAAACAACCTATCAGTATGTCTTTATGATTGTGGGGGAAACCGGAGTGCCCAGAGGAAACCCATGCAAGCACGGGTAGAACATGCAAACTCCTTGCAGATGGTAGAATCAAACTCAGTGCTGCAACAAGGCATCAGTGCTAACCACTGAGCCACCAGATGATTAAGAAGGATGTTTGACTTAACTTTCCAAGTGCTCCCTAGAGGGGCCTATTAACAGTATTCGTATTAGGGGTTAAACCATTCCCCAGTTAAGGAAAAAAAACTACTTCTTATTGGTTTTATAATACAGGTATGTGTTTAATTTTTATCTGGAGTCTATATTCAGTTTAGAGGCAGATACTGCTTTAGAATGCTTTTATACGTAAAACCTCAAAGTGCGAAGAACTAAATGACTTTTAATAGAAGGTGTCATAGAATGGCTAGCACTACATTGTTGATACTGATTAGCAACTATGCACATGTTCACTCACATCTTTAGAATGTTTGATAAACATGCATGGATTATAAAGTAACATTATGACATATTTTGCAAACTGCTGGTATTACAGTAACTTGTTGCTGACTAAATAGGATTGCAATGCTTGTGTTTTTTTTTCCAATAATGGCTATTGTAATTTTGTTGATATTGAATATTAAATTCCTCTGCAAAAACGCCAAAAACCTGGGGGTAGGGGGGAGCCTTTTAAAAGGGGAACTGTGTTCTCCATAAAAGTGTCCTCAATAAAGGACATTGGAAATAGCTCTCTCATGCCTTTCAAACAGGCCTGGGATAATGTCTCTAGCTATTTTCTGGCTATTGTCAAAGTTACAGGCTTGAAAAGTTTCACTTCTCAAGGCTCGTACACACACACGCCCGGCGGATCAAAGAACGACCCCAGACCAAACCCATACACATGGACGATTCTCAGAGAAAATGTCTGTCGGCGTCGGGACCATATTGAGCATGTGTACGAACCTTAAGTCTGTACTTTCTCAGTGTCTCTTTAACAGGCATGTGTGATAAGCTGTGTAATAAGCTCCGCCCCCAAAATCAATCAAAGCTGATTTTCACAAACTCATCCACCTCCCTGTATGTGGTAGAAGGGTGAAGGCATTTGGGAAAAAAAGGTGAAATGAAAGTAGAAGAAAGGAACATACCATGCTGGACAGGGTTCTTGCACCGTGATGCAGGGTACACAATCATGTTTGAAAGATACGCCAGATTTTTTAAATAAATAAATGGGTAATCTTCAAGGAAAGGATTGGGATACCATTATCTTAGCCACCCTGAAAGTATCCTTGTTATCACATCGGATAGTATACAAGCTTTTAGAAGGATGTTGGTCTGGAGTAGCAAACACAATTTAAATGAGACTGAATTTAATTTTTCATCAAATGTCTTGAATTATTTTGACTATGAGTTTCTTTAATGAAAATTTTATCTGCAACCACTATTGGATCCAATATCGCCCAGACCTATGCCAATGCCTCTATGGCATGGCTTGAGGAAGCTTATATGTACATCTTGCTAGCCTTCACCAGGCACTGTGTTGCCTGGTGGAGGTTTAAAGACGACTTCTTCCTACTATGGTGCGGCAACATCGGATCCCTTAAAGATTTTTAAAAGACTCTAAATCATGTCCATCCTAATTTCAAATACACATTAAATTTTCATCCAAGTAAAATAGAGGATCACCTTAGAGATTGTTAGACAGAGACCAAAACCTTTGTGATAAATCTAATCAGTCTGATATGAGAAAGCAAAAATTTTTTTTAAAATGGTAACACTATTAGGGTGAAGCTATTGGACACATAGTTTTAAAAAAATTGTCATATACTACAGCAAGCTTTCCCTGATATTTATGAATTTATGGAACCTCGTCTACTGTTGAATTATAGAGGACAGACCATAGTTAGTTACCTGGTTAGATCAGAGTACAAAGCATGGAAGGAACACACAGGCTCCTCATTTTTAGCTAAGAATGTAAAGGCATGTTTCTCTGTCTGCATTGTGGCCAATGTAAATATGTTCATAAAGGGAAGGTCTTAATACACCCATGGGCAGGACAATCTTCCCCCCTGCGGAACTTCTTCACAAGTAATATCAAATTTGCTGTCTTTGTGTTATAATGTCCATGCAAATTATTGTTAATTGGGAAGATATCTCAATCAGTAAAATCTAGGATATCACAACATCAATAAAATATTAGACTTACAGGGAGATTCAATAAAAGTTCTTATCAGTTAAAATGGTGCTAATTTTGCCCCAACCAATCAGATCTTATTTAACATTTGAAAACTAGCATCTGATTGGTTGGGGCAAAATTAGCACCATATTTAATGATAAGAATTTTTATTGAATAACCCTGTTAATACTTAGAGGAGGGGACCATAATTTCAATAGAAGCACTCCTTAGGCTAAATTACATCTACATTTTGTGGAAGTGCTACTGATCTGGTCAAATATTTATGCAAACATAAAAAAGATAATCAATGCACATTCCTAGGCCCCATACAATATCATATTATCTGCACACTGGCATACATTATAAACAAAGGGGTACAGTATACATTACTGTGATCACATGATATCACATGATTGTATGTATTTATTAGGAAGCATCGTCAAGCTTCCACATGGTAATAGCCCCCCAACATGGCCCTTTAATGTGAGGTCCTATGCCTTTAATATAAAGCACTGGATGCGCTTCCCTCACTATAAAAAGCCAGTGGGCTGGGGGGAAGTGAGAAAGCCTGCTATATTGATCCAGTGGTCAAGTATGAGAAATGCAAAAGTTTACTAATCTTAATTAAAGTAAAAACCTTCCAGACTGGGGTTACCTTGATGTGGTTGGAAGGCTTTTCATTCATGTGATCACAGTAATGTATATTAAAACCCCGTTGTTTATAAAGTATGCCAGTGTGCAGATAATATGATATTGTATGGGGCCTAAGAATAATCATTTGAATATGTTGTCTTCATCAGGCCTCAATATAGATTTTGATGTACATTTGTATACAGTATACTATATGATACATATTCCAGGATGTTGTGTTTTTATGAAATATGTGTATTTTGGCTATAAATGTTACAGGTTGAACAGGGCTGTCCTATCTGTGATTGATGAAGTGGATGAGGCCATTTCCTGTGAATGCCTATATATGAGTAGTAGCTTATATTGTAGGTTTTTTGTACTTACCATTTGTTTATGACTGATGAAATAAATACTAGCATCTCCAAAACTTTCCTGTTATTTTTCACAAATGGAGGATTGAGAAATTAAAGTTTTTTAAGCATATGAAAATCCTGGGTGCTGTAATCGAGTTGAGGCACCTGTTTGTAGCAATTGATCTGCCCGGGGGCAGTCTGGATAAATAATAACTGTATAGGAAGAGTTATGCACTCCTGGGTCTTTATTCAAATGTTTATTAATGTTTTTTAGTTTTAGAAACTTATCCAACCCACTTAGAACACTTAGTGAACAATGCACCAGAAAGTTTATTTTATGGTCCATTAATATATTTATATAAAGTGATCATATCCCCACGCAAACGTTTCTGCTTCAATGTAAACAGCCCTAAGTTGTCTAATATGCCTGCATATTCAAGCCCCTCCATTCCCTTTATTATTTTAATTGTCCTTTTCTCAACTCCTTCCTTTTCCAAGATGCCCCTTTTGTATACTGAGATGGCTTCTTTGCAACCTAAATGGGATTGCAAATCTTATCAATTTTGCAATCGCATGTTGGTTGAGAAGAAGAACAGGAAAGGTGGTTCCGGCAGGATCGGTCTAATCTCGTGGGATCACTCAGTCAGGTAGGTAAAATCGTCCTATTGTATTGCCATTAAGTCTGTTACTCTAATACAACTGAGCTACCGTTGCCTCCCTAGTGTAGCATGTGGCTGTGGTAGTATTTCTGAAAATACTACCTTTAAAATCCTTACTTTTAACTTGGTCCCTAATGCTCTGAAATAATTTTGAAAAGAACCTCTCCTAATCCTATGACTTTGTCATTGGCACCAATGTGTACCAAGAACGTCATGTCAAACCCAGCGACACCTAATAATATGTCTATGTGATCCATCACATGCTGAACCCTAGCACCAGGCAGGCAACACACAGTTCAGCATGTAAGGTCTTAGCCGCAGATGGCCCTAGACACTTTTCTTAAAGGCTATGTCCACCCCTAAAATAGACTTTTAATATTATGCTCCCCCATGTCCCCCAGCCCCAACCGCATGGTTTGTTTTTTCAAAAAGCTCCCCAAACTCTTACTTACCTCCCCTCGATCCTCCGCCGCACTGCCGGCCCTCTGCTTGCGAGAATGCAAGAAGAGGGGCGGGACCGGCAGTCGCGTCTGTGATTGGCTGAGCGGCAGCCAATCACGGACGCGGCTGCTGGTCATTCAGTGCAGCGGAGGAAAGCGGAGAGGTAAGTAAGAGTTTGGGGAGCTTTTTAAAAAAAAAAAAAACAAGCGGCTCGGGCTGGGGGACATGGGGGAGCACAATATTAAGGGGGATTGAGCTAGGGGGAGGGCGAGTAGACCGGGAGGGGGAGGGGGAGGGAGGGGGGAGAAGGGCTGCAGCACGCATGGCAGGAATCTCCGGGAGGCCAGGTAGCAGTCAGTGTCCTATATGGACCTGCTAGCCTCCTGGTGGGCAGTTTTTGGAACTTTGGGGGGGGACTACAGGAGAACCAGATGGAGTTGGGATGTGAGGTAAGGATTAAACTACACTACATGGTGGGGCCAGTAGTTGGGGGGATTATAGTTTTGGGGGTGGACATGCCCTTTAAAATGCCTAGACACTTACCACAACCACCTGACTAGGCTTCCTGACCCTAAGTTCTTCCTCCCTTGTATTAGAGATGACAGTCCCCTGGGTGCTCAAGGGATTAGCCTGCTCCATACACGCTAATTCTGAGCTGTCCTCCTCCACTTCATCACCTAAGGAGCTAATCTGTTGGGATGGACAAGCTGGGAAGAAGCTACCCAATCCTTCTGTCCCCCACTTCCCCTATAAACCCTTACAAACCTTCCCTGCCCAAATTCCACACCCCTCTATACTGGCCCCAGCCAGTGCAGGCTGTCTCCCCAGGTTTGCCGATCTCTGCAATGTTGCAAGCTGCAGTGCTTCTATCTGCTTTCACAACCTTATCTTTTTCATTTCCCCATTTTTTTAAAGATCTTATTGGACTTATTTTTTCAGAAACCTTAATGTATTTGTAACACATAGCTGGCTTCGCTGTTACAAACAGCTCCCCCAGGCTTCTCGGAGGACTTTCCAAAAAAATATGTTACTTTTTTTAAGTTACAGTAGGAGCTGATCCTTGGTGGGGTACACATTAGAGGCTATAAGTCCCAATGAATAGAATAGAATAGAAATTCATCAATTAATTGAATAATTGGCCGAGTATATGGGAAAAGGTTGATAGCACTGCTCTATATATAGAACTTAAATGCTTTGCAATACATTTTGATAATGATTTTGGGTCTATTTTAAATGTTTTATCACATTGCTGTAATATTACCTTTCCCTCAAATTTTTTTTAATTTCAGTTATTTTTATATTCATATGAAATAGTTCTAACGTATATTACAGGTCCATTATTTGTGTGTGTTACATTTATTGATGGTATAATCTGCAGTACTTTAAAAAAAATAATACGATCTAAATGCAATATTCACTCCTAAAGCTGTAAGCTTCTCATCTGACATTCAGTACAAAACTAAAAATTTTATTGGGAGGATATATTCTCAGGTAGAGATACTGAACAGAAGTGGGCTATAGTGGGGGGGGGTTAAACCATTTTATCTAAATGTATATCCTTGGGAAATAAAGGTTAAAAAAAAGCCCACACCACACCCATGTGGATTAATTCTGATGTAAAGAGAGAAATAGAAAAGTAGAGAATGGCATTTAAAATCTTTAAATCAAAGGGAACAGAATGGGTCTTTAAGAACTACTGTTCTGATACTTTATTATTATTATTTAAAGATATACTAGGGAGAATTATACAGACCATTTATTAATTCTGTAAAATACTCAAGACAACAAAAAGACTATTTAATAGCATGAGCAGTGGATTTTGTTTATAGTTCCATGGCACTTATTCCAACTCTAAAAATCTGATTCAAACCCGATTGAAGTGCCATTTTTCTACTTTGTAGACCATTTCTGACCGGAATTTTCGACAGCTTTGGCCATGATTTTCAACTTTTCAATCTCGATTATCCAAAGGTAAGAAATAGAACCCACATTAATGGCCCTATTTCTAAAGATGCGGTATCGCTACTTTAGCGATTGTCAAATTTACAGTTGTATAATTGTACAATCGCCTTTTCAATACCATTGTGGTATTTTACTACAGCCGAGCGGTTGTAAATGTATGGCCTCAGTTGTAAATATTCAGTGGTATTGGAGATCTCCAATACCGCGGGTTAATGAACATGCTTCTATATAACACATACACCAGATTGCAAACAAATTAATGACAATAAATTATAATATTGTACATACATGAATGAAATGAAAACAAAAAGGATTAACATTAAGAGCTTAGAGTCCCTAGAGTAGATACCCATTAAACAATTGCTACATCAACACAGTGCTTAAGCTTCGTACAGACCTACTGTATGATTTTGACAAAGACTTCAGACCCCTGACTGTTTTGGCCAATAGTCGCAAATGCATATTCGTTCGGTCCGGGGTCATATGTTTATCCGCCATGAAGACCGACCGCATACACACATGCACCTATTGTCCGAAATGGCCGTTTCTTCACAGAAGTGTGGACGCTCTCAGGGGTTGGGAGTCTGTGTCAAAATCATATGTCTGTACAATTTCTACCTTTTATTTGATTTTGTCTGTGAAGCACAGAGGAAAGAGAACACTGTTCCAATTTTGACTCTAACAAAGGAGAACAAAAGAATTTATAAGTTAAAACATATGGGCCAAGAGCATTTTGTAAACCCTGAATCAATCATCAGTATGCCAAGTCAGTATTCTGAAGTTTGATTTCACTGCTCGGAAGTAAAAAGTTTCTATATTTGAGGATAAGGATTGCTTTGTAAAACATTCCAGCACGGAGAGGGCTTTGAGTGTCTCCTTGTTGATTTTCTTTTTGCTTGAAGGATAATTAAAGTGTCCTAAAAAATTAATTTTATTATTTTTTATTTACTTTATTGTCTTCAATGCCCATTGACCAAGTATCTACAAAAATGAATTTAAGTAAACTCTGAAAATGATTACTTTGCAAATAACCAATCACATTTCTGGTCCCTCATTCCTACAGGTTAGATTTACAGATCAGGTGTATAATAAGGGAGAATTACAGCGCAGGTGTTAAAGTGCATACACACGTTGGATTGGGCAACAAGCCCCAATTGAGCGGCTATTTTGGCTGACAAAGTGCCGATACACGGCAAGATTATCGCCCATGCATACACATCGTGCTTTGTTTGTTTCCATCATGTTTCTTGAAGAATATAAAGTTTATACATATGTACAAACTTTATATATAGCAGCTCTGTCTTTTATTTACCAACCAGCGTGAATTACTGGCAGCCTTCCTGGAGCAATATAAACAGTCAACTGATTTTACTGACATTTCCTGAAATGTACTTGCATCTATCACTTGTGCAGTGGTGGCATGCTGCTAGTTTGGAAACAAACAGACCATTGGGACATTTGGTTTCGTTCAATTCCCCAGGCTTACCTTTTTTTTTAAGCCTGGGGCCCTATTTATAAAAATCGTTATCGGTATCGAAAAAATAACGATCGCTATTGTAGAATAACGACCGTTATTTTCCGATAACGCCCTGTATTTTCCGATAACAACCGGTATTTCCCGATATCGGAAAATACCAGTCGTTATCGGAAAATAACGGATGTTAACGGAAAATAATGGTCATTATCGGAAAGTAACGGTCGTTATTTTACAATAGTGATCGTTATTTTTTCGATAACGATAATGATCTTTTATAAATAGGGCCCAAAGTGAATTATGGGAGCTGGCCCCTAGTACCCAGAGGTTATTTTCCTAAATCACCCAGCATCCACAGCAAAAACGTGGAAAACATCTTTTTGTATCTTTGTGAATGTGCTCTTTCTGTTGGGACAATGTTGTTGATCCACAGCACTATTGGTCGGTTGGCCAAAAATATCTGCTGGTGTGAGGTGGCCGACCGCGACCGACCTTGATCGCTCGTTTGTCCGTATCAGACGAACGGATGATCGGACGTGTGATAAATCACAATCGATCGTGCGGCTCCAAATGGGACCGCACAATCAATTGCACGAACTGAGGATGAGGACCTAGCGGTTTAGGTCCTCCCCCTTTTAAAGGGCCAAACAAGAGTATCGGGGCTAAGGAGAATATAGATGTCCTTTCAATTTTCACATAACATTGATATTGACTTTATGCATTTCTCACTTTAGAGTGAATAGAGTTTTAGCAAAGAGTGCCCTTATGCATGTCCAAGGAGAAAGTGAGTTTTCTCCTTTTTAAAGAATCCCACATTAAGCATGCAGAATTTTCTCAAAGCACAGCGAGCGTCTGATATTTTAATTTGAAATCAAAATTTCATTAAAATTTTTTTTAATGTATTTATTGCATAACACTTTATTCATTAAAAGGCAGCTGTGGTCCAAAAATTACTTAAAAGTTGTCAGGAATTGCTTTCTTGAGTATTTATATATAATTTATATAATTTACTTTCATTATTTTTTTTTACATTGTTTTGAAGATATTCACATTTTTAGTTGTGATATGGTAGAAAAATGTAGAACAAACCGGAGAGAGACAGACATATAATAAATCTAACAGTGTTAGCAAAATTTATTGGAGAGATCAATCGCACTCGTTTGTACACATCGTGCGCGATCATACGTGTGTATGAACATTTAGCTTCATTTTAAAATCAGGTTTTACTGATCACTGATAGACATTTCCTGCAAATTGCACTAGTAAGCTCCTGATCTGTTAATTATTCCCCATTTGCTCATTGCACTAAAGGGGTTAAAATTATGCAGAGGTGAAAAGGAAAGCTGTAAAGTATTGCTGAATATTGAATGACAGTTTTATTTCATAATATAACAAGGTAAATTATGTGGAAAAAATACCCATTTTCAGTGCTGTATAGTAATAACTTAGAATTAGCATGTTTTTTTTTTAAAACAACATATAACAACATTCGTGCAAGATACCAGGGACATCATAAGAAGAGTTGACGGACTCTGTGTTCCAGAGGGTACAGTGTTAGCAACCCTGGATGTGGAGGGCCTTTATTCCTCCATACCCCACGATGTGGGGTTGGAGGCAATGGAATACTTCCTTAAGATGAGAGGAACTTTATATAAGAGCCACACGATCATGGTGGTGACTCTTATGAAGATGGTGTTGGAAAACAACTACTTTACATTCAACAATGATTTCTACCGCCAGGTGAGAGGCACAATGATGGGGGCAACTTGTGCCCCTACGTACGCGTGCCTCCACCTAGGCAAATGGGAGTTAACCACTGTACAGGAGGTGGGCGCATGCCTGGAAGTGCAGGATAATATCCTGCTTTGTGTACGATACGTGGATGACATCCTCATGATCTGGCAAGGTAGGGAGGATGTCCTACGTAATTTCATTCAGGAACTAAATAAAAACACTTATAATATTAAGTTGACTTTGAATACAAATAAATCAAGCATAGAGTTCCTGGACAATAAAGTTATGATTAAAGAGGGTGTATTGGCAGTAGAGTCGTACAAAAAACCTACTGCAGCAAACACTGTATTGAAGGTAGATAGCCATGATCCTCCTTCCACAATCAGAGCAATTCCAGTGGGTCAATTCCTTCGGATGAGACGGAATTGCTCGAATTTGGAGGATTTCCAAAAACACGCAGGGATAATGTGGAGGGATTTTGAGAGCCGTGGTTATGGAGTCTCATGCAGATTTATTGAGAGCGTACAAAAGAGCAAGAGGGACTAATAGATCCAGCTTGGTGTATCAAAATGGGACCCCCCCATAAGAACAAGAAGGGGATGGGTAAGATCAGACTGATTACTAAGTATAACTGTGAATGGAGCAATTTGCTTGATTGTTTACGCAAATATTGGTTTCTGATTGCCGAGGATGAGGAATTGAAAGAAATGGTGGATCCGCATCCCTCAATGACTGCCAGGAGAGCAAAGTCATTGAGGGACACTCTGTCTCACAGCCATTTCCAAGAGAAAAGCCAGGTGGCGACTATGGATGAATGGTTAGGCATAAGAAAAGCCAAAGGGAATAGGCGTTGCGGACGCTGTTCTATGTGTGTGTATAGGACAGAAAGCAACAAGATGCTGGGCATGGATGGTAGACAGTGGAAGATAGGGAGGTTAATAACATGTCAAACCCCCTTTGTAGTCTACCTTATAACGTGCTCTTGTAGTTTGAAGTATGTGGGGAAGACGAAGCGTCCCCTGACAGTGAGAATTCAAGAGCATGTTAGGGCAATAAAAAACAAGGAGCCAGCACGGAGTAGTGTTGCAAAACATGTGTTAGAGAAGCACAATGGTAATCCATATGTGATCTTGTTTTGTGGTTTGGAGCATCTCAGTATGAGCATTGGGGGGGAGATTTAAATACAGCCCTCCTGAAAAAAGAATTAAAATGGATTTTCAATCTCAATACGATGCAGCCTCAAGGCATGAATGAGGAAATGCATTATGGATGTTTTTTGTAGTCTATTAGGGTGGTACCGGTTATACTGGGATGTAGTCACTTACATTTGTAGTACCCAGTAAGGAGTTAAAAGGTACCAGTGTGTGTCAGTAACAAGGAGAATGCCTTTTGGTCAAGAACGCATAATGTTTAAAGTGTCATTATTAGTGCTTATTCCCCTGGTGGTGAGAAATGTACCCCTGTGCTGAATTATAATCTAATCTGAACTTTAAAAAGAGGGGGTAGTCAGTTAGAAGAATTTGAAAGGCTGATTACAATTCTCCTTGGGGAATTTTAAGGTTAAAAGCCAGGGGAATGTGCACACTATTGGTGTAGGCAGAGTTTCCGCAGCTAGGTAATAAAATTGCGCCGGTTGGGAAAGTTTGGACGCTCTGAGTAAGTCACGTGGGTGATAAAACTCGCGTAGGCGTACCGGCACCCATAGCAGCAGCAGAGTGAGTCCGTGTTCAAACAAAAGACTCATAGAAAAAAGAAGTGTTAAGACAATTGAGAGATAAAAATCAGTATGAGAAGGTTGGGGACAATCCGTTGTTGGGCATCCAAAGTAGATTGAAGGATGTATTAGATACCGCTTTGGAGCTAAAAGTAATTAATGAACGAGAGTTTAACTTTATGTATCGTGTAAATGCCCGGGTGCCCACCTTCTATTGTATACCTAAAATTCATAAAAATCCTAAATCCCCTCCAGGATGCCCGATAGTTTCGGGGATTGAGGGTCCGTTAGAAGGGGTCAGTATGTATGCTGACCATATATTAAGACCGTTTTTTCAGGGTCTTCCCTCCTTCGTGCAAGATACCAGGGACGTCAGAAGAAGAGTTGACGGACTCTGTGTTCCGGAGGGTACAGTGTTGGCAACCCTGGATGTGGAGGGCCTTTATTCCTCCATACCCCACGATGTTGGGTTGAAGGCAATGGAATACTTCCTTAAGATAAGAGGAACTTTATATAAGAGCCACACGATCATGGTGGTGACTCTTATGAAGATGGTGTTGGAAAACAACTACTTTACATTCATCAATGGTTTCTACCGCCAGGTGAGAGGCACGGCGATGGGGGCAACTTGTGCCCCTACGTACGCGTGCCTCCACCTAGGCAAATGGGAGTGTGATCCTGTTAAATTCATATCTGGTACGCATTCCATAGCCTTTCCTCCTGTGCCCCCATTGTTATTTGTGACCCTGTTAAATTCATATCTGGTACACATTCCATTGCCTTTCCTCCAGTGCAATATTTTATAAAGGGGGGTGAACGTATTTTTGTTTATTTTCTGACAAACACCATATTCCCTGACTCCTGATATGGTATCTTGTCTGTTCAGCCCACAGCACAGCTGGAGATCACTTTTAGTCCAAATCGAATCTTGTTAACTACTTAATTACCTAGACTGTGACTAGTATCCCGGTAAATTCAGGCAATCTTAGGGGGGAGCTGTGCTGGTTGTGCTGCTGGGCAGGACAGAATCATCCCAAGTCTTGCTCTTCCCTCTCCTTTTAATTACAGATAAAAAAACAAAACACTTACAAATCATCCTCCCACCTTCTGTCTCTGGTTGTCCTCCTACTTCTGTCTGCTGGTGATGTGTCCCCAAATCCTGGGCCACGTAATATCTTGGTCTACCATTGTCCACACCCAGTCTCACCTTCTCTTGTCTCCTGTCGTGGCTCAATTCCCTCCAACCTTTTATCTGTTCTTCTGATTCCGCCATCTTGTCTGCCTTTCTCCTGTGCTTTTCTTAATATTCACTGGCTAGTTAACAAATCTACCCTCATCCATGATCTCTTCTGCTCTAATAATTTTTGCCTTCTTGCCCTTAACAAAACCTGGCTATCCCAACATGACTCGGCTACCGAGGCCTTGCTTGCTCTTGGTGGGCTCCGCTTCTCCCATTTGCCTCATTCCTCAGGTCGTGGTGGGGGTGTAGGTCTTTTACTTTCCTCCTTCTGTCGATTTATTAACATAACCTCCCCGCCTGACCTTTCTTTCACATTTTTTGAGGCTCTCACGCCCCTTGCTGCTATGAGTAGCTGTGGTTTAGAGACCTCTATCTACAGCATCTCCGGCTGCATTCCTCTCTGACTGGAACTTGGTTTACTTTCTTCCTCTCTGCTGACTGTCCTGTTCTGGGGGACTTAAACTGTCAAATTAGCAACCCCCCCCTCTCCTGGCCCTTTCGCTTCCTACACAACTATCCTTGTTCGATCTTCAGCAATGGACTAATGCTAGTACTCACAAGGATGGACACTTTCTGGATCTAGTGTTCACTAAAAATTTCTCTGTCTCGTCTTTTCAATCTAATCTCTTCCCACTTTCTGATCATCATCTTATCACTTTTCAGGCTTAACACCCTCTTCTTCCTCTTGTGTGTCTGTTCATAAAACTAGATCCATAGATCTCCCAGCACTCGCCTAATCCCTGTCCTCTAGTCTTTATTCCCTCTTGACAGTTGATGACCCTGACTTGCTTGCTAATTCCTATAATTCTATCATGACTAACATGATAGACTTTTTTACCCCCTTGCATTCCCACAGATGAGTAGCCTTTAATCCTTGCCCGTGGCTCAACCCCTCTTCCCGTTTTATACACAGGTATATGTGTGCTGCTGAACATGTGTGGAGAAAGTCCCGTACAAAGGCTTTTAAGTTCATGCTGCAATGTCTTGGCTCTGGGCTCCTGTGGGCAAAATAGAACTATTAATGGAAACTTATACATAACAACAAATCTAATCCATGTTGCTTGTTCTCCATCTTCAATTCCCTTCTGCACCCCTCTCCCGCTGACCCTGTCCTTTCCCCGCACTCTCCCCTGGACTTTGTGCATTACTTTCAACATAAAGGGGAGTCCATCCGCATACAGATCAATGGTCCTAGGCATGACTCTCATATTATGCTGCCTTGCCTCCCTTAGTTATTCTTGGATCTTTTGCTCCAGTGACCCATTCAGAAGTCTCTCGCCTGCTTCTATCATGTTGGCTCACGACCGGTCCTCTTTATGTCCTCTGTATTATTAAAGCACTGAAATCATGAAACCACTATACTCACCCACATATTAAATGCCTCCTTGACATCTGGAATTTTCCCTTCCATCTTTGAGCATGCCCATGTTAAGCCCATACTAAAAAAGCCCTCGCTAGACTCCTCTTGTTTAGCTAGGTACAGCCTGGTCTCTCTATTACCGATAGCCTCTAAACTGCTAGAACGATTATTCTTCACCCGTATTACTAAATACCTTCATGCTCATAACCTATTGGATCCTTTGCAATCTGGATTCTGTCATGTGCATTCCATCGAGATGGCTCTGTGTAAGGTTGGGAATGATCTGCAGGTTGCAAAGGCCAATGGTCACTTTTTTATTCTTATCCTCCTTGACGTCTCCTCTGTTTTTGACACAGTTGATCATTCCCTCCTAAAGCAGATACTTTGCTCTTCAGAAAGGAATTGGCACCCTGATTTCTATCCTATCTCTCTAACCAACTTACTCTGTATCTTATGCTAACAACACCTCTCCTCCAGTTCCTCATAGTGTGGGGGTGCTGCAGGGGTCCTTTATTGTTCTCCCTCTACACTATATCCTGGGGGGAAGTCATTATCTCTTTTGGCTTCAAGTATTATTCATATGCAGATGATACACAAATCTACTTGTCCACACCTATGCTTACTCCTGACATCCAATCACTTGTCTCCGACTGCCTTCTTTCCATCTCCTGGATGTCTCAATGCTACCTCAAATTAAATCTTTCTAAAACTAAACTGATCATTTTCCCACCTGAACCTTGTCCTATCCCATCCTTCTTCATCTCTGTTGACAATATACCCATTTTCCCCATCCAAGCGGTCTGCTGCCTATGGGGTAATTATTGACTGCTCTCTCTCCTTCTCTAACCACATTAACTAGGTTGCAAAAACCTGCTGATTTTTCCTTTGCAATAAAGCCAAAATCCGCAAGTTCCTTTCTCTCCTGACCACTGCTATGTTATGCATGCTCTCATCCTATCGTGCCTGGACTATTGCAACCTACTACTTACTGGTCTCCCTGCTTCCCAGTCCCACCTTTCTCCCCTTAAGCTATACTTAACTCTGCTACACGTATTATTTAATTCTCTTATAAACAGGATCCCAAATCTCCTCTTTACCGGACAACAGCCTGGCTCCCCATTAAATCCTTCTCCTAACATTTAAATCCCTTCACTGTGACGCTCCTCCTTATATTTCCTCTCTACTGTCCCCATATGTTCCTGCCCATACCCCCCACTTATCACAGAACCAGCTCCTCTGCAGACCCCCCACTCATACTGCTTCCTCTTGCCTTAAACCTTTCTCTCTTGTGGCTCCCGTCCTCTGGAATTCTAGTCCCCTCTTAATAAGCAGGTAATATTTAATAAGCAGGTATAAATCTAGCCTTACATCCTATCTAGTAACCAGCACGGTATATGATTGTTTTATTTGCACTGCATATGTCTCACTCCAGCACTTTTATCCATTCCATTGTATCTGTATGTTATGCTCCTAACTAGATTTAAAGCTCTATGGGGCAGGGACCTCATTAACTCTTGTGGCAAAGCTCTAGCACTTAATAATTATATAATTTATATATTTATGTACTGACCTATTTATGTATTTGTCCCCCTTGTATGACTTTATTGTATTTTGTTACTGTACAGCGCTGCGTCCCCAAGTGACGCTTTATTAATAAACTATACATACACACCTCAACTGTGCAATTACATCTATTCAGAATGCATTTATTAAGGCAAGCAGTATAATGCATTACGGTAATATAGATATATATAGAAAAACCTATTTACTCATACCGTTAACTCTGTCCTTATAGAAATATTACAGTCTACGTAAAGTAAATACATAAAAGATAAATTCTTCTTATGAGTCATGGATACCTGAAATGTCTCCCTGCATGCTAGACAATAGAATCATGTTACTCATTTCACCCTCAAACTGCTTGCCAGGTGATGCTAAGGGAATTGCTTGATAACTGAGAAAGATCTCTTTTTAGTATCTTTCTTAAATCTTGTAGCTATATTTGCTAGTCATAACATAACTTTGTCTTGTTACACTTCTTAGCAGAATAATGTTTACCTTTCTGGAGATATCTAGTTGGACCATGTAATGATGCACTGCTGACCTGTAGAATCAGTCTGTGCAATTGCTGATACTGATAAGTAAGGAGGGTGGGTATTAGCAGTCTCACTGGGATAGATAGCCCAGGAGGAAAGCAGGGTGTAGATAGGCCTGTGGCGGGCGGAAAGGGGGGTGGGGCTAGCATTGGGGATAGGGAGGCATGTGTATTAAAGTGTAGGAATAAATTACAGGATCATAATCTAAAATGTATGTTTGCAAATGCGAGAAGCCTGGCTGAAAAAATGGGTGAATTGGAAATTATGCCATTGAATGAAAAGTATGATGGCATCATTTCTGAATAGGTATAGCAGAAACGTGGTTGAACAGTTCTCACGACTGGGCTGTAAATTTAGAAGGATATGCCTTGTTTAGGCAGAACAGAGAAAAAAGGAAAGGGGGAGGAGTATGTGTTTATGTTAAAAAAGAATTGAAGCCAAATCTGTTGGATCTGGTAATATCGTAACATCATGGAGCACATTATAGATATAAAGGTAACTGGAGGCTTAGGGAATAGTGACCATGAAATAGTGGTGTTTGGACTTTGTTACCAAAAGGAAAAGTGTGCTGGGTTAACAAAGACTTTTAATTTGGGAAGGCAAATTTTCCCAGGTTAAAAGCAGCTCTTCAGAATGACAACCGGGATAATGTATTATCAGGTAAAGGTACTGAACAGAAGTGGACTGTGTTCAAGGGGATTTTTCACATCTAAATTTATACCCTTGGGAAATAAATGTAAAAAAAATAAATCCGCGCCCATGTGGCTGAATTCTGATGTAAAGAGGCAAATGGAAAGGAAGAAAAAGGCATTTAAAACCTTTAAAGCAGAGGGAATGGAAAGGGCCTTTAGGGATTATAAAAACTGTAGCAAGGAGTGTGAGAAAGCAATCAAACTAGCTAAAATTAATAATGAAGTTAGGATAGCTGAACAAAGCATCACTAAGCCAACATTTTTTTTTAACTGTATTAATAGTAAGAAGATGAGGACTGAGAATGTGGCACCATTAATTAAATCAAATGTCTTGAATACTTTTCCCCCCTCTGTATACATTATAGAGGATCCAAGTACAGATATCATAGATTATAGTAGCAATAATGGTATAAAAGATTTAAGTGCACTTTGGTTAACCGAGGATATGGTAAAGAAAGAACTAAATAAGGTTAATGTTAATAAATCTCCTGGACCGGATAAAATACATCCTCGGGTACAGAACATAAGCTGGGTACACACGATGAGATATTTCGGTCCGATCGACCGACAGTTCAGTGTATTGGTCGATCTGACCGAAATTATCGCATCCGAATGTGCCCATGTCCGATCGACCGTTCGTCCGAATCGGACGAAAGGACGATCGGACATGGTGGAAAACCTCGTCCGATTGTGCGGTCCTCTATGGACCGCACGATCGGTCGCGGTAACTATCGGACGCGGCTGCTTTTGCCGCGACTGACAGTCCTTCCTCCTGGCCGACCGGTCGAAAGTATCAAACGGTCGGTCAGGAGGAAAAATCGGTAGGTGTGTACCTAGCTTTAGGGAGCTAAGTTCAGTTTTATCTAGGCCATTGTTTCCTATTTTTGCAGATTCCTGGAGATGTGCCTCTGGATTGGAAAAAGGATGATGTTATTCCAATACTCAAAAAGGGTAGTCGTTCATAGCCGGGTAATTACAGGCCTGCAAGTTTAACTTCAGTGGTGGGGAAGATCCTGGAAAGTTTAATAAGGGAACATGTTCTAAGTATGTTTCATGGATTTAGGAGGAATAGATCTTGTCAAACTAACTTGCTTGGCTTTTATGAGGAAGTAATAGAAATTAAGACTCTGGCATAGCAGTAGATGTAGTTTACTTGGATTTTTCAAAGGCTTTTGATACAGTCCCCCATAGGAGACTTATGCATAAGCTGAGGTCTGTTGGTCTGGGCAGTCACATTTGTACATGGATAGAAAATTGGTTAATGAATAGGATGCAGAGAGTAGTTGTAAATGGGGCTTCATCATTATGGATTAAAGTGCTAAGTGGGGTGCCACAGGGTTCTGTGTTGGGGCCGCTTCTATTTAATCTATTTATTGATGATTTGGAAGTGGATATTGTCAGCAACGTTTCTGTGTTTGCTGACGACACAAAATTTTGTCGACCATTAAAAACTTCAGAGGATGTGCAATTGTTGCAGGGGGATCTAGATAGATTGCCACATTGGGCTGCTAAGTGGCAGATGAGATTCAATGTTGATAAATGTAAGGTGATGCATTTTGGACTTAAAAATCCTTGTGCTACTTTAAATGGCTCTGTGTTAAGTGAATCCCTGTTGGAAAGGGATCTTGGAATTTTGGTGGATAACAAACTTAAAGGTAGCAAGAAGTGCCAGGCGGCAACAGCCAGAGCCAGCATGGTAGTGTCTTGTATAACGAGAGGTATGGATTCAAGGGAGGAAAATGTTATTCTCCCTTTTTACAAAGCATTGGTAAGGCCTCATTTGGGATATGGAGTGCAATTTTGGAATCCTGTGTACAAAAAGGACATCTTTGAAATGGAAAGGTTTTAGAGAAGGGCAACTAAATTAATAAGGGAGTTGGGGGAGCTTGAATATGAAGAAAGACTGGAAAAGTTACAATTATGTATGCTGGAGAAAAGGCGCTTGCGTGGGAATATGATTACTGTGTATAAATACATTAACGGGCCATACAATAAACTATCTGAGGCATTGTTCACCAATAGAACATGTCAGAGGACACGTGACTGGAAAAAACAAGCACAGCTTTCTCAGCACTGTAAGGGCAAACAAAGGCAACAGTTCGAAACTTGTCTAACCGGACTCTGACCCAGACGGAAATGGAAGTCCTTGCTAAGGGCTTGAATTTTGCCATCACTCCTAAAGCCATGCCTGTGGTGGATATTATAGCAGCCACAGAAGCCTCAATCCACAATAATAAGGTACCACAGAGTGAGGCAGAACAACTTCGCCTTAAGGTATCTGCAGCCTTAGCCAGTGCTAAAACTCCTTCATCTAACTTGACCACACAGGAAAGAAGAGCCTTAACATCCCTCAAGAAAGATTCCAGTATCACCATTCTACCGGCAGACAAGGGAAGATGCACAGTGATACTCAACACCTCAGACTACCATGATAAGGTCACCATGCTCCTGGCTGATAACAACACATATGAGGCTTTAACAAGGGATCCCACCAGCCGTTACAAAAAAAAGGGTCATAGACTTACTACAACAGCTTCAAAATGATAAAGCCATTGATCAAGCAATGTATCATCGTCTCTACCCTGGTGTGGCACATCTATACATATATGGACTGCCAAAGATACATAAGGAAGTGCAGAAGAAACTATGGTGTCCAATGATGTGACATCTCTCTTCACCTGTATACCCACCAAGGAGGCTGTTGACATGGTGAGAAAACGGCTAGGCCAAGACAGCACTCTTACCAGCAGAACTGATCTCAACCCAGAACAGGTGTGTTTCTTACTGGACTTGTGCCTGAATACCACCTATTTCAAATACAGGGAAAAGTTCTATAAGCAAAAACACGGATGTGCTATGGGATCTCCAGTTTCACCCATTGTGGCCAACCTTTACATGGAGGAGGTAGAAAAACAGGCGCTTAATACCTTTAAGGGCATAGCACCCAGCCACTGGTTCAGATATGTGGATGACACCTGGGTTAAAATCCACCAGAAGGAAGTACAAGCTTTCAAAGAACACATTAATGCGGTAGACCAAATCATCAAATTTACAAGGGAAGAGGTACAAAACAACAAACTGGCTTTCTTGGACTGCTTGGTAGAAGTTAAGGAAAATGGTAAACTGGAAGTAGAGGTTTACAGAAAACCAACACACACAGATCAGTATTTGATGTTTGACTCCCACCACCCTTTAGATCACAAGCTGGCTGTCATCAGAACCCTGCAACACAGAGCTGAGAAAATCCCCACTAGCACAGAGGCAAAAGCGAAAGAAATGAAACATCTCAGAGGAGCCCTTAAAACTTGTGGATATCCAGACGGGGCCTTTGTCAAAAGAAGTGAAAGGAAAGAAAAGAACACGAATACCAACAGTGAAGGGGAAAAGCAAGACAGGAGAAAGAACGTGGTCATCCCATATGTAGCAGGTGTCTGAGAAATTAAGAAGAATTTTCAAAAAACACGGTATCTGCTTTAAACTGAACAACACACTGAGATAGCATTTGGTACATCCGAAAGACCCAATACCCAAACACAAGAAAAGAGACATCACATACGCAGTGCAGTGCAGTGAAGAATGCTCTGATTTGTGTGTGGGGGAGACCAAACAACAAATGCATCAACGTATGGCCCAGCACAGAAGAGCCAATTCCTTGGTTCAGGACTCAGCCTTTTACCTGCATCTTAAGGATAAAGGACATACCTTTGAAGATTGTAATGTTAACATATTGGCAAAGGAACGTGACTGGTTCAAGAGAGGTGTTAAGGAGGCTATTTATGTGAAAATAAAGAAACCAAGCCTAAATAGAGGTGGGGGGGGAGTTCGACACCAACTGTCTGCCATGTACAATGCTGTTTTGACACCTTACTCTGGGCCTTCCTATAACACCTCTTAGCCACTATCCAATCACGCCCTTAACACATGGCTGTGATGTGCTAATTGGGATTTTCCAGTATACATAATTGCCACAGATTCTGGTTCAAGTCATTCTGAATTGAGAAAGCCAGTCAGATGACTAGCTAAACATCTTCAAGAACTAAACTTCAAGTCCTGGAAGGAATTTTTTCCCCCTTCATAAATTTGGTGGTTTTTTTTGCCTTCCTCTGGATCAACAGTTAGGCAGGAAATGAGGGTATTGCTAGATGGGTTGGACTGGATGGACGTATGTCTTTATTCAACCTCAAATACTATACCATACAATACTATACTAAGATGGGCAAACATTTTAATAGTTTGTTATTCTTTTTTGGGACACTTACCTAATCCAACCTGTCGTTTAGGGCTTGGTACACACCATAAGATATTTTCAGCCGGCTGACCGTTAGTGACGTGTACCGGTCTGCCGGGCAGAAATACCGCATGATGTGGGGCAGCTGGCCATGACCAAGCTTGGTTGCCTGTTCGTCGTAATCAGATGAATGGGCAATCGGGACTGTTGGTAAATCCCAGGCAATCGTGTGGTTCCCTATGGGACCACACAATCAGTTGCGCGAATGGACAGCCGCGGCCACTATTGCCACGACTGACAGTCATTTGTCCTGACACTTGCTAGTACTGAACGCTCGGTTGGAACAAAAAGTCTGTGTGTACCAAGCCTGATAGACAGTCTACATTTGAGACATACAGGGAGAAAACCATTCATCTTTCTTGTTTAGGAAAATAAATATCTTTCATTCAGTGCAGAAGATCAAAAAAATGATCCTAGTTGTTGAAGAGACAGCACTTTTCATAAAGTGAATAAGGACATAGATGAAATACAAATATTCTTTCTCTTTCACCCGGGGGTGTAAAGATATCAGTAGATTGATAGACGGGTATTTAGTCTATCCCCGGGGGTGTACTGGAGAACTTTGTGTGTACCCATGTTCCGTGTTCCCGGTGTACCCCGGGGGTGTAAAGATATCAGGTGATTGAGTACAGGATATTTAGTCTATACCCGGGGGTGTACCGGAGAACTTTGTGTGTACCCATGTTCCGTGTTCCCGGTGTACCCCGGGGGTGTAAAGATATCAGTAGATTGATAGACAGGTATTTAGTTCTATACCTGGGGGTGTACCAGAGAACTTTGTGTGTACCCATGTTCCGTGTTCCCTGTGTACCCCGGGGGTGTAAAGATAGCAGTAGATTGATAGACAGGTATTTAGTCTATACCCGGGGGTGTACCGGAGAACTTTGTGTGTACCCATGTTCCGTGTTCCAGGTGTACCCCGGGGGTGGAAAGATATCAGTAGATTGATAGACAGGTATTTAGTCTATACCCGGGGGTGTACCAGAGAACTTTGTGTGTACCCATGTTCCGTGTTCCCGGTGTACCCCAGGGGTGTAAAAATATCAGTAGATTGATAGACAGGTATTTAGTCTATCCCTGGGGGTGTACCGAAAACTGTGTGTGTACCCATGTTACGTGTTGCCCGGTGTACCCCAGGGGTGTAAAAATATCAGTAGATTGATAGACAGGTATTTAAAAATACAGCAAGACAGAGATAGAGGTATCGAAAGGTAGAAGTATTAATTTTTCTGCATCAAGCTGCTAGTTTTAAACGGTGGAATTTTGATGCGTCAGGAGTTCCCAGGCTTGGGTTGAAACTCTGACACGTCTTTAGCATTTATACGAGAAGCATATGGAATGAAGAGGTTGTTTAGAAGAAGTGAAGATTTTTTTTAATACTACAGTAAATTAACATGAATATTGACAAGCTGGATCAGTGCTGTTTTCTAGACATTGGTAGATGCAGATAATATATTTTTATATAGACACACATCGCCATGTGGCCTCCATGGGCGTTCAATATCATGACTACAGTTATCTGTGAAACGCTTTATTTTCTTAAGGGCTTTGTGATTTAACTGGAAGTAGCTTGGACAATGCAGTTGTCCTTTAATATGTAGTAAAACAAAAGCTAAATATAAGAAACCATGACAAAAGCACACTGAGAAGAATAAAATAAGTCTTTGCCAATTCAGCAAAAATGTTCCATAATGCCTGAAAAAAATAACTCTTTTTTTGTACACTCATTACTATTCCTCAGTAGAGATGTTCGAGTGAGTTTTGTTTCGTGTTCGGATTTTCAAATTTAAGGTGTAAATACTGTAGCATTAGAATGTTAGTGTAAATGGCCCAGGGACTGGGGAAATGGTCTGGAGAACACATAAAAATAACCAAAATGTATTAAAAATCTTTCTTTCTTCATGTTCAAGCTATTTTCGAGGTTCCACATTGAATATTTGAGGGTTCATGAATTTAAAAATATTCAATAATAGATGGATCCACCACATACTTTGAAAGTTCACAAATTTTAATTTGAGGGCAGGACTGGCAGGGCTGTTTTTCATGGCCTGTCACAAATCATGATCTCATAGCAAGTGTAACACTCTGCTGACTAAGCACTCGCCCTCCTCCCAGAGCCTGGTAATTGCAACATTGTATTTTCTACTTCAGATGCTGATTGCAGCAACTAAAGTAAAAGACCAAAATAGTATTAGGGAAACAGTATTCCAATCAGCATTCACACACTTGACATCCTCATTAAAAATTAATTTATTAACACAGACATAATTTGTAAATACACCAACCCCCTCTTACACAATACCCTACCCCTTAATCCCTTAATGTGCATTTAGAAAACTAAAACATCCCCAGTAGTTAATAAAATCACAAGTATGGTCTCAACACACAAGCTAAGCCTAGTAGTGTCCAATGTAACAAAATATTCTCAAATATTAGTAGCAATAACTTGATACTGAAAAATGTAACACTGAGGAAAACACTGAGATGGGTTAATATAACCGAAGTAAAGGATACAACAGTGCTATTACAAGCAGCTCTGGGAGGGAAGACTGGGAGTGCTAAGAGCACTGCTAAAGCAGAATGTTAAGCTGGATACATGCTCTAACGATGTATATTTTATACACAAATAAACCGGTCTGACAGCTACCATGGGAAATTTTAGCCTTTGTCGGCCTCAGGGACGCTCATTTCTGCTCGACACACTTTAACGATAAGGGGTGATTCCATTGGATCCAAAAGGCTTGTGCGCATTGGCATCTGCTTGCACTTAGTATGTCTGTGTTACAGTGTCTGTGATACAGAATGTCTGTAAGTATGTTATTAGCGCTTTAGAGTCAGCACCCCCCAAACCTACTTTTCCCTAATTTTCCCTTTACTCAATTTCCACAAAGCTGCCCCTGAAGAGAATTACTAGACCTGGTCCCTTGCCACTCTTCTGCGCTACCTATCTCTGCTTCCTGATATACCTGACAGTCATGACCAGGAAGCGCCTCACTGCTGCTGCTTGTGCTTGAAACGAGCTGGCAACAGAAGCAGGAGGCAGCACCCAGGCAGCGAGGGACCGGGTCTAGTAAGTCTCTTCAGGGGCATCTTTGTGAAAAATGAGCAAAGCAAAAATTAGGTTTGGAGGGTGCTAAACCTAAAGCTATAATTTTATTTTATTAGCTGGACATGCACTTAAAAATGTATGGAGTCCCATTTTACCTAAACCCAGCCCTGTTAGACAGTTCACAAATTCAAATTCAAGGGTTCACAAAATCATTATTAACTGGATTTCGGATTCTGATGACTATTCTTTGTTCTATCCTACTGTGTAATGGTGGCCAAAGACACTACAATCACGGTAATATGATCCATAGATTACACAATCATATTGGGTGATAAAAAAAATTCCTGATAGGGAAAATATTGCACTATTTTTGGGCCATTGTCCATACACGGGCCGTGGATCGTACAACCACCACATTGGAGTGCTTTCTCCAGTACAATTCATGTCAATGTGGGTGGCCACATTATATGCACTGTGATGCAATCCGTCTTCTGATCACATGCAATCAGCATTTTTTTTGTGTATCTCATATACAGATCGCAGCACAAATGGGCAATAACGCACAAACACACTGACAAAATGGTGCCCGGAATGCTGACTTTTATACCCAGGGGGTTGGCATTGCTGTGGTTGTTGATATTAGGTTGCTGCAAAATACCGTTATAACTGATTCAGAACCAGGTTCAAATAGGACCGGAACTTCCTCTCTAGTCCTTAGTCCTGAGTAGCAGCCGCCCCACATATAACATACAATATTTCTGAACGACCAACCGATACAAGGTACTATTGTATGGTGTGAACCCAGCCTAAGGATACTAAATGATTTCAAGAAGCACAACAGGGGAATGGATTTATGGTGCATGAATATTCTATAACAAATCCCCATAAACAAGTTATACCTATGTCATCAGTTATTATTGAAAATAGACAAAACCTATGGGTTGCAAATCTTTTTCCATGTTTTATTTCAAAATCCAATACCCCTCCAACAACCTTCACAAAAAAATGTTTTTGACATAAAAGTTTCATTAACGTGAACGTCCACCCCCAAAACCATAATTTAATGCTATTGGCCATTATTCTAGCTTTAAAACAAGCCAAACCTCATAAAAATGCATTCAGACAATTTTATTCAGACAATTTTAAGATACATACATTTCTACTACCTTCCTTATGCAGAGCAGGAGCATCTCAGTGTAAATCCAAGCTGTCTCACATCACCTTAGTCCGTGCCTTATCTGTTACCATGCAGCCTTCAGCCTCCCTCAGCGCGCTCAAACAGGAACTTCATATTTGTGATACCCTCTCCCACCAACCAGATCCATCTTTGCTTGTCCATCCTTATCTATCATAAATATATGATAGATACCCCCTGCCCAGACCTAACCACTGAGTTATTTCTTTTAAAAAATAATCACAACTGTACTTATAGCGCTCCGTTTCCCCGGCACTCTCCACTGATCTGCATCTCAGCAAATCACAGACGCGACTGTCGGTCTGTCCGGCTCCCTGCTTGTAAATTCCGGCAAGCAGGGAGGTGGATCAGTGCGCCACAGGTACGAAGGGGCTGTACGTAACATTTTACTCGTTTTATTTTAAAAAATAACATGGCGTTTGGGGGTGGGCAGGGGGTATCTACCAAATATTTAAATATGATTTTTAGGGTAGACATATTCTTTAAAACAAACAAAATACTACTACAACCCAAGAGTACCAAATTCTGTGATTCATAACCAATGTTTAATTTCCACACTACCATTTACTATTTGTAATAATAACTACAATACACATCAGCACACCATTTAAACTAATCCGCTAAAACAGCTAAATAATTACTCGTCGGTAAGACTGGAGAACATTACCAATGTGTGCAGACACAGCAGGACAGACATTACATGTTCTGCAAATATTGGGGCAGTTGGGAGGGCAGCACATACATTGCACCTATCAAGTACAGCAACTTTTCCTTACTTGCAAGCATTTGAGAATACTGAATATGCTTCCACTATTTTAGATTTTTAAACCATCATTTTAGATAACAGTTCATGCAGTTGAACATATTCAGGTCTGCAAAAATAGACTAAGCTAGAAAGGGAAAGTTTAAGTATAAACTTTGAATTTAGCTTGAAAGGCCGCATTTTGCAAGGGAATGTGTGTGTTTGTGCTGCAGATTTTAAAACTCAATAATGGCAATGATGAGGACATTTTTGCTTGCATTTATTGATGATTGATCAAATTAGTTTTTTTACCCTTTAAGTATAGCTTCCACTGTAATGGAAAGGTAGGTCAGTAGGTGTGTGTACCTGTGTCTGTGTGGGGGGTTGCGGGTACCAGCTTTTGTGTTTATGACCATGAAACAAACTGTTTTCATCTCATGACCCTTAAACCTTGAAATATCCACATTTGAGGATTGTTACCATTATAGTCTATGGGAAAAATGGCCCAAAATTCTCAGATAATGCTGTAACGCTGTAACGATTCCTTAGCTAGGTAGTAGCACACTTCTATATGCCCTGCACATCTGTACCAAATTTCATTTTTCATGTCTCTAGCTCATAAACTGTGGCAGGAGATACAGTTCAAAAAAGCAGAAGAAAATGAAGAAGCAGAAGATATAGAAAGAACAGTAATTAAACTCTTCAAGCCAAATTAACAGCATATTTTCCATTGTGTGGGAAAACAAACAACAATTGATATACTGTGTTTTAATGTCTTCAATTATCTACAACCATTATGGCTGATCTTTAGTGTGGCAAAACGTCTGAGTGACAGAGAGCAAGATGTGTGACAATATAACAACTGCCAAGACTACTGGTCTTGGACAGGATAACAACTTTTACAGTAAGTGTAAGGGGCCCTGGGCTATATATTTTACCAACTTTGTTTAGTGCAGGAGACTGTGCCATTAACCATCTTGTTGGTGTTTCATCTTGTCCTCCCATAAACTAGCTTCAGTGTAATTCAAAAAACAAATTATGCCTACACATACATAAATACTTGTACATATACTGGGCAAACCTTTCCTCAATGTATTGTGCAGATAATAAATATTAATTTAACATTTAATATCGCCCCCCACATTATTCAACCTTTCAATCCTTTGATTAGTGCAGCTCAATCCTACCCAACATTAAACTATTAAAAAATGCAGAGACCATTACAGAGGGGTCCAGGGGTCACTATGTCTGTGTTTTAATCTGAGTGGAGCTTTTTTGCCTAAGTTCTATGGTTTACCTGATCCTCCTCATTAGATTTGTCTGTGAGAGGGGCCTAATACAGGTAAGTCCTACTTGTTTGAGCAGCTAATTAGCTAGCATGCTGCTGATCGAAATTTAAAGCCATGCTCTTTTAATTTTTGTTGTGGGATTGCTCAGTATTTACATTAGAGACCCAGATTAGGGATCTTTATTTATTTAAACTAGGAGGAGCACCGAGCTTTAGGAATATTCCTTGACTTTAAGGACTGGTTGTGGAGGTGGAGAGGTCTCTCCCACCCCCCTGGTTGTTCCTTTGGGCCATTATAGGTAATCAGGCCCTTATTACCTTTGCCCCATTTTCTTAGTAACTTGTACAAATCTCTGTTGCTCCCACTATATTTTTTAAATATTTTGAGTGTGTTTTTGTGATTTTAATGTATACCTAATAAAATATTAAACGTTTTAATTAATCTTTTCCCTCTGGATAGTGCCCAAGGATAGAGTAATTATATCGGGGGATACCCTTTCTCTTTATTTTGTTTTCACTTTGTAATTACATCCCCATTTATCCATCCTACACAAGGTTCTAGACTGTGCATCACATACTTCCTTTCTGATATACAGATATAGAGACTTTTACATGATTAATTCAGTATTTAAGGTGTTGATTGGTTAATAATATTTAAAGCTGAAATTAAGTATGCTTATTTAAAGATAAATATTTCTGTAAATGCTTTGACACCAGATGCAAATGTAGGTAAACTTATCTATGGATTTTTCATCTACAGTGAAAGCTTGTCAATTTTTTAGGTGCATCGATCATACAATTGATTGTGTTGTTTTCATTTGCATTTGTTGGTCTATTTAGCATACCAGTGGGACAAACCAGCCGTTTTGGGTTTCAGAGGCCAATAGAACATTTTCTATGGTAAGCTACTACTTTTTCCCTTAAATGCAGCAGCAATGAAATTTGTTTATATAACATATACCACATAAATATAAATAAATAAATAGAAAACGTCATCCACTATACAGTATTTCCCCAGAAATACATATAGGACCTGCCCATATGAAAGATATATAAACAGCAACGACATCCTATTAAGGATTGCCTGTCATAAAAACTTTCACAATGTAAGGAGTATACTCCATATCCAGTCTGAAATTAAACCAGACCACACTCAAAGCTACTAGGTAGAATCTTTTGTCAGGACATCTATCATCAACTACATTCTACAGCCTTCAAGGGTCACACTTCACCTGACCTGCACTATACAGCCAGGGCTGTTTTAAGGCATAGGCCACCTAGGCAAAGAACTAGTGCGTCTGTTTTTCTCCCTAGCATCTCCCTATCACCTTTTACTTTCAGTGTCAGATCTGCTCTCCTTGTTCCGTTTAATTTGCAACATTGTATTTAGTACAGAGCCTGAACTCTACAGTTCTTCTTAGCAACAAATGTTGCAAATGAACATGGTGAAGGAAGGAGGGGGAGGGAGTAGACGGATCTGGGGTGGATTTCGGGGTCCGCGAATCGCAGATCTTGCGGATTTTCCCGAAATCCACTTTCCGAACTTTTTCAGAACTCAGTTCAGAAATTTTCAACGCTACTCGAACGTTCAAGGATTTTCGAACATTTTGAGGATTTTCGAAGATTTTGAGGATTCCCGAACATTCGAGGATTTTTGGCTGTTCGGTAATCCTCGGACAGCTGAGGATTCCCGAACGGCCGAAAGTCCTGCGACCGGATGTTCAGGGGTCCCGCGGCTCAACCTGGGACCCCCTCCAGGGTCCTTGAAAGGACAATTGTGGCCCTTGCAAGGGCCCTTTGGGGCTTAAGGGGTCTCGCAGCTCAACTGGTTAAACTTCTTTCCCCATTGACTTTAATGGGAAAATTTGCAGATTTGTGAATTTTTTTTTTCCGGAAATCCGCGAATCCTCGATTGGAACGGATTTTCGGAAGTTCATACATCTCTACTCTCTAGGAGAGCAGTTTATAAATGCCAGGTAAAAGCTGCTGCAGACTTTCCAGCAGTGGCGAAAATTTCCGAACTTCTTTCCCCATCGATTTTAATGGCAAAATTTGCGGATTTGCAAATTTTCGATTTTTTTCAGAAATCCGTGAATCTTCAAGCGGAACGGATTTTCAGAAGTTAAGACATCTCTACTGAGGAGAGCAGTTTATAAATGCTAGGTAAAAGCTGTTGCAGATCCCTATGCCTCTTTCTTCCTTCCACCCAACTCTGCAATTAGAACTTAGAGTAGGTGAGTATATAGTGAACAATTCAATAGAGGAGACATGGAAAGCAGGTACATACTGTATATCATGATAATGCTGGCAGCTGAAAGATTTAAAGATAATACTGTTACTGTGCTGGCGCTGAAAGTGTTAATGGCAATATTTTCGGAAAGTGCAAGCACTGAAAGTAATAATAGGAAGGTGTTGGCATTTAAGGGTTAATGGCAATATTCTCAAAAATTGCTGGCACTGAAAGTTTTAATAGTAAAGTCTGCTGGCACTAAAGGGTTAATGGCAATACTCTGGAAAAGTGCTGGAACTAAAAGTATTAATTATAAAGTCTGCTGGCACTAAAGGGTTAATGGTAATATTTTGCTGCCACTGAAAATTGTAATGGCAATACTCTCAGATCTGTCTGTTCTGCCCTACCCGGCTATGTTTTCATGCCACCCGGCTGGAAACAATTTCTGGGGAGAACACTGGTGCCACATATCACACATCCTATCCTCTGCTTCCAATCAGTATTTAATAGGTGGCCAGTGTCGGTACGTACGCACAAACATAGGTATACATGCCTGCCTCACCTGTTACAGCCTGCCCCCCCCTTATCAACTAGTGGGACAGTGTCAGAAGGAAGAAACCCAGCTGTAGTTTGGATGGTCAAGGTGGGAGGGCACCTAGGGCACTAAGATGGCTAGAAAAGGCCCTGCATACAGTAGCAGGGTATATTAGGTAGGTGGTCAAGTTGACCTATTTCAAGGAATGTGCTTCCTCTTCTTTTGGGTCACACACTGATGAGAAATGCACTGCAAAGGGCTGCAATAAAATCAGATTCACATCATTATCCTCCACTAGCAGCTCTGCACCTCTGCATCTTATTTCAGGAAAATAAGTTTAAAAATCTCATAGACCCATATTGTTAACCATAATGGAAATCCCATATCTTATAGCAACCAATACAATAATTTTTAGACTCTGTATCATTCCCACCATATTAAAGGGTAAGTAAAGGCACAATTCAATAAAACCATTCCACCCATCTCATCAATTATTTAATTGTACTCTGTCAGCATGTTTTCCTTTAATTAGAATTCAGAAAATAAGCAAGACAACCCAACTGAAGTTTAAAGGGCATGTCTACCCCCTAAACTGTGTAGTTTAAAAAAATCCTTACCTTACATCTCTGCTCCTTATGGTTCTCCTGCAGTGCTTGTTAAAAGTCCAGAAAACTGAATAGTAGGAGCTGTCTTCTTGTATGAAAGGTTTCTGCCTCGTCCTTGCCCTCTGAGAGGACAGTGGCATGTGCAGGGGAGCCCTTTCCCTCCTCCCTGGCTGCCCTTCATCTAGTGTCAAAAGATTTAGCTATGTTTTAGGCCAACATTTTTACCCCCAACCACTATTTTAGGTGTCTAAAAAAAAACGAACTCTACTTACAGCATTTTGCTCCCGCAGTGTTCTCTGTTGCCAGCAGCCATGGCTGTGATTGGTTACCTCTTAGCCAATCACAGCCGTGGCTGGAAGTCTGGCCCCCTAATTTTAGTTCCAGCAAGCAGGGAGCCAGATCATAATGCTGCGGGATTAAGGAGCTTTAAGTAGAGTTCTGCTTAATTTTTTTTAGAAATATTGTATAGCGGTTGTGGGTGGGCATGGAGGGCCTATAACAAAAAAAAATTGTAGGGAGGAGATGCCCTTTAAGCCTTTTGTAATTCTAGTATCCATCTTGATTTTCCAGAACTCTTCTCTCCTATTGATCTGGTCTAGAATGATCTTTTTACTTATTCTTTCTATACCTGGTGCAACATTTATATCTCTCTGGGAACATTCCTGAAAATAATGGCCAATTGGTAACTTTCTATCTCCCTTCTCAATTCTCCTCAAATGTTCCCTGATCCTCTCCTTTAAAGGGCAAATCCTTTGGCCTACATACTGTTTGTTACATTTACTGCATGTTATAAGGTAAATTACATTCCTAGTATTGCAGTTCATAAAACCCTGCATCCCATCCTATACTCTTTATTGGTCAATGTCGATGTAAAGCCGTAAGATTTCTTCACCCTACCACAAGTCTTACACGCGTTGCCTCCGCACTTAAAATTATCTTGCTGTTCTAGCCACCCTTTTCTCTCTCGCTCCACTACTAAAATGCTCATGCACGCCCTTATAATCTCCCGTCTTGATTATTGAAACATTCCACTAGTATCTATTTTACCATCCATTAAGTCGCCATAAAGGGAAAGTCCACCCTTAAAACAAATTGGTAACTTGTCATTTATTTGCCGCTAACCCCTATTGCTATTTTTAGAATGTTATTCTATGCATTTCTAACCGTATATTTAATGATAATTATTACCCCCGTTCTCTCAATTTATGGCTGAGGTATCTGCCTCCTTCCCCTGCTGAATGAGCTTTAAGGACCTTGAGCATGTGCAGAGGAGACAGCAAGGGGAAAGAGCAGCCAATAATCGGTTGTGATTTCAGCAGTCACAGGCTTGATTGACTGCATGGGGATATGAGCTGAATGAAGGCAATAATATTCTTAAGTATCTGACTAGTAATACATCTAATTATGTGCTGAATATATTGGCTGAAATCGGGAACAGGAAAGTGACCAGCTTTTTGTTTTAAGGGTGGACATGCCTATTAAACCATTAGTGCTTTCTGCACTAGTGTTTCAGCTGAAAATGACATTTACATTTGCAACATTTGAAGAAATACAATAAGGTTTTAGAAAGCCTTTGAAGAATAAAAGTAACGTAGTGTAAGGCTTTTTCCCAGACACAAATCCTTAGCTTTTTTTTAGCACAAAGCCCAGTTCTTAATTAAGGATATAGAGCACTGAGATGCTAATGATCAATGATATAATGTGTTGACCCAAACTAATTAACTGAAACAGAAACAGCTGTACAGGGAATATGCAGAGGGCAGGAGACAATGATACTAAAAAGGTGAGCTTGTAATAAATGTTAGTTTAAACCTTTAAATGTGTGCACGCATATACATTTCATATAAGAAATTATAGTTCCGCGCAGTTTGCAATATATAAAATACAGACTATGGAAAAATGAAATATATAAATACCTTATTAAAAATAGCAATCAAGGGCTTAAAGACTTAAAGGAGAAGTAAATCTTTCCAACATTCCCCTTTCATCTTGCTTTATCTAAGGTAAGTACCTTAACACTATGGGGGTGATATAAAGGAAAACTAAACCCAAACACTTCAGAATCTGAACATATCCCCGTTAAAAACACCAATAAACTGTAAAATAGTAATACAGTAAATAGCATTAAAGTAAATGTTACCACTTGAAGAACTGAATGAGATAACTATGTGTATGTACAGTGAATGGCCACACCCCTGATCTCAGTCACATGCTCCCTTGCCTATTCTGTTCTGTAAAAGGATTGGTTAGAGGCTACTAGGGGTGTGACCAACTGTAACAAGTTTCTACAGTATTTTAGGACTGAGCATGTGTTAAGAACATTATGGTCAGTGACCACACTTTGCGATACTGGAACACTGGGGAATAAGACACAAACCTCATGTTAGAAAGTAAAATTTCTCAACAGTTATATAACAACAACATTTCTCAACAACATATTAAAATGAGGCAAGACACTGATTACTGCTATTATAACAGGGAGATCTGCCTTCTAATTCAATGTTGTTCTGAGGATTTAGTTGTTCTTTAAGATTGTTCCTGCTGCATCTTACCTGACTGTGCTCACATGATTCAGTAATCAATTACTTTGGAAACCCTCGAATGTAGCGTTCAATTTGGGTAACCCTCGAATGTAGCGTTCAATTTGGGTAACCCTCGAATGTAGCGTTCAATTTGGGTAACCCTCAAATGTATTATTTGGTAACTCTTGTTTACAGCGTTCGATTTCAGTAACCCTCGAATGTATCATTCGGTAACCCTTGAATGTAGCCTTCATTTTCGTTAACCCTCGAATGAAATTTAAAGACAGCCGTAAGAGTGAAGGGCTGTAAGTATGATTCGTAACCATTTATTACAGATCTAACTTGAGGGGGTGGGCAGAGAAGCTTCAGTAAGGCCAAAAGATTTTTTAATCAATAACTCAGGAGCCAGGACAAATGTTAAGTGGCTATGCCTTTTCTTCTGTTCTTCAATCAATAACTCAGGAGCCAGGGGCCAATCTAAGTATATTTACCTTTTAAGCAATCCTCCGCTGCAAAGCTCCAAATCCTGACCACTTCCTGGTTTTAATTCTCAATGGCACGCATTATTCTTCATGCACGCTAAAAAGAATTAGAAGAGGTCGGGATTTGGAGTTTTGCAGCGGAGGATCGCGCAAAAGGAAAATATACTTATCTTCAGCCCTGGTTCCTGAGTTATTGATGGGCTTCAATCAATACATTATAGGAATAGTTCGATTTGGGAGTGAACTATTCCTTTAAAGGGCATCTATGAAACACAAATTGTGAAAAACATTGCAAAGTTAAGTTCATGTACTCCGTACTGACTTTCTCCTACCTCTGTCAGTGACTCTGTTTTTCCATGGTGTCAGATCTCTCTGAAGATCTCCCTATGTTACCTCCTCCATGTCTTAACTCTGGCTACCCGCAAGCTTATCATGTGCAGCAGGAGTGAAAAGTTCAACATCCTGAAAAGCACACCCATGCACAATGGCCAAAAGAAAGAAAGCTGTCATGGACACTCTGGGGGTAAAGCCACTCTGGCGAATTATAGAAACAGGTGGAAAGAAAGAAACAAAAGTTTTGGGGTGGACATGACCTTTAAATGCATATTATACATCATATCTTGTGACATCATTAAATGTATCTTATCCTGGGAACACATTCTGTGAAAATGGCACCCAACCATGTATAAAATAACACATACTCAGGGAGATTCAATAAAAAATTAAAAATCATTTAAAGGGACACTAAACTCCCATAATCCATAAAAACAACTATTTGCCATTCGTTTCTATTATTCACAGAGAGGTGAGAATGCTCCACTCACAGCCGCTCTGTCCCGACCGTGCGCCCTATCTTAGGCGCATGCGCGCCAATACAAAAGATAGGGCGCACGATTAGGAGAGAACAGCTGTTCAGTGAAGAAGCGGCTGCGAGTGGAGCGGCGGTAAGGTAAGTTCCAAGTCCACCGAGCGTAATATTATTCACAGGGAGGTGAGAATAAGCGTTCTCACCTCCCTGTGAATAATAGAAACGAATGGCAAATAGTTGTTTTTATGGGTTAAGTGTTCCTTTAAAATGGTGCTAATTTTGCCCCAACCAATCAGATCTTATTTAACATTTGTTAATGTTACATCTGATTGGTTGGGTTAAAATTAGCACCGTTTTAAACGATAAGAGCTTTTATTGAATAACCCTGACTGTGTATGATTAAATATATAAATAAAAATATTAAATACATTTTTTCATATTAACAGTATATTTCATTAAGGGAGATAAAACCTCTGCTTGTAAACTCAATTGTTAATATGCCATAACATTTCACATTCTGGGAGTTATTAATATAGAACCATGATTAACAATCTGATAAAAAATATTTAGAAAAGCACTCATCATTGAGGCCATTATTAAGGTATTAAGGTATTATAAGGATGAAAGCTCTTGGCCTGCAGTCTTGTGCTTCTATATTGTCATGAAACTCCTTGGGGTGTAATATCCTTATATTACACTGTAGGTAGCATATTATCCCTTATATAATACATAAGTGTGATATTTTATAATGGGAGCTGCAATGGTATATATCCTTATGAAAACCACTCAGCTATGTCACTAAGTGACTTATTTCTTATATCCCACTGCCCCTCCCATTCCAGGGTTCATGCCTGGACAATGACTCAACATATTTTGCAGTGTTCAACTTCACTAATGGAACCTGCTGGAGCTGCCAATGTCTCTCTCCTTCTTCACAAAGATTTGTTTAACCACATAGATGCTGGGCTGGGATGTTCCTTTCTACTGGGTTTAAGTTACAGAAGGTAGCTTGGGGGTTTAAATTAAGGTGGGAATAGGGACAAGGCTGGAATTTAAAATTTGAATGGGGTGAAGGAATCAGATACTTATGTATTATAAGAAATAATGCGCCCCTCTACATTATAATATAAGGACATTACGCCATTAGGCCTACGGCCTTGTGCTTCTATATGGTCAGGGAACTCCTCGGTGGTGTAATATCCTTATATTACACTGTAAGGGGCGCATTATCCCTTATATTACAGTTTATATGCTCTTTAAGAATCATGCACTTTAATATAAGGTCTTTCATCAAATATCACAGTAACGATAAATTTAATTAAACATAGTCAGGGACATTCAATAAAAGATCTTATCATTTAAAATTGTGCTAATTTTGCCCCAACCAATGAGATTTTAGCTTTCAAATGTTAAATAAGATCTGATTGGTTGGGGCAAAATTAGCACCATTTTAAACGATAAAAACTTTTATTGAATAACCCTGAGTATGTTTTTATTTAATACATAGTTAGGTACCAAGTTCACAGAATGGGCTGTATTGAATGTGTTCACAGGATATGATGTATTACATTTAAATTAAATGTTTTTTGCACAATATTTGCAGGGAGATTCAATAAAAGTTCTTATCGTTTAAAATGGTGCTAATTTTACCCCAACCAATCAGATCTTATTTTACATTTGAAAGCTAACATCTGAATGGTTGGGGCATAGTTTTAACGATAAGAACTTTTATTGAATAATCCTGTTGGTTTGGTAAAGGTTCTAGGTCAACAACCAAAACATTGCCTACATGCTTATATGTAATAAAGGCCTTTTGTTAAAAAAATCCCAAGAGTGCACCTGACATTTATTAGAGATAGATAGACAGACAGTCAGATACAATATCAGAAATTCAATAAAGATATTCAATTTCTTCTTAAACCATTTGTATTCTGCAACATTTCGTACCCCACTTCCTCAGGCAGTAAATGGCACAAACAATATGAATTCACAAAAATTCCATTCCCACTTTAAGTGAACCCCAAACTACAGATTTGGACAGATCTGGACAGAAAATGACTACATGTTTTTTAGGGCCATTTTTTACCTTATTTCATATTACAGAAATAGAAAAAGGTAAAAATCCTTATTCAAGCCATTAGGGTGCAATGGCCCCTGAAAGGGTCTCTGAGAAAATGTGGGCAAAGCCCAAGAGAGGCATCAAACTGATAGGGTACAATTGGTGATGGACTATGGGGAGGGCTCTGCACAGATGCACAAATAGAGATGTTCGAAATTGGAGTGTGTTTCGTTCTGTTTTTAGGATTTTCCCAAATAATTTGAAAATCTGAAACAGACCCATAGTCAATGCAGAAATAAATTTGATAGTTCAGAGTAAAATAAGGGTATAAAAACTGGTAACTTACCTGGGGAACATGTACATATCACCAAAATGTAAATAAAAGCAAATTTCCTATTTTGGAGCTTCTACATGTATATATGAGGCTACTTTCGGTAACCCTTTCAAAAGTAGATAACCCTTGAAAATAGCCTAGCCTAGATAACCCACAAAAGTAGCTTTGGTAACCCTCAAATGTTCTGAGATCCGAAAGTTATGAGTTGAAACCAGAATCAAATCATACCCGGATCCCATCTGTAGTACAGACACAATATGAAGATTCCCATGGGGTGGGACTTGTGCAGTCTGTCTTGGGTAGATAAGGACATGGTAACTTACCTGGGGAACATGCAGGGAGTGTCTGGGTGATCAAGACAGGTGGACCATGCAGAGCTTAAATTGGACCCTTCTTCGCCCCAGACACCTGATTTATATGATCAGTTATATGATCATAGTGGTTCTGTGCTGCTGTGTTTATTAAACTTGTGGTCCAGTTCCACTTAAGAATGTGAAATTAAAGAATTATATTAAATATACAGTATTATATACAAAGTAAAAAGTTTTGCCAGATGGCCCAAAACATTCCAGTAAATCCACCAATGGCAGTGAGCTGTTTGAAACAGGCTGGTCATAAAAAAGAACCCTGAAATATCTCCCTATCAATATGAGACACTGGTAGACAGTATAAAAATTGCCAGCTTATTGCTGTTTCATTCTAAAAAAGAAAATGACCATGAACAGGAGCAAAAGGTACCAACATAAATACCTTTCACTACAATAGGTGATTTGTCACCATTTAAATTTTGTATACTAGTGCATTTTATATATTTTACAGTATTTTATATTTCTATTTGTATTTTCATACTGTCTGAATGAATATCAAATGTTGAAATGCCCACATACCATATATCTTTAAAAATACACATGATACATGCAAGGGTTAAAGGGGATCCCCAGTATGTTGTAAATTGTTTCCATCGTGGCAGGAACATACAGTAAAGGATTTCGTAGAACGTAAATCTGACTGCTTCTCTGTAAAATCTTTTACTTACAGTAGATTATACATATCTGTTGTATTCAATTGGATCAACTGGACTTGAAGTTTAGTTCTCGAAGACGTTTCGCTAGTCGTCCGACTGGCTTTCTCAATTCAGAATGACTTGTACAAGAATCTGTGGCAATTATTTACCCTGGAAAATCCCAATTAGCATATCACAGCCAGGTGTTAAGGATGTGATTGGATAGTGGCTAAGAGGTATTATAGGAACGCCCAGGGTAAGGTGTCAAAACAGCATTGTACATGGCAGACAGTTGTGCCTGAATACTACCTATTTCAAATACAGGGATAAGTTCTATAAGCAAAAACATGGATGTGCTATGGGATCTCCAGCTTCACCCATTGTGGCCAACCTTTACATGGAAGAGGTAGAAAAACAGGCGCTTAATACCTTTAAGCGCATAGCACCCTTAAAGGTGATTAGAAAACTGAAGCCCCCGCTTTTTTTCGTTGGTCACTTATTCATTCATTGGGCCAATAGATGGTCCTCAGCTGGGCTTCAGAAAAGGAGTCTATGAGAGTTCACTGGCTAGGAAAAAGAGGCTTGAAGTGGAACCAGCTGAGAACAGTAATAGAAAGAGCAACGTCTATATGTGGTCAGCCCGACATATTAATTATACGCGCTGGGGGAAATGACTTGGCAGAGAAAAGGTCTTTAAATTTTCTGCTAGATATACAAGTGGAAATGGCCAAGTAGAAGGTTATTTGGAAAGACTTAACAATCGTATGGTCATGTATAACCCCAAGACTAAACTACAGGGAGGCCAGGTCCCCGGCACCAGTAGACAGAGCAAGGAAGAAGGTGAACATGTGCTTCTTTATGGACTCTTTGGGGAGAGCGTTTATTAATCATCCTGACATAGACTTTAAATGCAAAGGACTATTTTGATCGGATGCATGTATGTATGTATGTATGAATGGTTTATTTATAAAGCGCAACTTGAGGATGCAGCGCTGTACAATAACAAAATACAATAAGGTCATACAACGGGAACAAATACATAGATAGATCAGTATATAAATATATAAATTATATAAATAGAAGTGCTAGAGCTTTGCCACAAGAGGAAAGAGCTTGTAGAGCTTACAATCTATTAATTTGTCAGAGGTAAGTCGGGCGATTTTCAGAAATACTTGGAGAAAGTGGCTGGGTGAGGTTAAGAAAGCTGGAGTCCCCTACTTTAGTTGTGGAATGTGGTCTTTCCTTCCCCCACACAAAAGTAAAAAGGTGCCAAGGAATCACAGTTATGGGGCCCTACCAGCAACACCGAGCTATACGTCAGGTCGCAAGTAGGTGGGCTATATTGAGGGAGCACCCAGGGAGGTAACAGACAATCTCCCGATTCTCTATATCTCCAAACACCAGCTGGTATGGAGGGGGACTCATCTGGTGAGGTCATGGATTTATTTCAAATAAGTTCTTACCAGTGCTTTGTAAAGGGGAGAATATTTTTCTCCCTTGAATCCCCTTTTTATAAGAGACAATCATGGAGATTCAATAACATTTCTTGCCCCAACCAATCAGATGTTAGCTTTTAAATGTTAAATAAGATCTGATTGGCTGGGGCAAATTAGCACCATTTGAATCTCCCTAAATCTCTAGCTGTCTCTAGCTTTAGCTGTTGCTGTCTGGTAATCTAGTCTGTTATCTACTAGAACCCCACAAATCTTTTTCCAACAGAGATTTGCTTAGTACAGAGCAATTTATGGCCGGAGTCTTGTTAAACCCCAAATGCATCACCTTATATTTACAACATTGAATTTCATCTGCCATTCTGCTGCCCATTTTGATAATCTATCTAGGTCTGCTTGCAGAATTATTTGTAGTTTTCAAAGCTTTGCATAGTTTTGTGTCATAAGCAAACACAGAGACCTTGCTCTCAATACCCACTTCTAAGTCATTTATTAACAGATTTAATAGCAGTGTCCCCAGTACAGAACCCTGAGGCACCCCACACATAACACACATAGATGTAGCTACATTGACCACTACTATCTACAAGGGTGTAACTACCAGAGGCGCATGTGGAGCAACCGCAGGGGGTCCCATCTTTTCATTTTTCTTATGACAGAGCCTCCTCTCAGAAAACCACTGTGCATGAAGCACAGATATGGGCCATCATTTTGCAGGGGTTCCCAGTGATTCCTAGTTACGCTACTGACTCTTTGTTTGGGTTCCAACAACCAATTCTCTATCCATGTACAAATGTTTTTTTCTAGGCCAACAGTGCTTGGTTTATACATTAGTCAGTATCAAAAACTTTCACAAAATCCAAGTATTCTAAATCCACTACTATGCCAGAATCTAAATTCTTAGTCACCTCATAATGAAAAGCAAGCAAGTTAGTTCAGATCAGCCCCTCATAAATCTATGCTGACTATTTATAAGATCAGTTCTGGTAACAAAGTACAGAATATAATCCCGTGAAAAAGTTTTTCAGTATCTTCCCTACCACTGATGTTAGACTTATAGGTCTATAGCTACCAGACCTTTTTTGATTATTGGTATTACATTGGCTTTTTCCAATCCACAGGCACATTGCCAGACAAAACTGATTCTGAAAATGAACAGTGGTCCACATAAAACTTAAAATCCGAGGATGTATTTCATCAGGTCCTGGGTAGAGATGGGATCCGGGTCTGACACGAACCCGGTTCCGACATGAAACTCCTCGGTTCCAAAATCCGAATGATCCGTCCGGATTGTCTGGATTTCGGGACTTTGGATCACATTTTCGATAATTTTCAAATGTACGAAGCTATTTTCGATAATTTTCGAAAATAGCATCAAACGTTCAAAAATACGATCGGAAATTCGAAAATGGTCTCCAATCGTATTTTTGAGAATAACAGTCGATTATTACTATTACTATTCATAGTAATATGAATATTACTAGGATTCTCTATAGTGTATACAGAAGGAAAAAACTCTTTATCACATTTGCCTTCTTCTATATCAATATATTATAGTGTTTATCAAGCTTTTTATCCTTGGATAACCCCAGAAAAATGTTCACGTCTCAGTGGAACACCAACATTAATAGTAAAAAAATTTTTATCTACTGTTTCTCAGTCATCAATATATCAAAATGCATAATTCATGCAAACATAGCACAATGATACATACAATATATCCATAAATATATAAACCCTCATTACCAGGGTGGATTAGTACAGTTCTTTTTACTATTTTTTTGAGGAACCCCTAGCAACTTCTCTGTGACCCCTATGGGTCCTCAGAGCCCTGGTTGAGAAACATTGACCTAATATATTACTATGAATAGTAATAGTACTAATAATAGTTCTGCATTTGACTTACTTACCCACCAGCTAATATTATCACAAGGGGACATCAAATTTATCTGTAATATAGTTTACTAAAAAAGTAAACATATGCAGTTGAATAAAGAAAACTATACTACAAGCAAAATGCATCATTACACCCAAATAAAATTCTGTTACTTATCTTCCATTCTTCAATCAATGCATGTGGAGCCAGGAATGAAGATAGAACAAAATTTACCTTTCACGCAATCCACCGCAACAGCACTGACAGGTCCCACTGCTTCCTGGTACTTATTAACTGTAGTGCGCCTGCACGATAATTGGTGCTATAGATGATCCAGGAAGTGGTTGGGAATTTCAGTGCTGCTGCGGAGGATTGCATGAAAGGTATGTTCTATCTTCGTTCCTGGCTCCACATGCATTGATAGAAGAAAGGAAGGTAAGGAATAGCTCCTGAACCTCACAGCCTTCAATCAATACATTAAAGTACTGGTTCACTTTTGCAGTGAAATATTCCTTTAATTCAAAACCCATGCTCCAATGCAATATTGAGTTCAACTTTATTTGGCACAACAAGGTGCAACTATATCCGCTACACTCCCATGATGCATTACAAAATGCTTAACACATTACAAAACACAAAAGAACTGTATCGCAGGAGCATGGAAGGTATATTAGGCATGCAACTCAATATTGCATTTCCACCTTTGGGGTTATCTTTTTATGAATTTAATTATTGTTTTTTCTCTCTAGGGGAAACACATATACAAATAAACTGGATAATACATACAGGTCTAGAAAAGCACAGGGTGTTTCTCTTTGTTTGACTTCCTATACAGTGATTAAATATTTTGTCTACAAACTTGAAATCAATAAACTTAATATGCAGAAGTAAGCAGCTCTGATGGCAACGGCATTATATGTTGAATTTTAACCAACTACAAGGACAAGGTTAGATACTTTAAAACCAACTGTTAAATGCGGTTCTTATTCTCTTAAAAAAAATCCCCTTTACTTGTTTCTCTGTGACTAAATACATTTAAAATAGATTTTATAGGTGTAGGAAGGAAAATCCTTTTTCAAAACGATTACACTTCTGTTATGTGTGGGTGACTGATAATGGATAATTCCACCGAGTCTATATTGGAACATAATTCAGTTTGTTCGACTGTTACTGTAGAAACCATCAAAGGTTTCCCTGGCTTTAACTGTGCACATACTAATAAAACAGCCACAGAAAATGACTAGACGCTATTTGTTTCCATTACACCATATATATTTTTATACGGAATTCAGTATAAGCTAGAAAACAGCATGATAGGGGAAAGGGAATCTGGGCACGTAAATGAGAAATTGTAATTACAACAACAACAAATTTATCAAGTTTAGTTTAGGAGCTGGGGGAGTAGAAAGAAATATAATGGAATATTCAAGAGTCTTGTGAGCCAAGAAATAAATATCTATTAAGGTGCAGGTTCCAAGAGCCAACTCCAAAGTAATGTAAGTAGGCGAGAAACTGTCCTGTTACTACCATTTCCTTCAATCTTTAACTGCTACCAACACTTTGCATAACAAATCTTAATACATATACAGCACAAATAAGCAGGTTAAGTTTTATGTATGAATGTATAGTTTATTTATCTAGCACCACCTGGGGATGTAGCAAAATACAAAAAGACAAAAAGGTCAAAAATATAAATACATATATAGTTCAGTACATAATAATTACATACATTCTATAAATATGTAAGTGCTAGAGCTTTTCCACAAGAGGTAAGGAGGTCCCTGCCCATAGAGCTTACAATCTAGTTAGGTGGGCAACATACAGATACAATTGAGTGGGTATAAGTGCAGTAGTGAGACGTATGCAGTGCAAATTAAAGGGCATCTATAGTGAAAAAAACACATTGCCCCTTTGCAAAGTTAAATTCATGTACTCTGTGCTGCCTTAATCCTATATCTGTCACTGACTCTGTTTAACCACGGTGTCAGATCTATGTGCAGCATTCCCCCCTTCTCCCTCCCCTCTGTTACCTCCTCCATGTCTCAGCTCCGGCTAACCGACAAGCTTTTTATGTGCAGTAGGAGTTAAAAGTTCAACATCCTGAAAAACACACCCACGCACAGTGGCCAATAGAAAGTAAGCTGTCCTGGAGACACGGAAGAAGGAGATCAGTACAGTTTACGATCTCTCACTTTGTGACCCATCATCAATCAGTGAAAGCTATTAAGAAGGGGGGTCAAGTGCAGCCTTATATCTAACATCAAAGCTACCTTTCTCCCCCTGCTAATGCTGTTATCTCTATGTTTATTACAGAGCAGGGAGGGGGGATCAAGTCACAGGGATTTGATTGACAGTCCAAGTAGGAGTAAAGGAATGCAATCACGTATTCTTCTAACTGGTGTATCTCAGGACAGAGAGGGAATCTGAAAAAAGTGAAGACACTCTGGGGGTTGTAGGGAATTATAGAACACATGGAAAGAAAGAAAAAAAAGTTCATTTTCCCACTATAGATGCCCTTTAAAACAATCTAGACTGTGCTGGTTACCAGATAGGGAGGATGTAAGGCTAGATTTAAACCTGTTGATTGAGGTTCCTTGATGAAGAGCAAGGAGAATAGAATTCTAGAGGATGGGAGCTACAAGAGAGAGAGGATTAATGCGAGAAGAAGCAGTCCGAGTGGGGGGTCTGTACAGGAGATTGTTGTGTGAAGCATTAAGGTGATTGTCTAAAACGTTTTTTTTAATAGTGCTCCCTTAATGCTGGTACACACAATGCAATATTCCAGTCCAATCGACCGATAGTTCAGCGTATCGGTTGATTTGGCGGAAATGATCACATGGATTTTCCGCCGTGTCAGACCAACCGTTCGTCCGAATCGGACATAGTGGAAAACCAAGGTCCAATCGTGATTTGTTTTGATGATGATGTTGGTGATAACAGTTTGCAGTGTGTCATTCATATAACCTCTGCATTGCATTCTGTTATCATTTGAAAATAAGAGTCAGATGGAAATTCTGTTGGATAACACATTGCTTCAATGAGAAAATAAACCTGGTGGTAATGTTACCTTGTTCTCTTTCCCCCTGAAACCCCAAACCATTATCATTTGTTACCTGAAGTAAACCTGCTTTCAGTAAATGTGGAAAAATGTTGTTTGGGTGGGAAAATGATGCTGAGCTTTCACCAGAAGCACTTAAAGTAGAAATGTTGTCTGGCAAGGTATTGTACAGGCCAGGGCTGGCAGTATTCAGGACATTTTTGACAAAGCAGAACAGACAGCAAGGCATTCTACAAAAAAGAGGACTAAAAAAATTTGCATCAGGAAGAGCATGAGCGCCTATGCACGGCAGCATCGTACAACACATGACATCATCAGGTCAGAGAACCTACTGCTCATGAGTAGGCAACATCTCACTTCACTGAAAATCCGTGCAGCCCTGCCAGGAGCATGATGTTGAAATGTCTGCACTGTTCGTAACATTTGTGTAACTTATGACCAGATTATAAACACTTGCAAAAGATAGGTGGAATCCAAATGTAATATGAGGGACTGTAAACTTACTTTTAAAGTTTGGAACACCTTAAAGCAATAATGTCTGTAGCTACCTTCTCTCTGTGAATTTTGATCTTTCAGTACAGCTCGCCTTGCAGTAACAAGAGATGGCCGAACTTTCAAAAGTTTGAAAGTTCGAAAGTTCGAAAACGGACCCATCAAAGTCAATGGGAGTCAAACAGTTCGAAAAGTTCTAATGAAATACAAATAAAATATTAATGATAACAATGTAAATGGCTGTGGGACCTGGGAAATGGTCTGGGGAACATGTTTGAATATCCAGGACATTTTCGAAAAATCAATTTTACTCTCACTCGCGCTATTTTCGAGCTCTCACGTTCGAACATTCGATGTTCATGCCTAGGTACCATGAACATTTTACTCACGGATTCCATGCTCGCGTATAGGCTTTAATGGACACTTTACTCACGGATTCGATGTTCACGTCTAGGTATCATGTACATTTTACTCGCAGATTCGATGCTCACGTATGGATTTTAATGGACACTTTACACGCGGATTCGATGCTCGTGCATAGGTATAATAGGCATTTTACTCGTATATTCGAATGGTCGAACATTCGATATTTATCTGAATTTTCTGAAAATATCGAAAATCCGCGTCCGGGATAGTTCGAGAAGTCTGAATTTGTTCGAATTTGAATAGTTCGGCTCGAACTTGGGTTCGAGTTCGAGTTCTGGTCCATCTCTAGCAGTAACTTATTATTATTATTTATTTCTCATTTAGCAATCTTTGTTAGTTTGGGGCAGTAGCAGTACTTATAGGGATGACCTGAACAAATGAAGTGAATTGCAGATTTTTTAACGTTAAAATAATCAGTTTAATCCACATGGTTAGTGGCAGTTTTTAGTAAACACAGTACAGAGGAAACAGCAAAATCAGATTACTTGTTATTCATTATTATTGCCACCAGTTCAGTAGATTACAGGTTTTTCAACATAAGTTTGTGCACCTGAAGAAACAGCTACATATTACACTATTTTAGAATGTGGTGTTTAATTTCTTTCTCCCCACAGAAAAGCTGGATGAGGTATTTTCATGCAGTGTAGAAAAGAAAAAAAAAAGATTTACACATTTTAATAAAATAATTTTTACTGCAAAGCACTGTAGAAAAAAAACATGTTGCTAGGCAACTTGACTATACCACAAAGCTACCAACATTAACTGTATAAACAGAACCCAAATGTAAAATATATGAATGGACAACACAAATATAGATTGCCAATACAAGACATTGTAAAATGGAAGCATACTATATTAATTTTCAGTAAGAAAAACTCAAATTTCTTCTTCGTTGCCAATATGTGCTAGATTCACTGTTGTTTCAAAAATCATTAAAGGGTTATTTTTCATACAAGTTATAGATATATTAAAAAAAATGCATTCTGTCGTACCTTCAAAATAAACCCTAAATCACACCTCTAGGTAAAATTTTTCTGCAAAGTTATTACTGGAAATGTTCAGCAATATTACTTTCAGCATGAGGACTTCCTGTTTTCAGCTATGTGACCATCTTGTAGTCGTGTGACCAGCTTTTGCCTGCATTAATAGCCCCCTCCCCCTCTTAAGGGGCATGTCCACAATATAAACATTAACTTTTAATATAAGGGTAGCCCCCCCTTCCCAGACCCAAATGCTGTGGTAGTTCTTTAAAAAACAAATCCAAATCATACTTACAGTCCTTCACTCCCACGGCGCTCTCCTCATGGCTCCCTGTTTACAGGAAAGTTGCAGATAGGGGCCAGATTGGCAGCTGCGTCTGTGATTGGCTGAGAAGCAGCCAATCGCAGATGTGGCTGATGGCAATTGAGACATGAGTATGAGTAAGTATTAGATTCGTTTTTTAACTGGTTGGGGTTGGGCAGGGGAGAGCCAACTTTTATTAAAAGGATTTAATGATAGAATATCGGGTGGGCAAGGATGGATCTTAATGGTGGGTGAGAGGGGGGAAAGGGCTCCCCTGCACATGTCAGAAACAACTTAAAGGAACTGTAAACCTAAAAAATAAGTGTTTTCCAATCATTTCTATTATTCACAGGGAGGTGAGAATAAGCTTATTCTCACCTCCCTGTGAATAATAGTTTGATCAGGGGACACAGCCGAACTTACGTTACCTGGCGCTCCACTCGCAGGTCCTTCAGACCTGACAGCCGCACTGTCCTGCTCTCCCCATCACGCGCCTATCTTTTGTATTGGCGCACATCCGCCAAAGATAGGCGCGAGGTAGGGAGACAGGGGCAATGCGGCTGTCAGATCAGAAGGAGCGAGTGGAGCACCTGGTAAGCTAAGTGCCACTGTAATGCTACAAGCGAGTGGTCGACCGGGACAAATGACAGTTTGCGCGACCAATCGTGGGGTCCCATAAGGAACTGCGTGATCAGACGTGATTTACCAACATGCGGAAGAACGGGCTACTGGCATCGGTCATGGCCAAAAGCAGAATAGATTTTTTGGCCCAATCAAATGATACACGGAAGTATCGGTCGATTGGGTGGAAAAATCTGCCTGTGTGTACCCAGCCTAAGAGTTGTGTATTATCCAGATGTAGAGGTGGTGGTGGGTTTGTAATCCAATAATTCAGTTAAGCAAGCTTTCCAACTCCCCAATCACCACCCCTATCTGTTATCAAATTATTGATAGGTAGAGTCAGTTATTTAATAACATAAAACATAATTTGTTATTGTTAAAGCCCTTTCAGTTAACAAACTCATTTTGCTAATGCTTTACTGTTGGTTATGACATTTGTCTGTCTCCTTTGCAGATTCCTCCTTATATTTCTGGTTCTCAAATTCTCCTTTACTCCCAAACCAACACCTTCTTAACTGGAAATGTGCCTACAGATATTAAAGGAGAAGTTTTTCCAAAAACAGTTAACATGAAAAAAACCTAGGGCAGGGAGATAGGATTGGTACGTTATACCTCCCAGTAACATTTTTATGAGAAGCGGCAGCACAAAGGAAACTGCTTCTGCCAGTCTTCCTGAGTGCTTCAGCACTATCTTTAATCCAGGAAGGCCCAGGGCACTAACCTGGCAGAGGAAAACTTTATGAGCTGTAGCTTCTCAACAAAACAATAATAGCAGGTAGGAATAATCAATCCTACCTCCCTGCCCCAGGTACTTTTCATTTGTAAAAAGTTTATTTTTACAGTACATTTGTCCTTTAACATTTCTTATGTTGACTCTCTTTACTCATAGACCCATATCTGCAGCCATAGATTGCAGCACAGATCACAATGACATGCTGACAGCATTCACAGACACAAATCAGTCTGTTTTAACAGGAAATCTTGTTTAATAGAACATATTTTCTAAATTACTTTATTACTACTATAAACTCGCTTTTTTGGCTCCCCCATTTTGTCTAGTAAATCTCTTATCTTTTTTTGCATTTAAAAGCATTATCGCTCAAGATGTTATAACTTTAGTAGCCAACCTTCTGTAGGCTGTCCTTTGCTTCTTTGCTTTAAATGTCTCTCTTCCTTTGAACTTAATACATACTGTATCTCCTTGATCATATTTTCTCCAACTATGTTCTTTTACCTCTTGTTATCCAAGATTGCATGTACTGTATTGGCTCATGCCAAAATAATCCATTATTTGACCTCTCCATCTTAGAATGTTCAGTAGTGTATTTCTCACCTTTTTCATACTCCTTAAATAACAAATGTACAGCTGTTTGAACTTCTTTCTTTCTTTATTTGAACAGTGTATGGTTGACTTACACAAGTCATTAGTGTCCTTACTATAAAATCACTCCTTTTTACAACTCTCGTTGTAACATTTGACACACTATTGATCACTATTTCCTGGTACAAATTCACCTTTTCTCCAGCCTCCATAACATTGACCTTTCATAGATTTATCCTTATTTACATTTCTTGCAAGATAACATGTTCACCTACTGGAACATTGTCTATGGGTCCATAAAGGAGCAGTACTTTGAACCTTTTAACTATTGTTTAATACTTTCTCAAATGCTGGATAAATCAACCCCCTTGGACTCTCCCTTACTGTCCCCAATTTTTTCCCCAACTAAGCTATCTTTCTACTACAAATGAATAAAGGAGAATATGGCTACTAAATTATCATAAAAACACTTAGCCTACTAGGATCACATTCTAGCAGAAGCAACAACAGACACTATATAGTTAGCTCTTAAATCAAATATAAATTTCAAATGATTCTTTCAACCCGGATCTTAATAATCTGCTACAGAAGCTATATTTCCTCAAATTGTTGGGCTACAATTGAAAGACAAGATACATTGTACTGTCTGAAATGTAATTGACTATGGCAATGTCCAAACATACAGTTTTTTTTGGAAAACCATGTCTGCTTATACAAACCAACATCTAGTTAATCATGTCCTACTTACGCCAATATGGGCAATTTATATTATACATTACATTACACCATCTGAATCAAAAATCCCACCTGGAACCAGGAAGGAAATCCATTATGCAAAATTTAATAAACCCCTCACCACCAACAATGACGTTATTTAAGACCAAACTTGCCTATTTATTTCGGATGGACTGGGTGGAAGCTGCCTTGGACAAGGAAATCAAAGTTTCACAATTTTTTGCAACATGGGAACGTTTTATTAATCCAAATGAAACAACAAGTATATACCTGTTTCTCTACAAAAAAACTGTATTCTGAACAAATTTTCATTCACAAAACCCCAAATAATTTTACCTTTGTCTACTTGTGTTTTCAATACATGGTCTACAGGGGGTCTACATACGACACCCCCTCCTACTTCTCTATAGCCCCCCTGTTCCAATTGAGAATAGATCCATTCATATACTGTACAGTATAAAATGGAAACAGAACCACATGTTTACAGAGTTGTTATGAAGGAGGCTCTATACTAGTTTTATGTCATCTGTTTCTTGCAAAGAAAGGTTCTTTGTATACATGTAACACAAAAAAATCAAGACAAATTGCATAATGCTCAAAGCTCTGGCTTATGTAAAGAAAACAATTTCTTTAATGTGGATGACACCTAGACTTCTCAATGTTCATTTAAACTTGTTTATTCTAAAAAATAAAAAAAGGGGGTGGGGGAGTCCCCAAACACATGAATTCATAGAATTCACTATGGAAGCTCTATGAAGGATTGCCCAACTAAACGTTATATTGGGATGCTCTTATACAGTAACAATTTGGGTGTTGTATTTATTGATGTACTTATGTATATGCTCAAGAGATGCTGGATCAGATGAACATAACCCTAAAAAGAATGCATTATTAGTGCATAAAATTTTTGCACATCATGTGCATTTTTTTTAATCATTACATTTTAATTAGATTTTGTAATAAGAATAAAACAATGTTAAACAATAATATTGATATATAAATATACATTTGCTTGCAGTGATCATTAGCGCATAATATGAAATAAATCCATAGATATCTGTATACATATATATCTAATACGATAATATTTGAATATACTTTATTTATAATACAGTATTTGCAACATTAAACCAGCTAGATTTTTTAAGATAGCTTTTCTTTAAGGTATATTTAGACACACATTTGTTATCTCTTTGTATCCAAATATCCCAATTATTTAGAAATTGAAATCAATGGTTGGCACATATGTTGTCCCTCCCATTTAGATTGTAAGCTCTTCGGGGCAGGGATCTTATTCCTAATGTGTCAAGGCTTGTTGCACTTATTTCAGTTTATGCACAATTTATACATAATTTATATATATATATATACTTTCTTAACCGATGTATACAATTGTATTTAATTTAATTTTTATCTATCTGTATAATGGCTTGCACTTATCCCCTTGTTTGTATACTCTGTATTTTTTAATGTACAGCGCTGCGTACCCAAGTGGCGCTTTATAAATAAAATTATGCATACTGTACATACATAGACAGACACAGGCAAATAGATAGATAGACAGACAGACAGACAGACAGACAGATAGATAGATAGACAGATAGATACATAGAGAGACAGACAGATATATAGATTGATAGATAATGACAGAGTGATAGATAATCAGACAGACAGAGAGATAGATTAGACAGATAGACAGACAGATAGATAGACAGACATATAGCTTAGATAGACAGGAGACCAATATGAATAATCAGCTCATTATATTTGGGGTTGTATTAATAAATGTTTTGACATGTTTAGGGGGATCTTAGTAACAGGTCACTGGAGGGACAAAAATTAGCATACCTGGTTTGAGTGACAGGTCTTTCCCTGTACATGCTGTTATTTAAAATTAAGATTTCTGAAAATATACAGCTCGGATTCCAAATCTGAAAAAATTGTTAGAATAGTGAACCATTACACTATCTAAAGGTATGATTTTTGAAAATTCGATTTTTGGAAGTATAGATACCCCTTAAAAACAAATAAATAAATAAATATTAATTAGTCAGTGAATTGAATTATTTTACTACTTATTTCAATACAGTAATAATATAAAGGATACTTGCCTTCCATCTATTTCTGGACGGCATTAATTAAACAAAGCCTTTGCCTCCTAAGGTACGACCACTGTCACTGGAGGGCCAAGACAGTGGTATGGATTCCAAAACATCATGTCAGCCGGCGCTGCAGCCCCTCCTCTATAGTGCGCTAGTGGAGCTGTACATGCCTGGTGCCCATTGGGCATTTGTAGAAAGCATAACTTACCATTGCTATTTACACCTTTATTTTTGAAACTCACCCATCCATGCCCCCTGTGTTTATGCTTTTAAATAGGGTTGTTCTAGTTATTTCCCATTCTGTAGAAAATTGGTGAGAATTTTTTGGGCCCACAAGAAACAATTAACTTTACAGGGGAATTCAGTGGAAAATATCAATATTTTTAAAATTCAATTATATTATGCATACCTAGTTATTCTACATATTCTCTTCCATTTAAAAAAAAACAGTTAAAACTAGGATGCAAAAATGCTGCTCTTTTTTTAAGTTTATGTATTTACATATTTGCATATACATATTTGCTTCACCTTAGATCTTTATTTCTGCAATTTGCATCATATTTGAATTATAGTGGAAAGGGTAATACTTTATAACATCAGCACCATTGAGTTAGAGTAGGCTCACTGTAGTTTACCTCCATTGTTGAGAAGCCAGGCAGGCTTGGCCCCACTGGACATACCCCCACCACATTGGCTTTTATACCTAGGGGGTTGGCACTGCTAAAATAGCTGTCATTTGGGACATGTTGTTTGATCTTTTCCACAAAAATTGGAAAATCCTTGAACCACATTTGATAATTATCAAAAAAAGTTTGAAAAAGTCTGAAAAGTCCAAAGTCTGAAAAGTGTGACAAGTCAGAGCTCATTCGAAATGATAAAATACAATTTGAACTTGGATTGGAGTTCGAATTCTAGTCCATCTAACCACCGTGAGAAGCCTTGTGGTCTGGCGATGTGTGCCCAGCTTTATCTGTTATGGAATTGTGCCCCTCCTTATACAAAGTGTGAATCTTACCTAATGCTAAGGCCTATTTTTCACTTTACTTGTTTTTAAATGGTTTAAATATGAAGTCACATTACACTGTTAAATAAAGAAGTATAATCATTTTTTCACTAAGAAAGTCAGCGGTGGATTATAATAAGGCTTAACCTTGTTGTATTACTCAATCTTAAACTTCAAAAATAACTTGAAAGGAAAGGTTTAGGTATCAACTTTAAATTAGGCTTAAAAGGCTGCACAAAGCTCTAATAATGCGAGTGTCTGTGTGTGCTGTGAGTTTTAAAGGGCATGTCCACCCCCAAAACTAAAATTTGCCCTTCATGCATATATTATTGAAAAAATAGTTACATCATATCAACAGCATGCCCCACATATGCAACGTTATAGGGCTTCAATTGTCCCTTCATCAGGCAAGGGTCTGCTGCAACAGAATATGTGGGTGTTCTTGATTGCTATATATAGGTAACAAACATATAAAGGAAATGATGTCCCCTCAATTATGATGAGTCCCTGTAAACAAGTATAAATTATATCACATATCACCTATGGTAACATATAACATATAATAACATATAACTCTTCTACATTTAATCACCTTCTTGGAAATGAGCCACAAAAGGTCGGTAAGTATTCACAACTGTTATAATCTTTAGAATCTCTTATACAGATCATAGTCCCGATTTAGGTCAAAGAGGGAGCAAGGGGTTTTATATTTATATATATCAATCAAAAATGGGTCCCGACGATGACCCAAGCTGGGTTGAAACGCGTTGAAGTTTATGTCCCAACAAGGACAGTCTATTTGCTAAAGGAAGTTTATATATATATAAACTGGTATCAATCAATAAGTGCCCCGAAGTAGTATCTTTTAACCATTTATTCCATGTGTAAATAGTTTTGGCTTGATAAAGGTTCCAGAAACAGGACCGAAAAGTCGCTATATCTACACATGGAATAAACTGTTAAAAAAGCCCCCTTGGGTGCGCTTCTTGATTGATACCAGTTGTATAGATTAAGCGTTTTAAGTAGCACCAGGGGCGAATAAATTTGTATTGCCTCAGAGGAAGAGTGCCCACAATATCCAAAATGTATATGTAATATAATATATAATTATATATTATATACATATATATACTACAGGGCTTCTTATTGCATTTTCTTTAAAGAACAGTTTGTGATAGCTCAGTTTCTTACTTTTCAAAAAGACATCGTTTTTATTGTCACTATACTTGTTCCTTTGAGAACTAACAGTGACATAACTCAAAGTGGGCGGTAGAAGCCGTAAGGTTTAGAGAAAACCTTCTGTTCATATGCAAACTGCCAAATTTATTGTAAAACACGTTGAAAATGGTTCAAATCAGATTAAATCAGTTTAAATTTTATAAGATTTTTTTTCCCTGGCATTTTCCTGCGTTGTTAATAAACTGTAAAAATAAATAATAGATGATCTTGAAAGACAACTACAACCCCTAACTACTAAAGCATATCTGACACCAATTCTATCTCTTATATACCCCTGTCAAGCTCTAGTTTTTTGGTCCTGCAGGAATTCTTCAAGCTGTAGCTTGACAGAATTTCCAATTTCACATCTGTACCCCTTGACCCAGTGTTTACCATTGCAGGAAAACAAAGTAAATACATAATTTTTTTCTATAGATAAGCAAAGACGGCTCACTGGAGGGTAGAATATTAAATATTTGCTTGCATAGGATTTTAAAGGGTCACTTTACTCACTCAAACAACTTTATCTGAAACTGCAATTTGAGAAAGTGGTACACACATATTTATCTGTGCTTGCTTTGTCATTAAATTATTAATATTTAGTGTGCCCTAATTGCCCCCACCCTCCCCTACTCACTACCTCTTGTAATAAGTTCTGCACAGCCTCACCATGGACCCTTCTGTGCTTACACATCTCCCCCTTCCTTCCCCCTTTTTTCTTTTCACTGCCGATTCTCTTAAATGATGCAGAAAGTGTGCTGGCAGGCAGCCAAAGAACCTAGTAAGAGGTCAGGGATGGGCCACATATTATAATTTCTGCTTCTGGAGTGATAGGTCTTTCCCTGTAAATGCTGTTGTTTCAAATGAGAATTTCTCAGAAAAAATGTTTTGGAGTAGTAGGATCTTGCTATATCTAAAGGTATAATTTTTTAAAATTAACAGGGAGATCCAATAAAAAGGTCTTATCATTAAAAATGGTGCTAATTTTGCCCCAAATAATCAGATCTTATTTGAAAACATCTGATTGGTTGGGGCAAAATTAGCACCATTTTTAACGATAAAAACTTTTATTGAATCCTGTAAATCCATATCTGCGCTTTAAAAGAACTCACTTCCAAAATTGTCATTGGTTTCCAAAAATTGCATTATCAAATGAAACAGTATGTATTCCCATTGAAAGCATTTAAAGGACAACTAAAGCCACAGAACAACGCTGAACCTGAAGGCAGAACACCTTAATATAAAACCAGTAAACTCATTTTGATACAGGCGCTGGGAAATTTACCTAAATAACATATGGTTTGCGCTTTACTTCACAGCATTCTAGTACCACACAGTTTGGTCAATGACCATTATGTTCTGCATATGCCAGTCCTTAGCTATGGCAGAAACTTGTTACAGTTGGTCACACCCATTAATAATCTCTAGCCAATCCTTTTACAGGACAGATAAAGCAAGGAAGCATGTGACTGAGGTCAGGAGGTGTGGTCTGACACTGCACATACACACAGATACTTCATCCAGTTCTTAACAGGCTTACATTTATTTTAATACAATTTACTGAAGTGGGATTTTATAGCTTATTGGTGTTTTTAGGGGGTTTGTTTTCAGATTCTGGAGTATAAAAAATTGGGTTTAGTTCTCCTTTAAGTACTTGAATAGCTTATACTGTCTATATTGCATACAATTCCCTAAACATAGTTCATCAAGGTGCCACCTTAATTTATTGCCCCTTCAGTACTAGAAAACGTCTGCATGAGAACTCTGTAAGATTTTATGGATACCCAATACATTTCATGTTTACTTTTACCTTAAACTGGTCTAGTATACTTTAATGCAGACTAAAATCACTAGTATTAACCCTTAATTAAAAGTATAACAATATTCATGGATGAGGCAGTTCTACACATAGTAATTACAACCAATATTTTATTCTTTATTCCAATTTAGCTCCTAAGGGTTTGGTTTAGTATAAAGATTCTGTTTTATGTCTAAGAAAAAAATTGGGCACAAAGACACAGTTAATAAGAATGAAAACCTGAGAAGGTTATCCAGTGTTTTGTGACACTCACTCGGGTTAAATGACATTTCTTTTTGGAATTTACTTGTGAAGTTAATGTCTTCTAATTCTACTGTTAGTTATGTGGATTGATGGATTATTTGCTCCCTGACATGGATCAAATTCCTGACTTGTTTAATTTTTCTTTAATATATTTACAATATACTTCTTTACCCCCATTATAAATAGGGCCCTATGAGACTAGTATTCTTCTCAAAATTAATTTTTTCTGTAATTGCAAAGACTCTTGGTAGCCTCAGAGAAAGATAATTCATATTCATTCAACCCTGGAAATCAATGGTTCAACATGACTTTGAGTAGGCACTATCCTAGGAATGATCAAATTTTCTATAATGTTCTTCCAACGTCCAATAGAAATTGTATACTTGTATAAATATTCTGTTGGTTAACTCTTAATCAATCTATGTATAGAATTACCATCAGGGATTCTATAACTGAATGTTAGAAATGCAGTAACACTGCAATCCCAGCGTTACTGTCTAATGTTAATAAATTAGGAATTTCTACAAGAAAAGGGTCGTAGATATAAATATAAGAAGGGTTCACATTTTGTTTAGCAAATTCAGTTTTACAGCCCACACAGCAGGCATTGCATAATGGGTACATTCTACCTATTAACCAGACATTTCTGCTTTTGTCTAGGTATTTTAATTTAGTGGAGGTGATTCACAGGGATCCACTAGGTTTCAGTACATGTTAGATTTGTTGACCCTGTGGTTTATTTTTATGAACTGTAGTTTCCTAGTAAAACACTTCAGATAAGTCTGTTTTCTCTGAGGAATATTATATAATTTACCATTAAAAAAAAAAACAACAACAGTGTGCACAAGGAACCTAATGTGCCATAGTGTGTGGGCTGTTACATTTTATCCTGCTTACTGAGCAGCAAAATATTTGGCTCATGCTGTAAAATATACTTGCACATGCAAATAATAGTTAAAAATACCTACCCTGATGTTTTTTTAATGATACTTTAATTAAGCCATGGCTAAAATGCAATATGCATTACAGTCAATAAAATAAAAGTGCTTTTTGTAAAACACCATCTACTTTTTAATTTAAAGGACAATGAAACCCAAAAAATCAAAGTGTAAGTTAGAAAGTACTTGTCTCAACGTCCTTCTCAACATGGAACATTCCACTCAGGGGCCTTTTCCTTATTAGCTCATTTTCAGTTTTGTTTGTTCCCCAAAGCTGAAGCTGACAAATTATCATTATTCAAATTGCAGAAGTGTCTGGGTGGTGCAGAAAGATTAACACTTTCTTAGTATCAACATTGTAGTGTGAAGGTATCTAGCTCTCCCTGTCAGCTGCAGCAATATTAACTGAAAGTCTCCCTTATTAAAGGGAAATTTTGGAGGATAAGAAGAGTATGGTTTAGCTTATTCTGTATGTATAGAAACAACATGGTGCAGAGCTTTAGTGGGAGGATAATGATTTGAACTTGATCTTAGCACAGCTTTGTGTAATGCATTTCTTAGTAGTGTATCTATTAAAAGGGTCAGGGTTGCCTGATCAGTGAAATATAAAGGGACACCTAATAAAAACACTTGGTATGGCTAAGTTAAGCCTCACAATACATTGCACAACACCCAAGTGGTGAATGGCCATTTAGCCCAAAATTCACACATGTGAAGCCATTCGGTTGAGCATTTTTAATAATGCGCCATATCATTCAGGGTTGTGGGGCCTTAGAATTACTGCTGTTTACTTGCAATCACAAACAATCCAACATTACACTCTACTTCTCTTTGCCCTGAAATACGATGGCAATTGCAATCCGATCACGTTAAAAGCGCATGCTTGTGTTTGCTAATAGGTGTGGCCCCACTTTGTGCGCTGCAATCCGATTTTAGGACTACATGCAATCACCATTTTCCCTGCAGATCACATGTGCTCTGATGGCGCAACATTACACAGACCGCTGCACAAGTTGATGATAACGTGTGCGGTGCCGTCCCTATAGTGTGGCCTTATTGTAAACTGATGTAAATGTAAGCTCAGGGCCAAGAATTTTATAAAAAATTTATAAAACTGCACCAACTATTATATATACTGTTAGGAGTGGATAGTGATCTTGTCTGGTTATTTGATTTGTGTGTGCTCGGTCTTTTCTTTATTGCTGGCCAGCGAACCTCTTTTTCTATTCACTGTTTTTCCTACAGACAAGGTGCCTATACTTTCCACTACCTATATGATATTGTTGAATGAAACAAGTTGCCATAGAGCATTAGGGCTCGTTTAGGACACTACATCAGTTTGTATCCGTTTTTCAAACGCAGGTGTGTTTAAAAAAATGGACAGACAGTAAAACCCATAGGATTTCATAATATCGTTCACACCTGCTGCGTTATAATCCGTTCCGTTCCAGTCCATTTAAAAAACGTACTGCATGCAGCATTTCTGTCCGTTTTTTCATGCATTTTCTATAGAAATCAATGGAATACACATTGTTAAAAAATGGATACAAATGTATGCAAAAAATGGATAGAAACTGACAGAAACACATGCTGTGCGTGATATCATTAACATTATATGCAGTTTTCATTTTACCCATAACTCCCTGGAAAACGCAAACGCATGTTAGAGCTAGGCTACACTTGTGCGCTTTTAAGAACTATCCGATCATGTTTGCGATCCTGTGCCTTTTAAAAGCACATAGTAATGCAAGCCAATGGGACTGGCTACATTAGTGCATTGTGCTGCGATCACCATTTTTTGCAATGGCATGTGCTTCCATAGCACAATATTGTAAAATTGCAGCTTAAGGCCACAAAACCACACAGGTAGCATGCATGCAATCACGTGCACGTTACGGTGCATTGTAGTGGGGCCCTTAACGCGGATAAAAGAGGTCACAAGCGGATGGTAAAAGCACACAGAAACAAACAGCATTTTTACGTGTGCTCAAGTGAGGCACTAGTCCAGAGCATAGGGAGGATAATTCATTTCTCAATAGTGTACCGATTTAAAGGTAAATGTTGGAGGGAAGGCAATCGGTGCAGCCCTGCTAATTACATTTCATACCCTCCACCATCCACCTTTTAATTGGAACACTATTGAGATATGCATTGATCATTCCACTTTAATAAGGTAGCACAGGGCTCTGCTAAGATCAGGTTTATTTTTGTTATCCCCCCCCCAGCAGTTCTGCCCTATTTTGTTGTCATACCCACCAACATTTCCTCTAAATAAGTTCTCTGTTAAAATATATATCACATTGTCTTCCGCTTCCCACACTTTGTGCGACTTCTAATTTTATATCTTTTAATAGTGTTCAAATGTGTCTAAGTGTATCTTTTGTGTATCTTTTGAGATTTCACAATGTGATTTTCACTATGACATCAGCATGACATCATTTTCACTATAACATCAGCATGAAATCATCATTTTAATTTTAATCTAGATTTTAATTTTGATCCAAAAAAGCATTGCTCTTGGTGTTACTTTTTACTCTATATCATTCAATAGTGTTCAAATGTATCTAAGTGCATTTTTTGTGGTGTCACTATGACATCAGCATGACATCATCATTTTGTAATAAACATAAAAGGAAGGGAACTCCACGCAGATTGACTGCTAAACCATGTGTTTATTCCGACATGTTTGGGTCCACAAGCGGACCTTTCTCAAGTAATGATTGCTCCAATTGGTGGAATCAAATGTCCAACAATGTGTGAAGTCCAATGAAAAGAGTCCATGAAAACGTCCTTAGAACAGATTTGCATTGCAAACCAAAAAAAAGCATTGCACTCATTGTGACTTCTATATCCTTTAATAGTGTTCAAATGTGTCTAATTTTTTGTCACTAAATCTTATTTCCTATTCTGTATCTTTTACAGTATTTCAAATATATCTGAGTGCATTTTTAGTAATGTCACTATGACATCAGCACAACATCATCATTTTATACAGATTTGAATTGTAAACCAAAGAAGCACTGCACTTGCTATGATTTCTTATTCTATATTCTTTAATAGTGTTCAAATATGTCTAAGTGCATTTTATTGATGTCACTATGACATTAGCATGACATCATCATTTTGTACAAATTTGATTTCTTATTCTATATCTTTAATAATTGTTCAAATGTATCTGAGTGCATTTTTAGTGATGTCACAATGACATCAACATGACATCATCATTTTTTACAGATTTGAATTGTAAACCAAAAAATTGGTGTGACTTATAATTTATGCTTTAATAGTGTTCAAAAAAGTGAATTTCAGCATGACATCATATTTTGTACGGATTTGACTTTTGACCAAAAAAATGCACTTTGTTTGATTTGTTTTTCTATATCTTTTACAATTTTTCAAATGTATCTAATTGCACTTTTTCATTTTGTCACTATGACATTAGCATGACATCATCATTTTGTAGAGATTTGAATTGTAAACCAAAAAAGCTTGGTGGGACTTCTTATTCTATATCCTATAATAGTTAGAGATGGACTAGAACTCAAACTCGAACCCGAGTTCGAGCCGAACTATTCAAATTCGAACGAATTCGGACTTCTCGAACTATCCGGACGCGGATTTTCGATATTTTCGACCTATACATGAGCATCAAATCCGCGAGTAAAATGTACATGGTATCTAGGTGCGAAAGCGAGCATCGAATCTACGAGTAAAGTGTCCATTAAAACCTATACGCGAGCATCGAATCTGTGAGTAAAATGTACATGGTATCTAGGCACGAACATCGAATCTACGAGTAACGTGTCCATTAAAACCTATACGCGAGCATCGAATCCGCGAGTAAAATGTACATGGTACCTAGGCGCGAACGAACTCGAAAATAGCATGAGTGAGAGTAAAATAGATTTTTCGAATGTCCTGGATATTGGAACATGTTCCCCAGACCATTTCCCAGGTCCCACAGCCATTTACATTAAGTTACCATTAATATTTTAATTGTATTTCATTAGAACTTTTCAAACTATTTTACTCCCGTTGACTTTAATGGGTCCGTTTTCGAACTTTTGAACTTTCTATATAGTTCGAAAGTTCGAAAATGGACCGAACTTTTGAAAGTTCGCCCATCTCTAATAATGGTGTTCAAATGTGCATTTTTTTGTGATGTCATTATGACAGCATGACATCATAATTTTGCACAGATTTGACCCAAAAAAAATCGCACTTGGTTTGATTTCTTTTTCTATATTTTTTTTACAATTGTACATATGTATGAGTGCATTTTTTAGTGATGTCACTATGACATCAGCATGACATCATTGTATACAGATTTGAATTGTAAACCAAAAAAAGCATTGCACTTGGTGTGACTTCTTATTCTATAACCCTTAATAGTGTTCAAATGTCTCTAACTGCATTTTTTGTGATGTCACTATGACATCAGCATGACATCATCATTTTGTACAGATTTACTTTTGATCCCCCAAAAAATCGCACTTGGTTTGATTTCGTATTCTACATCTTTTACAATTGTTTAAATGTATCTGATTGCATTTTCAGTGATGCTACTATGAAATTAGCATAACATTATTTTGTGCAGATTTGAACTGTAAACCAAAAAAGCATTGCACTTGCTGTGACTTCTTATTCTATATCCTTTAATAATGTTCAAATATGCATTTTTTATGTCACTGTGACATCAGCATGACATCATCTTTTTGTACAGATTTGAATTGTAAACCAAAATAACAACACAGGTATTCTATATCCTTTAACAGTATTCAAATGTGTCTAAGTGCATTGTTTGTGATTTCACTGACATCAGCATGACATTATAATTTTTAACAGATTTGAATTTTGACCCAATAAAATTGCACTTGGTTTGATTTCTTATTCTATATCTTTCACAATTGTTTAAATGTATCTAATTGCATTTGTCACTATGACATTAGCATGACATCATCATTTTGTACAGATTTGAATTGTAAAGCCAAAAAAGTATTGCACTTGGTGTGACTTTTATTCTATATACTTTAAAGGGTATGTCCACCCAAAAATAAACTTTTTATATGTTCTTTATATAATAGCACCAACCTCAAACGCCATGTTCATTTTTCTCAAAATCATTTGCTTTGCCTGATATTTAATGAGATATATATCAGGCTGCACTTCCTCTCCACTTCCACTTTAGATGACCCCGAGCTGCAGCTTAGAAAAAAAAAAAAAAATTCTTGCCTGTGTTTGTGTGTGTCTCTCTCTCTATCTCTCTCTCTCTCTGGGCTGGCTGGCTGCAGCTGTTGATCCTGGATTTCTTCAGTACACATAACTTTACAGCTGTGATTGGTTGAGAGGGAAAATCCAGGGATCCAGGGGTCAGACCATTACTGATGCAACTTCCTGTGTTCTCACTGCTGGATGCTAACAGACATGCTCAAGAACATGAAAAGAACAGAGGCAAGGTAATGTAACCTGTCTCTGTTCATCGCTGTATTGGTCCATGCTGCAGGATTAAGCCAGCTACAAAGGTCTGTAACTTTTGAACCACTGGACCGATTTACATGCTGTAAAGTTTGTTTTGGAGCACTTATTTGGGCCAAATAAATATAAAAAGTTAGTTTTGGGGGTGGACTTGCCCTTTAATAGTATTCAAATATGTCTAAGTGCATTTTTTCTGATGTCACTATGACATCAGCGTGACATCATAATGATGATGTCATGCTGATGTCATAGTGACATCACTAAAAATGCAATAAAATACATTTAAACAATTGTGAAAGATATAGAATAAAGGTTTGTACACACTTGCGATGCGCACGAAGGAATGTTTCGGGCGGTAATTTGCCTGTGTGTAGGCACTTTATCACCCAAAACGGTTGTTCGTTCTGAGATCCGCCAGGTTGGTCGGTCAACGATACCCGACTGAAAGGACATTTCGCCTACACACAGGCCGATTATCGCCTGGAACGTTCGTTCATACACAAACTTGTGAACAAAGCTTCTATATCTTTCACAATTGTTTAAATGTATCTAATTGCATTTTTAGTGATGTCACTATGACATCAGCATGACATCATCAATTTTACAGAATTGAATGTTTTTAAATGGCTTTTAAACCCTTAAAGCTTTTAAACCCTTAAAAGCATTGCACTTTTTGTGATTTCCTATTCTATCAGGGAGATTCCATTAAAATTTCTTATCATTTAAAATGGTGCCAGTTTTGCCCCAACCAATCAGTTCTTATTCAACATTTGTAAACTAACATCTGATTGGTTGAGGCAACATTATCACCATTTTAAATGATAAGAACTTTAATTGAATAACCATGTATATCTTAGCGCTCAAATGTGATGTCACTATGACATCAGCATGACATCATCATTTTTTACAGAATTGAATTTTGACCCTAAAAAGCATTGCACATTTTATGATTTCTTATTCTCAGAGAGATTCAATAAAAGTTTTGTATCATTTAAAATGGTGCTAATTTTGCCCCAACCAATCAGATATTATTTAACATTTAAAAGCTAACATCTGATTGGTTGCAGCAAAATTAGCACCATATTAAGATAAGAACTTAAACTGAATAACCCTTTATATGTTTTAAAAATGTTCAAGTGTGTCTGGGTGCATTTTTTGTAATGTCACTATGACACCAGCATAAAATCATAATTTTTTAATAGATTTGGATTTTAACCCAAAAAAGTCATTTTTGTGACACACTTTGTGTGTCTTCTTATTCTGTATCTTTTAATAGTGTTTAAATGTGTCTGAAAGCATTTTTGGTACAGATATGACTTTTGGCTTTTTGTGATGTCAATATGACATCAGCATGACATCATCATTTTGTAGAGATTTGAATTGTAAACCAAAAAAGCATTGCACTTGGTGTGACTTCTTATTATTAAATGTGTCTTTGTGAATTTTTTGTGATGTCCCTATGACATCAACTTGATATCATAATATTGCACAGATTTGGTTTTGGACACAAAAAAATCATTGCATTTGGTGCAACTTCTTATTGTACATCTTTTAATAGTGTTTAGATGTGTCTGGGTGCATTTTTTAAGAATGTCACTATGTAAATTTTTACCTTAAAAAGTATTGCACTTGGGGTGATTTCTTATTCTATAACATTTAATAGTGTTCAAATGTATTTGTGCATTTTTTGTGATGTCACTATGACATAAGCATTACATCATCATTTTTTACAGATTTGGATTTTGACTTAAAAAGCATTGCACTTACTGCAACTTCTTATATCTTTTAATGGTGTTCAAATGTATCTGCTGCATTTTTTGTAAAGTAAGTCACTATGACATCAGCATGCCATTCTAATTTTGCACAGATTTGACTTTTGACCCAATAAAACGCACTTGGTGTGATTTCTTATTCTATATCTTTTACTATTGGTCAAATGTATCTGAGTGTGTTTTAGTGATGTCTCAATAAGCACTCTGTTGAAATATATCACATTTTCCTCCACTTCTGACTGTCCAACACTCACCTTCAAATAGATACAATACTGAGAAAAGCATTGCACAGAGCTGTGCTAAGGTCAGGGTCCCTATATTATCCTGCAGCTCTTCACCATGTTGCTTCTATAAGTTTGCCAATTAAAGGGGCACTGTTAGAGGGATGCAAACATGTTTTATAAAATTGATGCAGCATGAGGGCTGCCTGTCGGAAGTTTTACATTAACAACAAGACATTCTTCCAGGCTTCAACATTCCCTTGTAAAATGCATTGCACAGAGATGTGCTATAATAAGGTTCACATCAATATGCTGCACCTGCAGCTCTGAGCTGTTTTGTTTTTATAAGTTTACCTTGTAAAGTGATCAGTATTCTACTGGGGTTGCCACCTTTCTCTTTAAGACCCAAACCTTTATTAAATTGACCTGCTGCAGTGCTAAGTGCCATTGCTTTAAATACACGCTGTATGGCTACACTGAAATCAATTCAGTTAGCATTACACTTCTAAATATACATTGCAGCAATACACACACTAATATAAATGGAAGAGTGCAGAAATAAACACATTAAAAGTCTGTCTCTTGCAGAAGTGCTCACAAATATAAAGGGTTAACAGTGTGCTTAATAAATATATATGAAAAGAGTTAACACCTTCCCCCACTATGTTTGACCAGTAAATCAACTAATCATATTAACTGCTATCTATGATGATTGTCTGGGAGACACTAACAGGTGGGGACTCTGAAGTCAACTGTTATATGCGACTAGTATAAGGGGAGTGGGAAACAAACACAAGACAAATACGGGGAGATTCAATAAAAGTTCTTATAGTTAAAAATGGTGCAAGTTTTGCCCCAACCAATCAGATGTTAGCTTTCAAATGTTAAATAAAAACTAATTGGTGGGGGCAAAATTAGCACCATTTTTAACAATAAAAACTTTTATTGAATGTTTTGGGACCACCAGGAAGAGGCAACACTAGAAGCCAGCCGTGACATCATAGATTGCCAGTAATCAGAAATGTTCTATAAATGATTTCTACACTAAGAGGCTGAATTCAGAGGAAAGAGACAAATGGTTTTACTAAGTGATAGTTATTGAGTCTGTGGAGCTGCCTTTGTATTTTGGGTTTCGTTCTCCTTAAAAAAATATTTTAAAACCAACTGTAACGTCTATTTCCTTTAAATCATAGAAAGTACAGATGGGTATTGTGTAATTTCCATTTCTAGAACTGGCAGGGGTTTAATTAAAAAAAGAAGAAGTCATAAACACCTCTTTTATCCCTTGTTGTCTATTTTTCATCCTAACTACAGATCGCTGATGAGTTATTGATAGTTCCTTCGGTTAATCAGAATGTGACAGTGTGCAAATCAGTCTTTTAAAAAGCAACAGAAAATGATTATATAATTGGTATAAGTGAAGCTCAGTTCCCATATTTATTTGTATTTTATTTTTATTTAGGATAGAGCAGTATACGGTATTAAATCATTCAAGCACTGGTACACTAAAAACCTTTGCACTAGTTTAACAATAGCACCTTGGCAAACATCTTAAATGGAACAAAGGAAGGGACCAGCTGGACTTCTCTGTCAGGAGCAATCCTTTGGATGATGGCTTTTCCAAACGCACAACAGAGCAGTAGAGATGAAGAACCATGTGACTTTTATTCCAACAGCGGTTCTGTGAAACCTATTGAACTTCCGGAAATCCAAAAATCTGATTAGAACACAATTGAATCTGAATTTTTAGAATTTTCAATTAAAATTTTAGATTTTCCAACAACATTTTTGATTTTTCTTTATTATTTGACAAATACTGCTGAATTCTTTAGAATAAAAATGCCATATTTAAAAGAATCCAGCCAAATAATGAATTGCATGCTTATTTTTGTACAAAGTTGTGTAAAATAACGATTGCGGTGTAAAATAATTGTACAAAATAATACTAATAATAATCACTGTGGGAAATAACAATTGCGTCATTATTGCGGTGATATTGTTATTTTACAATAACAAAGTTTTATACAGTAAATACCATTCCAAGAACACTGGTCTGCAGAATGTACTGAGGCAGGCTAGAAGAGTCTCCAGTCACTTCAGGCTGCCATACACGGCCACAGCTGCCTGGCCAAATGCCAGCAGAAGCAACATCTGCCATAAAACCACCTCATTTGCAACACCCAATGGAATGTATTGTTCACTAACCTTAGAATGTAGCCTTCGATTTTCGGTAATCCTCGAATGTGTCGTTTGTTTTCGGTAACCCTCGAATGTATCGTTCGTTTTCCACGAACCCTCGAAAGTATTGTTCAATTTTTGGTAACCCTCGAAAGTATCATTCGGTAACCCTCAAATTTTCTGTAACCCTCAAATGTAGCTTGCACACACCTGACAATTACCCGATCATAAAGTAAGGAGTGTTTAAGCAGGTTTTGGTTATAGTGACATGTTTCCCAGACCATTTTCCAGGTGCCACAGCCATTTACAGTAAGTTACCATTGTTAGTTTATCTGTAAAACTTCTGAACTTTTCAAATCATCACTCTCCTTGACTTTAATGGGTCCGTTTTCAAACTTTGGAACTTTTACTGAAGTTCGAAAGTTCGAAAACGGACCAAAGTTTATGAAGTTCGGACATCTCTTGTTGCGAGCCCTCTGCAATAACCTATTTTACAGCCCATTAATATATTTGTCTAGAGTGATCATATCCCCGCTTCTCAAGTGTAAACATTCCTAACTTGCTAATCTATCTTCTCTTGAATCTATACCCCTCTTTAAGACACTATGTTGCTAACCCAAGCCATTACTGTTTGACACTGTTTGTTACAGCTAAGTCTTTTATTTTCTAGAAACAAAATCTTTCTCATAAGAGATGTATTTTTGTTGTAGGTGGCACAAGGATTGCTAAACCCCAAATGCATCACCAATTAACATTGAATCTCATCTGCCACTCAGCAGCCAATTTTCACAACTTATCTGGGTCTTCACTTCATTTCACTTCATTTGAAGTTTCCAATGCTTAGTTTTAGGTAAGCAGGAAACACAGAGACCTTGCTCTCAATACTCAATTTCATTAAAGTAATTAATTAACAGATTAAGGAATAAGTAAACCATCTACCCAACTTGATGTTAGTGGGTAGCTGTATCTTTATGAAAAAATGTGGTGGTGTTTATTCCTGTCTATCCCCCACCCCTACCCTACCTGCAGTGGTTAAACATTTCTTGCCTCTGTGCTGAACTACCTTGAGCAGGACCTCCCCCATGTGATTCTGTAAGCAGTGAGTCAGTTAGCCTCACTAGTTCGCTCATTTAGCTGCATGCTGTGTATGCACACACCCAGTTACGTTGGTGCGCGTGAATCGGTGACATCATCAGGCACGCCAGCTCAAAAATCTGTCAGTCTCGGCAGCCTCCTCTCCTAAACAGAGAAACATAGCACACATTGATGAAGCTCCATTGACAACTACTCTCTGTATGTGATCTATCAACCATTCTTTATCCATGTACAAATATTTTTTCAAGGCCAACATACCTTAGTTTATAGATAATTCACTGATGTTTCACAGTATCAATAGATTAAGCAAAATCTAAGTATACTACATCCACTACTATACCAGAATCTAAATTCTAACTCACATCTTCACAACAACCAAGCAAATTAGTTTGACAAGATCAATATCCCATAAATCCATGTATTGCACATTAATATGCCAGTGGTTCTAGACACATGCATTAGTCATAGGACATAAAGTAGAAATTTAGCATAACTCCGCCCCTTACTCTGGGGTAGGGATTGGCGTTCTAGGATTTTCAAATGTTTGAGGATCTTCGAACGTTTGGTAATCCTCAGATGGTCGAGGATTTCCGAACGGCCGAAAGTCCCGCAGCCGGACTTTCGGGAGTCCCATGGCTAAACTCGGGACCCCCTTACAAGGGCCCTTTGGAGCTTAAGGGGTCCTGCAGCTCGAACCAGGACCCCGCTCCCCAGCACTTAGAAGTGCCCTTGCACCATAAAACTGTAAGATACCTTTCTTTTATAAGAAGGCTCTGCTTAATAAATCCATGCTAATAACTATGTATAGGATCAGTTCTTGAGACAAAGTCCAGAATATGAATATAACAAAGTATCCAGTATCTTCCCCAATACTGATGTTACACTTAAAGGTCTAGAGTTACCAGGCTGTGAACGGCTACTTTTTTTTGAATATTGGTATTACTGTATATTGGCTTTTTTCCAATCCATAAACAAAGAAATGACAGACCTGTTAGGCAAGCCTATGATGGCATTCCTGTAGAAAACATACGCAACCTGTATCCAAACAGAACAGGATTTTTGGCATCCAATTTGCTTGGATCATATTTGCCAATAAAACTGGACCGAGTAAAACAGTTGTGTAAACGTAGTCCAAGGAAAGTATATAGTCACCAGATGAATGCCTTTCCTCTGTTTAAATCCCTAGTGGAACTTAACCTTGAGTATGCAGTGCATACCTTATTACCAATTCACAAAAAAAGCTATAATCAGTTCAAAGACAGGCAACAAAATCAATAAAAGGTCTGGAGGATTACAGCTATGGGAACAAGTTGTCCAAATTGCATTTGTTTTTACTAGAAAGTCAGTCCCTTCCAGATATTTCTTTCATGGATAAAAAAAAGCTTTGCAGATATTTGTTCAGTAAAATATCTTCCCAAAGGACAATGGATGCTCAGTGGAAAACACACTGTCACATTCCGTTTGATGGATTCCCCCTGTAAAAACAGTAAGAACGTGCAATACTTGACATGTGTTTGACATATTATAAGCATTTCCAAGCAGATGAGATATTCGGCAACAATATGGCTTTAAGTAGGAAACAACATTATTTCTGAAATGCACTTTATATACTATTGATAAAGTAGCTATAAACATACATTGCTCTTTTTTATCCACTGCTAGTATCTTTTTTTTTTTTTTTTGCTCTTGTCTATGTTCTTAGTGGATGGAGCACCCTCTTATACTACTATTTCTTCCTTATTGTATTGCTTGGGGTGTTAAAAACCAGTGCCCTTATAGATACTTTTTATTTTTTCTTTATACATTGCTCTTGTAATGCCATGGGGGATCAGGAAATGATTGATCAATGTGCATTACCTCCACTGCAATCAAATAAATTGTTAGCAAGAAAATAGCTAGTAATTGGCAAACACATTACATCATGCAACTGTGATAGCCACATGTCATGTGATTATGCACATAGGATTGATGTGAAACAAGATACTGCGAATAGATATACATTACATTACACATATAAAAGGCACACTTCCAGACATGAGGGAATCTGCAAAACAATGGCCTAGATACAACTGAACAAATTTAGTTCCCTCAGGACTAGAGATGGCTGGTTCGCAGGCCCGAACCCGGATCCGCTGCGGATTTATCCCGTCCGTGAGCGGCGGATTATTCCGGATTTTCCGCCTTCCGAACCGCAGATTTTTAATTTTTTTTTTTGAAAATATTCGGAATTACGAGGATCTCCGTATTTTCGAAATACGGAGAAAACGGAGGTCCTCGTAATTACGAGAATTCTCGTAATTTCGAAAATTTTAGAAAAAACGAGAAATTCTTGTAAATTCGCAGAATTTCTGCATTTTGGGGATTATTTTGAAGACGGAGCAAGCCACATGTCCCAAATTATCCAATGGCAGCTAATGATTATTGCCAGCCCCCTGGGTATAAAAGGCTGCTTCACAGGCGCCATTTTGTCAGTGTGTTTAGTGGAGACCTGACATGTAGAGTTGGAGAGAGTTTTTTTTTGTGCTTTTTGAGCTTTTTTTGAGCTTTCTGTGTGTGGATTTTAGTATGGTAGTTTAGCACTTGTTGTTAACCACCCCTGTATTCACACATCTTGAGACCCAACAGTCCTTTTAAGGACTAACCTTGTTGTAACGGAGAGGAGGACCCGTCTCTCCACTGAGAATGTGGACCGCCTTACATTCATCAAGATGAGTGAGGCGTGGATCACATCTCAGTACAGCACCCCTATTGCTGATGCTGATGCCCGTGACAGAAGGCCTCCTGCCCCTGGCCACCCGTACTGCTCCTTCCGCCTCATTTTCCGCCGAGAGGCTTAGCTGATGCCAGCTTAGCTGGCAAATGGCAAATTCTTCTTATTGGCAGGGCCATATATGGTCCTACCTTGCTCTACTGCATTCAAGTTGTGAAATAACAAATGCTCTGCAACAACAGCTACTTTGTGGCTAATTTTTCTAAGATTGGGTCGATCCTACTTGGCCTGAGAGCTGTACTTTCTTCTTCCTTCTCTCTCCACGAGGCACCTTTGTGGTGTCACCTACTCTGTGGCTTATGTTTTTAGTTCTGGGTCAATCTTGCCTGGCACTAGAGCAGTACTCCATATTACAAAGTGTGGGCCTGCTGTAACTCAATGGTGCGGTTCCTACAAAGCCTTACCCGTTCACCCGCTTTCCCTTGCATGAAGCATACTCTGAGGGAGAGAAGCCAATGGGGTGAGGGGTATGTCCAGTGGGGCCAAGCCTACCTGGCTCTTCAACAATGGTGGCAAACTGCAGTGGGCCTGCTGTAACTCAATGGTGTGGTTCCTAAAAAGCCTTACCCGTTCACCCGCTTTCCCTTGCACGAAGCATACTCTGAGGGAGAGAAGCCAATGGGGTGAGGGGTATGTCCAGTGGGGCCAAGCCTGCCTGGCCCCACAACAATGGTGGCAAACCGCAGTGGACCTTATGTAACCCAGTACCCCCATCACCTTCTTTCCCTTGTTGTGTGCAAACTACTATATAGGGGAATTTGGCCAATGTGGTGTGTAATGGCATTAATGGTAAGGTATATACAATAAATATGTTTTTGTCAGAAGTGAATTAAAATATTTTACTACTTATTACAATACAGTAATATAATAAAAGGTATACTTGCCTTCCATCAGTTGCCGCATGGCTTGAACATAATGAGGCCTCTGCCTCTTCAGATCAGACCACTGTCTCTGGAGGGTAGAGACAGTGGTCTAGTAGCCGAAGCGGCGCAGGAGCCGGCGCTGGAGCCCCTCCATAATCCTGCGCTTTCGGCGCCGCACATGATAGGTGCCAGGGGGGAAATCATCGTACCCCCTGGCCAGGAGGTACTGTGTGGCATACATCTGCCTTACAGAACTCGTCATTGTGTAGGCAGAAGATTCCAGTTCCTCGTTTTTACGAAAATCCTCGGTTTTACGAAAATCCTTGTTTTTACGGAAATCCTCGTTTTTACGAAAATACCGTTTTTTTAAATTCACGCTAGCGAACTGTAAATTTTAGGTATTGTAGGCATTGATACGTGTTCTTAAGGTCATTACCCAGGTCCCTGAGTGATTAAGTGTGCATTACCAAGGCTATTTAGACCACTTTTAACGCGGATTTTGCCGAACTTTCATTTTAATACGTTCTAACGGGTCCGCTCGCGGATTTTCGAATTTACGAATTTTTTCGAAAATCCGCGGATCCTCGCACGGGCCGGATTTTTCGAAGTTCGGACATCTCTGCTCAGGACCTGAGGATGTATTTTATCCAGTCCAAGAGATTTATTAATATTAACCATATTTAGTTGTTTCTGTACTTTATCCTCAGTTAACCAAAGTGCACTTGCATCTTTTACACCATTATTGTTACTATACAGTACTCTAAGCTATCAGTACTTGAATCTTCTATAGTGTATACAGAGGGAAAAAAATTGTTCAAGACATTTGCTTTATTGCCATCCTCTGTAACTAACTTATCCCCATTAATTAATGGTGCAACATTTTCAGTCTTCATTTTCTTATTATTAATATACTTAAAAAATTTTTTTAGGGTTAGTGATGCTTTGTTTAGCTATCCTAACTTCAATATTAATTTTAGCTAAAATAATTGCTTTTTTAAGCCTCGTACACACTAGTTCTGCCAACGACGCCTGTACATACATCAATGATAGTGGATAGATAATGTTCGTTGGTAAATATGTTACGTTACGTACGTATTAAGTGACCTTCAGAATATTGGGTGATCTCGCAATGTTGCACATGTGTATTTCATTCAATCTTCCATTACACTCTACCCATAATCTGCCGACTATGTACAAACAAATGACAATCGGCAGAACGAATCCGCCAGGATGATCGTCGGAAAAAGCAGAGAATAGTCGTGGATCGTTGGTCTTAGAACATCGTTAAAACTTCATTTTCGCATGAATGTGGCACGATAGGTCATTTGTCGGGCAAATCGTGCGAAAATTATCTGACGTGTGTACGAGGCTTTACAATCCTTGTTACAGTTTTTATAATTCCTAAAGGCCCTTTCTATTCCTACAGACTTAAAGTTTTTAAATGCCTTTTTCTTCCTTACCATATCTTTCTTTACATCAGAATTAAGACACAAGGGTGCAGACTTATTTTATTATTATTTCCCTAGGCTTATAAATTTAGATGTGAAATGGCTTAAAATTCCCTTAAAACCAGTCCACTTCTGTTCAGTACTTTTACCTGAGGACTGCTTTTAATGGGGTATTAAACTATTACATTTCTGAATTTCTACCTTTAGGGAACAAGTGTAAAAAAATTAGGTTCACTCCTGCCTGGCTTAATGCTCAGGTAAAAAGGATAATGGAAAAAAAGAAAATGGATTTTAAAATGTTGAAATCAGAGGGAAAAGAACAGGTTTACAGGTAGTAAAAAAGCTGTAATAAGGAGTGCAAGAAAGCTATTAAACTAGCTAAAATAGAAAATGAAATATAACAGAACAAAGCATGTTCCACCCCAAAAAAGTTTAAGTATATCAATAGTAAAAAGATGAGGACTGAGAATGTGGGACCATTAAATAATGAGGCTAAAGAAGAATGTCGAAAAGGCTAATATACTAAACCATTTTCCCCCTTTGGTATTCACTATAGAGAATCATAGTCCTTATAGCAGGGACTGTAAGAACATGAAGGGTATAAATGAGGAATATTCATTCTGGTTGACATAGGATATGGTACGGAAACAATTAGACAAAGCTAAATAAAGCCCCAGGACTCAATAGAATATATCCACGGATCTTAAGAGATCTTAGAGTTTTCTCTAGACAACTGTTTCTTATTTTCTCAGATTCCCTTTTGTCTGGTGATGTGCTATTGGATTGGAAAACAGCCATTGTAATACCAATTTTCAAAAGGGTAGTCGTTCACAGAATGGTAACTTTAGACCTGTAAGCCTAACAACAATGGTAGGGAAGGTGCTGGAAACTTTGTTACGGGATCATATCCTTGACTTTATTTCCAGAACTGATCTTATTAGTAGTAGTTAGTGTGGATTTATGATAAATAGATTGTGTCAGACAAAATCTACTTGGTTTTTATGAAGTAGTGAGTAAGAATTTAGATTTTGGAATAGCAGAGGACATAGTATACTTGTGTAGGGAATTATAAACTAGTTACCCTTCTTGTTCTGGCAGGATTTGGCCAGTAGGGGGCGCTGTGTTAAAGTATAAAAGGGAGAGCAACCATGTGCTCAGCCTCTATCAACTTCCTGGAGTTTCCCCAAAGTATAGGGGACGAGCCTGGGACCTAGATAACAGGTAGGCCAAGTTAATGTGCGATTAGATTCTGTTATATAGTGCCAGACATATGGGTAGAAGATTCCAGTACAGTGACCTGAGAGCAGGGGTGGCAATTACAAGCTGATTCTTATTTATGCTGTTTCTGAATCCTCTTGTTTGTGCGTATTTATGTGATATCTGTGCCATATTATGTTACCTCTATTGTGCTTAACAAGGCATTACTAATCACAATGCCTTGTTAATATTGTTCTGTTAATAAATAAGATACTGCTTTAGTTCAAGCAGGCGCCCATTTATTGTATTTTACCTAAAGTGGTAGTTCAGCAACACCCTGCCTCCAGCATATGCGAAAGCCCACTCCTGATAAATAAGAGTCTTGTGCATAGAATTTGGGTAAGGCTGATAGTCTCTATAGCAATTAAGTAACCCCATTATACTATCGCCTTACATTTGGATAGTCGACGAAATGTATAAATTGAGGACAGCTGGCCTACAAAAAAACATTTGTACATGGATAGAGAATTGGTTGTTGGATCACAAACAGAGAGTAATGGTTAATGGAGCTACATCCATGTGGGCTAAAGGTCTAAGTGCAGGAACAAAAAGGGAAAAAGTTTTGCTCCTTCTGATCTTAAAAAACAATAGATTTTACTAGGATATAGTTATCAGGCTAAGGGTGCCTGACACATTTTGGGCATGCGCCCTTCATCATAGGCGTAAAGTTCTAAGTGTAGTGGTTTCGTTCAGGGGCCAATCCTCTGTATTCAATTAGATCAACTGGACTTGAAGTTTAGTTCTTGAAGACGTTTCGCTAGTCATCTGACTGGTTTTCTCAATTCAGAATGACTTGTACAAGAATCTGTGGAAATTATTTACCCTGGAAAATCCCAATTAGCATATGGCAGCCAGGTGTTAAGGGCGTGGTTGCATAGTGGCTAAGAGGAGTTATAGGAACGCCCAGGGTAAGGTGTCAAAACAGCATTGTACATGGCAGACAGTCGTTGTCGAACCTCCCCACCTCTATTTAGGCTTGGTTTCTTTATTTTCTTTATTTTCTGGGGCCACTTCTTTTTAATCCGTTAATAAATGACTTAGAAGGGGCATTGAGAGCAAGGTCTCTGTGTTTGCTGATGAGACTAAACTATGCAGAGCTTTGGAAACTTCAAATGATATGCAAGTGCTGCAAGCAGATCTAGATAGATCAAAATGGGCAGCAGTATGGCAGGTGAGATTCAGTGTTGATAAATGTAAGGTGATGCATTTGGGATTTTGCAAGTCACTGGTAAGGCCTCATTTGGAATATGCGGTGTAGTTTTGGAATCTCATTAACAAAATGGACATCTTAGAAATGGAAGGAGTTCAGAGAAGGGCAACTAAATTAATAAGGGGAATGGAGGGGCCTGACTATGCACAGATTAAACAAATTAGGGCTGTTTACATTGGAGTAGCCATGTTTGGACCATAATAGAACCTCTCTGGTACTTTGTTTACTAATAGGTCATATCAGAGGATGGGGGTATCCTTTCAGAATAGAAGAAAAGACGTTTTATCTTCATGTTAGGAAAGGTTTCCTTACAGTGAGAATGGTGAAACTGTGGAACTGTCTTCTAGCAGATGTAGTAATGGCAAGTTAATTGAAAAGCTTTACAAGTGGGCTGGATACATTTCTAAAACAAAATAATATTGAGAAATATTGCTATTAATATATATATATACTGTAGTGCTGGTTGATCCAGGGATACTTTCCGATTGACATTTGGAGTCAGGAAGGAATTCTCCCATCCCCCCACCCCCATTTTTAGCTGTTTGTTTTTTAGCTAGATTTGTAATAGTGTAGTATTTACAGATTCAGCATGCAAGAGAACAAATCCTTTTAATGTCTTATGCATGGTAATCTTGGATTAAATTAAAGCTTCATTCGTACTATCATTTGTTGGAGAGAGTGTGACCAAATGGGCACCAATTTGCATATTTTGTGTCCCCCCCAGAAAAAGTTTAAAGGACAACTCCACATTTATCCATATTTTCTTTACTTATTGATGACTGTCTTTAGTTTACTTAATGGTTGTTTAATGCTTTAGATTATGTACATGTCTGCAGGTACTGAATGTATGTACATTCGGTTACATTTATTTTGGAGGCACATACATCTGCTTACATAAAGGTTAACTGTACTGCAGATTGGAGCTCTGAAGCTAATGATTCTAACTTTGGTTTGCATTTCTGAAGTATATGTACATGTCTACAGGTACTGAATGTATGTACATTTGGCTACATTTATTTTGGAGGCACATACATCTGCTTAGTGCTTACATAAAGGTTGACTGTACTGCAGATTGGAGCCCTGGAGCTAATGATTCTAACTTTGGTTTGCATTACTTAAGTGGACTTTAATGCATTTGACAACATTTTCAGTTTGGATTAGTGTGCATGGAGGATTATATACTGTAAATATATGGATAGCGTTTATTAAAGGGTATCTCCAATGCTTAAACAAATGTTTGTATTCAGTTTTATTGAAGAACAGGAGGTAAAGGAGCTATGTTTCACCTCCCGTTCTTCAATAAAACCTGCAGGATCCGGGAGAGAAGGTAAGATACTTAACTGCTCACTCGCTTGCTCCTCCGCCGTGTACTCCCGATGGACTCTGTATTCTATGTGCAAGTGCGATGTGGTGAGCGATTGGATAAGTACCTAACCTTCTCTCCTGGCTCCTGCAGGTTTAATTGAAGAACAGTAAGACACATCTCCTTTACCTCCCTTTAAAAATAAAGGGGGAGATTCAATGTGGGCCAAATCCTTCTAAAACCCACGTTAACCCAAAGAAATTTTGGGTTAACGTGGGTTTTAGATGGATTTTAGAGCACAGTGCCATTTCCAAATGTTTTTGGAAATAGCGATGTGCTAACGATCCAAAATACCAATTGTTAAGTTTTGCGCTACTTCGTAGTACGAAATTTAACGAGATGGGTTGTGGAGCATTAAAGTCATGCTCCTTACCTTAGCCTGATCCCGCGATGCAATACCTGATGTAATCTCATTTATGTCAGGTATTGTATCACTGGATCGGGCTAAGGTAAGTTACGTGAGTTGGAATATTGAATGTGCCCGAAAGTTTTTTCACGTTCAACAGAAGGTATGCTCGGAACAAATTTTGTTTTTTAGAGCTGAATTACAGATTGGGGCTTCTGTGTGCCTTGAAGCACCCTGAAGAAAGAACCTAAAAGCAGGACTGGGTGCAAACATCACCAAATAGACTTTATATATATTATTTTTATTGAAAGCTCGGGTCATGCTCTCAGTGAGACCAACACAGAGTCTGCCTCTCCCTTATGCATTTAGTTGTTAAGCTGTAGGGCCAGAGAGAGGCTACTTGCATCCATTTAGCCTGTAGGTATTAGGATCCATTCTGAACTTGCTCTCCCTTTCCCCTCCCAGCAAGTATATAGGGGGAGGCTCAAATGGGATAAGTCTTAAAGTCCCCAGGCAATCCCACCACATAATATGATCAAACACACACATACACTCCCATTTCTATTTGACCTGCCAGCTTTTCACATGTTTAAAACTACAACTCCTAGCATTCCCTGGCTGCACAGAATGCTGGAAAAATTTATTTTTTCATACATCCTGGAATAAAGCCCTTTTACTGACTTACAGACGTTAAAAGCCCATGCTTTAGCAATTCCTACCAAAGGGTTTCAATATGCACATGTTTGAAAACTACAACTCCCAGAATTCTGTTAGCAGTAAATTTCTTCCTTATGTCCTATGGCTTATGAATGTACTAAGATTCAATAAAGTGTAATGATATAGAGCATGGGTATTGAAATTTCTTCCTTATGTCCTATGGCTTATGAATGTACTAAGATTCAATAAAGTGTAATGATATAGAGCATGGGTATTGAACTTTTCACATGTTTAAAAACTACAACTCCCAGCATTCTCTGTTAGCAGTAAGTTTCTTCTTTATGTCTACTTCCTGTCTAGAAAACAGAAACTGGATTCTATTGCTTAAATAATGGAATAAACCATTAACAAACTCACTTCATTGTCTCATAGAAATGGCCATGGAAATGTTTTCCTTTCAGTCCCCCTATCATACAGAGCAGGAATAAGCAACTAGCAGATCTCCAAATGTTTGAAAACTCCCAGCATTCCTCTAAAAGCACTCTTTAATTAGGGAATTCAAACTACAACTCCCAGCATTCCTCTACAAGCACTCTGTAGTAAGGGAATTCTGGGAGTTGTAGTTTCCAAACATCTGGAGATCTACTGGTTGCCTATCCCTAGTCTATAGATATCTCTTCCTGTCCAGCAAATAGCAGCTCTCATTTTTGTCTATTGAGAGGGGAGGGGTGGAGTTATGTGAGAGTGAGACTAAGACTGTCACATGTTTTACAAAGGAAGTGACATATAAGTCTTGCAACTTCCTACTAACACTTCCTACTTCCTACTAACACTCAGAAAATATTTTAATTGGCTAACACTGCTGTGAATCTAATATTAAGCACGCCATTGGATACAACACTAAAAAGGAAGTGCTAAATATGTTCCTTTGTAAGCTGAGTATACATTACTGTGATCACATGAAGGAAAAGCCTTCCAACCACATCAAGGTAACCCCAGTCTGGAAGGTCCTAACGTCTAACCTTTTAAAATTTCTTTTGCTTTTCTTATAGTTGTGCACTGGATCAATGTTGTAGGCTTTCTCACTTACCCCCAGCCCTTTGGCTTTTTAAAATGAGGGAAGAGGTTGTCAATCCAGTGCTTTATATTAAAGGCATAGGACCTCTCCTTTTATTGTATGTATGTATATGTGTATATATATTAGAGATGGCCGAACTTTCGAAAGTTCGGTCCGTTTTCGAACTATATGGAAAGTTCGAAAGTTCGAAAACGAACCCATTAAAGTCAATGGGAGTCAAATAGTTTGAAAAGTTCTAATGAAATACAATTAAAATATCAATGGTAACTTAATGTAAATGGCTGTGGGACCTGGGAAATACATAGTAACATAGTAATTAAGGTTGAATAAAGACATTCGTCCATCAAGTCCAACCTACTTTTTTTTTTTTAACCCTACCTAACAGTTGATCCAGAGGAAGGCAAAAAACCCCAGCTAAAAAAGGGGGGAAAAAATTCCTTCCTGACTCCAAACGGCAATCGGAAAGTATCCCTGGATCAACCAGATCTATATGCATGGTCTAGGGAACATGTACGAATATCCAGGACATTAGAAAAATCAATTTTACTCTCACTCGAGCTCCTAGATAGGTTGTTCGCTCCTAGATACCATGGATATTTTACTCGCGGATTTGATGCTCGCATATAGGTATAATAGGCATTTTACTCGCATATTTGAACGATCGAACATTCGATATTTATCGAAAGTCCGAAAATATCGGAAATCCGGATACGGGATAGTTCGAGAAGTCCGAATTCGTTTGAATTCAATTAGTAGAAAGATTACCTGCTTACAAACTTGACAAAGGGAGTTATACGCTTGAAACTTTGGGGCATATTTATAAAGGTTCGTTAACTTTTCGCGGCCGTTTTCACGGACATTAACGCATAAATCGTGTTTAACGCGATTTATAAATGTCCGAAAACGGGCGCGAAAAGTTAACGAAGCGTTACCCTTCGCGGCAATACTTACCTGTTACCGCCGCTTCTATTTATAAAGCGGCGGTACTGGTTTCGCTCTGCTAGTATCGGCTGTTTTACTTTGCCATTGAAGGTGGCGAAGTCAGCTGATACTAGCCCCCCGCGGCGGGATGGCGGCAACCCGCGGCGTATCGCACCGCCCGGGAGACACGCACCCCGCCCAACCCCCCGCGGCGCGGAGACCACCCGCCGCCGCTTCCCAGCAGCCCCTCCCAACCCGTTCACCGCTCGCGGCAATCTCGGAACGGGAGGCTAGGAGGGGCTGCCGGGAAGGGGCCGCAGCAGGTGTTCGCGACCACCCGCCGCGCACCCCCTCCCCGGCAACCCCTCCAAGCCCCCCCCGCCCGCCGCTCCCGGGAGGGGAAGGGAGGGAGCCGCTGGGAGGGGTGGAGGCACCCTCCAGCGGGGCCCTGAGAAGGCCTTTTGGGGCTTAGGGGGTCCCGCAGCTCGAACCGGGCCCCCCCCCCCGGCCCTTTTAAGGGCCTTTGCGGCACTGACAAGTGCCCTTACGGCTGACAGAGCCCTTTGGAGCTTAGGGGTCCCGCAGCTCGAACCAGGACCCCCCTCCCCGGCCCTATCAGGGCCTTTGCGGCACTTACAAGTGCCCTTGCGGCTCTACAAGAGCCTTTTGGGCTTAGGGGTCCCGAGCTCGAAACAGGACCCCTCCCCGGCCCTTGTAAGGGCCCTTCGGCACTGATAAGTGCCTTTGGGGCTTAGGGGTCCCGCAGCCGAACCGGGACCCCTCCCGGCCCTTGAAAGGGCCCTTGCGGCACTGACAAGTGCCTTTGGCGGGGTCCCGCAGCTCGAATCGGACCCCCAGTGTGCGGCTCTTAAAAGAGCCCTTGGGCGACGTCTTTGGGATGGCGACACCAACCCCACTCAGGTCGCCGATGCCAGGCAGGCTCACTGCGGCCGCCAGTGAGCCCGCTGGCACCGCCGGCCTCAGCGGAGCCGATGTTGCCAACCTCTCTTTTTTTTTTTTTTTTTTTTTGTTTTTTTTTTTTTTTTTTTTTTTGTTTTTTTTTTTTTTTTATTTTTATTTTTTTTTTCTTTTTTTTTTTTTTTTTCTTTTTTTTTTTTTTTTTTCTTTTTTCTTTTTTTTTTTTTTTTTTTTTTTTTTTTTTTTTCTTTTTTTTTTTTTTTTTTTTTTTTATTTTTTTTGTTTTTTGTTTTTTTCTTTTATTTTTTTGCTTTTTTTTTTTTTTTTTTTATGTTTTTTTTTTTTTTTTTTGATTTTTTATTTTTTTTTTTTTTTTTTCTTTTTTTTTTTTTTTTTTTTTTTATTTTCCCTTTTTATTTTTTTTTTTTTTTTCTTTTGTTTTTTTTTCTTTTTTTTTTTTTTTCTTTTTTTTTGTTTTTTATTTTCTTTTTTTTTTTTTTTTTTTTCCACCCACAGGGAAAAAAATTAGATTTTTTTTAATTTTTTTTTTTTTTTTTTTTTTTTACTGTGGGTTTTTTTTGTTATCACCCCTTGCCCTTTTTTTTTTTTCTTTTTTTTTTTTTTTCTTTTTTTTTTTTTTTTTTTTTTTCTTTTTTTTTTTTTTTTTTTTTTTTTTTTTTTTTTTTTTTATTCTTTTTTTTTGGTAAAGAACAACCCCCCTCCACCCCCCCCTTTTTTTTTTTTTTTTTTTTTTTTTTTTTTTTTTTTTTATTTTTTTTTTTTTTTTTTTTTTTTTTTTTTTTTTTTTTTTTATTTTTTTTTTTTCACCAACCACTCACTTTTCTATACCTTTTCCCCAACCTCCCCTTTTTTTTTTTTTTTTTTTTTTTTTTTTTATTGTCTTTTTTTTTTTATTTTCACAACTTTTTTATTGGCCGTTGTTTGCCCTTTTTTTTTTGTTTTTTTATTTTTTTTTTATTTCTTTTGCTTTTTTTTTTTTTTTTTTTTTTTCCAGTTTCTTTCTTCTTCAGCCATCTACTGCGATGGCATCTGAGTTCCGCAGCGGAGTGCACCTCTTATATAGGTTTGCAGAAACCCCTAATTCATTTCTGATTGGTCAATTTTTAATGCTTGGTTTGCATGCTTACATTAACCAATCAGATTTCAGAACTTTCCAGTGAGTTCGCCTGGCATCGGCGACCTGAGTGGGGTTGGTGTCGCCATCCCGAAGACGTCGCGTCGGATCAAGACGCCGGCAACATCGGCCTCGTTGAGGTCGCCGGCGCCCGCCGGGGGTACGGGTCGGCGGCATCGGCGGAGCTGGTGTCGCCGGGACTGGAAGAAAGAAGACGCCGCCCAAGGGCTCTTTTAAGAGCCGCACACTGGGGGTCCCGGTTCGAGCTGCGGGACCCCCTTTAGCCCCAAAAGGCCCTTCTCAGGGCCCCGCTGGAGGGAGCCTCCACCCCTCCCAGCGGCTCCCTCCCTTCCCTCCCCGGGAGCGGCCGGGGCGGGGGGCTGGAGGGGTTGCCGGGGAGGGGGTGCGCAGTGGGTGGTCGCGACCACCTGCTGCAGCCCCTCCGGCAGCCCCCTAGCCTCCCGTTCCAAGATTGCCGCGAGCGGGGAACGGGTTGGGAGGGGCTGCTGGGAAGCGGCGGCGGGTGGTCTCCGCCGCCGCGGGGGTGTGTGGGCGGGGTGGGCGTATGCCCCGCCCCCTTAGGAGATGCATCGGGAAGGGATTTTAAGTCCTTCGCGGCGATACTATCTTATCGCGTCGAAGTGGCTTAAAATTACCGCAACACATCGCGGGAATGGTGCTCGCCATTATAAATACGGCGATAGCGCTATTTTCGCGGCCGCGATGTGCGCCGGTAATTTTTTGGCGTTATTTTCGTTCCTTTATAAATATGCCCCTTTGTCTGACTTATTTGTAAGCATGTCAATAAATTAATTATATCTGCTTCAATCCTCAGTGTGTGGCTCTCTCTATATATATACATAACAGAAAATACTCCAGCACTTAACTACACATACAATTATCTAAAGGTAAAATAATTAGACATGTATGCAAGCAATGAAGGGTAATCACCTGCACTGTAGTTCAAATGGATACCTTTAGTTATGTTGTTACTAAAGGTATCCATTTGAACTACAGTGCAGGTGATTACCATTCATTGCTTGCATACTTGTCTAATTCTGTTACCCCATTCATTTATAATTGTATGTGTAGTTGAGTGCTGGAGTCTTTTATGTAATGTATAAATTAACGGTCCTCCGTTGCACCACACCTGAAAGTATTTTTGAATAAACGTTTGAGCAGCATATCTCTCTCTCTCTCTCTCTCTCAGACCACAGGCCATTCAATGCGTTTCAGCCATCTTGTTGGACGGCTTCAGGAAGTGATGTCAAACTAGTGAGAAGTGCTAATAAAAGAAAGTTCCCTCCCCCTATAGGTTGGTGGCTCTTACCCTGTGGAGGATACTCTATGCTAACAGATTTCTATACTACAGAGATGTCCTAGTGCTGAAATTGTTTCAATAAAGTGCTAATATTGAAATAGTTCTAAAGTGCTGCTAATAGCTTATAATATCTTAAAAACAAATGACATAAATATAATTTATAAAAAAAGTGAGTGCTATTAAAAATCGTGGATAATTAAAAAAGCATCAAGCTACACTTATCTTATCTAGATGGATATTGTGGATCTCAAGGAATAATCCAATAAAGTGCTCTAATGTTCTCACCGAACAAACCATTTTCTTTGATGCAACCGCATCAGTTACTTATCTACTTTAAAGTAACCCCTATAAATTAGGGTTTTTTCAGCACTAGGACAGCTCCGGAGTGTAGAAAACTGTTAGAAAACTCCACGGGGGAAGGAAACACCTATAGGAGGAGGGAACTAACTTTTATTAGCACTTCTCACTGGTTTGACATCACTTCCTGAAGACTGCTAACAATATGGCCAAAACGCGTTGAATGGTGTGTGTTGTATCACAATAAATTTGTTATTTTCAATAGACCTTGGAGTGCCTGGTTATCACATTATTACATAATTAAAGTAAAAAATAAAATCATTAAAAAGTTACTTTAACACTCATAAATGCAAACTGATACACACAGACACAGGTAAACACACCTACTGACCCACCCTTCTGTTTCCATGGCAGCCCTATTTAAAAGGCAACTAAAGTCAAAAATGAAATTTTGATCAACCATTATAAATAAAAAAAAAATCACTAAACTCCCTCCAACACACTGACAAAATGGTGTCTATCAAGCTGCCTTTTATTCCCAGGGTTTGGCACTGATAAAAATAGCTGCAATTGGTGAATTTAGAATGTGGATGGATCGTTTTCAAAAATTTGCAAAAAAACTGAAAATTAAAAAAAGCCTCTAACTTTTGAAAATTCAAAAATCTTTGAATTTTCGAAAATTTTCAAACGCAGTTTTGAAAAATCTGGAAAGCAGAATTCCAGAAAATTCATCCAGATCCGCAGATCTTGGAAATCCACCGCGGAACCAGGTTCGGATCCATGACACGGTCCATCTCTTTTCTATCAACTGCTTATGTTAAAGACCTCCAATTAAAGAGGGTACCATCACCACATGGAAGCTAGACATACTGTATTTTAAAAGTTATATTTAAATACTGAGCAAAGCTTCTGAACTGGACAAAATCTGGAAAGGGAATAGAAACAAAGAATGATGATCATTGCACTTTCCAGAGAGAGGTCCAGAACATCATGCAGCATTTTAGGTTAGACTTTCATCTCAGCTTTTGAGGTTGCAGTTTTGAGGTTTGGGGGGTTGATTTCCACATATATAATTTTTAATTTGAGGGAGAACTTACCCATTAAACAAAGCTGTTTAATTTCATGCTTTTGATGGTATGTTTATTTTTAAAAAACCTTTGCATTTTCATGGGGATTAACAATCCTCTTGTTAGTGTGCAAATTTCATTTATCATTAAATACTGTAAAAATGGCTTTATGAGCGTAGATATTTAGCATTGGACAGCGTGTCCTCACTTACACAATATGATAAAATGATTTACATTACCTCAATGAGTTTTGCTTTAAAATCAGTTGTTACTAACTTAACTAAATAAAATGTGCTAAAAATTCAGAGTTACTTTTTTTTGAGGAAATCTTTCATGGAAACTTTAATTTGTGATATTGCAAGAGATATCACACGAGGAGCTGAGAGTTACGTCACTTTAGTATTCATTTCTATTATGTGAATAGACCCTTTGTTTTCCACCATTCTTCTCTTTGCAGGGAAATAGCAAACTTAGGTACTAACTACAGCCATAATTTTTATTGCTTCGTAATAAGACCAGACCCTGTACTATGTGAATTATTGTATCTTATAACCTCTGCAATACTAGTTAGTTAATCTGATGTTTCCAGATTAAACTGACATGTCTACATGGAGAAATATTCAACATCAATGACACTACATGTTTTTTTAAGAACATTTGAAAGTCATTGATCTGTTGACATGGTTGGAAAAAGTTTTATGATCATAAACATGTAACCAAAGTCCCTTTATTTTTACTTTATGCACTTGCACAGAAACTAGGATGTTATATGGGTCCCAGGTTTGTGCATTGATTATATTTTCTTTGTGTGTATGATTTTTTTGTCTAGATGAATAATATTTCCATGCTCTTTAGCTTGGAGCACCCTTGAAGTGCTCCCATAGTCCCTCTTTTGTATTATTTTAAATACACAGTAATATGATGTGGAATGTGTGGAACAAGTATAAATAATTACATTTAAATTATAAATATACCCACTCTAACCCCCCCCCCCATAACAAGTACTTACTTGTCAAAGTATCCCTCTCCGGTCCACTTCCACAACCCTTATATGTACAGGGCTTGGCCAATGGGAAAGCATGCTTCTTGCAGAGCACGTCTACCATAGGTCTTGTCATCAACAGATGTGGAGCTGGACCAGACTAATGAGGGAAATGAAAATTTAAAAAAAAGTATGATGTGTATGAAGTAATTGGTACTGTATATCAAATCCATAGCTAAATGATTTACATTACTGGGCAGTACATTTAAAGGGCTATTTCTTCATTAGACATGATATAGAAAATAGGAAAGTAGGAAATGTATATATTTATGTTAAACATGAGTTAAAAGGATAACTGCATGTATAAAGGATAAGGCTGAAGAAATATGGGTGGAAAAGTGAACAGAAGGCAGGACAATAGGAAAATCAATTAACGATGCCACCGAATGCTTGTGAAGAGGAAGAGACATAGCTTTATTTTTATAAGGAAAAGGCTCTTCTAATCATGAAGTGTTTGAATTACCCCATCAACAGGTAAAAAGTTGCTAAATTTGCTACATGGCCGTTTTCTATCACTGAGAGTTGCTACCTACTAGATGCTTTGTTGTATCTTGTTATACACTTTTGATGTGTCAAGTGAATTATGACTTAACCAATTAATAATAGGGATAGTAAAGAATGATGGGTGAAAGAAGATAAGATGGGATACCGACTACGAAAATATATAGGAAAAAGGACCAGGTAAGTACAAGGGCACAGAGCCCTAGAGCACTCCAACTGTATACAGGCAATACAAAAATAAGGAGGGGAAACGCACCTCATAAAGTAATAACGGACCAGAGGTGGACACTAAACTACAGTATAAACAAGTAGCAAATACTTATTATAACAAATACAGATAAACATGAGCAATGTATAAAAACAAAGCTCAAAAAGGCCCCCCTAGGAGGGTAAATAAAATGCAAATCATACTACTCAAAGTAATGCTGGCTGTATCAAAGCAGCGAAATAGTTTAAGCATTTTAGGCCCTCACCCTGGGCACATCAAAAGGTATGGGAAAGAAAGGGGTTAAGTTTAACACTGTAGTTCTCTTTAATAAGTTGCAGTGGAAGAGGTCCATAAAGGGAAGAAGCACTGGATTGGCTATCTGTATATCGAGGTGTAGAACAAAGGCTAACATTCCAATGTTTAAAATGTTCATCTCTTCCTTGCCTAGGTGTATATGTTTATACAGCTTCTCAACCTCAAAGAAAAAAATTACCTTAAAGCCAGAGCCCTAGTGTTACAATTTCATGTATACAATCATATCAGGCCCTGCCCCGATAAGCTTACAACCTAATCACTTTATTTAAATATGCAACCTATATACAAGACATATACAGTATGTCTTTATTATTGTGAGGGAAACCGGAGTGCCCGGATTAAACCCACACAAGCACGGGGAGAACATTCAAACTCCTTGCAGATGTGTCCAAGGGTGGATTTGAACTCAGGACCTCGTTGCTGCAAGGCATCAGTACTAACCACTGAGCCATCCAATGTTCATATTTAGATGCTTTATTATTGTTCCTTATCAATCCCTAAAATTGTGCAGCTAAACCATGTACCATTGTGAAAAAAACCCTTATACAGCCTTTTGGATTTAGACGTGACATAAAATAAAGAATGTGGAACAGGCCCTTAATATTTTAAAATATTTTAGTTGATAATTCAGAAAAATAAACCAAACAGTAGAAGAGTGGTACACATATAGACACTTTTGGATATTACCTCATAAAAAACATGAGATGGTAAAATGTATGTTCACGTAAAATCACTTGTGACCAAGACAATTTACATTTTTGCATTAACAGATGTGCACAAAATGATTTCCATCCAAAACAATTAAAACCTTCCTTCTTTTAAACTCTGCTGCACACAGTAAATGCGAACATTTCTACCAGAGACTGTACCTAGATAAACATATCGCCCATGCATAGTGATTTACACCACTTAAATCAGTGAAAATAAAGAATGAATTATTCACAGTTACAATAACGTAATAATTAAGTTGCCCATGTAACACCATCTTGAGTGGGGGCTAGATGTTATTATTTGACTTAACATAAAATTTTCACTTTTTAAATTATTTATTCTGTGCAAAGCCAAAGATAAGCACATTAAAACATGATCTATCCACCTTATGTAAAACAATAAATGGAAATGACATTTTGCAATATCTTTACATTTATATACTCAGGCTGCAAGACTAAAGCGCAAAGGGTGATTCAGCAAATATAAATCCAGGTACCTGGAAACATGACTTATATATTTTATTTTTTTAGCCATACTTGTCTTGTCTCCTACTAGTTCTTCTCTTTTGCTTTATTCTTTTTTACCCTGGTCACTAATTTGCATTTTCCTAATTTTCTCTGAATAAAATCTTTATCTCACTTATTTATAATTAAAGGTGGGTAAACAGAAGTGTAAAATATTCTGTTAAAATGAGAATTATGTGAAATTAGGATTTAAGAAACCAGACACAAGCTTTGCCTCTAAAAGCCACAAATGGAATATACAAAGATTTAAGATCAATCAAAATGGCTTGAGGTTTTCTGGTTGAAAAATGTGTCAAATGCAGACCATACATTATATAGAAAATGCAGGCCATACACTTTATAGAAAATGTAGGTCATACACTATATAGAAATGCAGGCCATACATTAAATAGAAAATGCAGGCCATACACTGTATAGAAAATGCAGGCCATACATTAAATAGAAAATGCAGGCCATACACTGTTTAGAAAATGCAGGCCATACATTAAATAGAAAATGCAGGCCATACACTATATAGAAAATGCAGGTCATACACTACAGTATATAGAAATTGCAGGTCATACACTATATAGAAAATGCAGGCCATACATTACATACTGTAGAACATGCAGGCCATACACTATATAGAAAATGTGGGCCATACGCTATATAAAATGTGGGAAAATGCAGGCCATTCATTATATAGAAAATACAGGCCATATACTATAAAGAAAATGCAGGCTATACACTATATATAAAATGCAAGCCATACACTATATAGAAAATGCAGGCCATACACTATTTAAAAAATGTAGGCCATACACTATATATAAAATGCAGGCCATACACTTTATAAAAAATGAGGGCCATACACTATATACAAAATGCAGGTCATAGACTATATTGAAAATGCAAGCCATAGAATATATAGAAAATACAGGCCATATACTATATAGAAAATGTAGGCCATACATTATATAGAAAATACAGGCAATACACTATATAGAAAATGCAGGCCATACACTATATAGACATTTGATGGCTTCAATGTTTCTAGTGTTAAATCAATTAAATGCCCAAGCCAGACTTACCTTTTTACCATCATGGCCCATTCATTTGCATTCAGATGTCAGACGGACAGTCGGTTTTCCAGATGACAGTCAAACTTTACGGGAATTTCGTAAGGTAAAAGACTTATTTAATAAGAGGTGCCACAATTTGCCTGAGCTGTTGATTTGCTTCAACCAATCAAATGATTGCTCTTCCTGACCGTTTGTCTGTCTTGTTCAACCTTTTTTATCCTATGCATAATGTCTGCTATAAGGTTGCAAAACACATGCAATTGCGACTGCAGCAAATACTGTATGTCATTCCAATTCTCCAAATCAAATGCTTTTTGTGCATCTAGAGATAGATTTAACCATATGTAAATGGCCGATCAGACTAATGGTTCTGCCTTGTCAGTTGTCACTTTTTTAATGCTTGGTTAGACGTATACCACACCTGTTACGCCTTTTTTTGGCTCTCAACTCCCCTCTGCCCCTGTCCCAGAAGAAATTTAAAGGAGAACTAAACCCAATTTTTCATACTCCAGAATCTGAAAACAACTCCCCTAAAAACACCAATAAGCTATAAAATACTACTTCAGTAAATTGTATTAAAGAACTGGTTAAAGTATCTGTGTGTATGTGAAGTGTCAGACCACACCTCCTGACCTCAGTCACATGCTTCCTTGCTTTATCTGCCAGTAAAAGGATTGGCTAGAGATTATTGATGGGTGTGACCAACTGTAACAAGTTTCTGCTATAGCTAAGGACTGAGCATGTGCAGAACAAAATGGTCATTGACCAAACTGTGTGATACTAGAATGCTGTGAAGTAAAGCACAAACTATATTATTTAGGTAAATTTCCCAATGCCCGTATCAAAATGAGAGGTAAGACACAGATTACTGGTTATATATCAAGGTGTTCTGCCTTCTGGTTCAGTGTTGTTCTGTGGCTTTGTTGTCCTTTAAGGAATCAAACCGAATAGGAAGGATACTCTACACAGTAATTAACTGCAAAAATTCTTCCTTTATTTCAGTGCTAAAATGCAACATGTTTTGGATCAACCAAGATGCTTTCACACAAACATTTTTTACGAGCAGTACCAGATGTTTGACACTTAAAAAAACGATATAGCTTTTCACTTGTACCAACCATCCAGGGTCCACAAGGTCCTGGCATACCACAAGACCACAAATGCAAAGGTAAGTACAAGCATTATACCATAGTACTTCAAAAGCAAATCTATTATATCTACCAGTCTGTGAGTACAGTCAAGGACCTGTAGTCCATAAAGTGCATGGGAAAATCACCCACTAGGTCCTGAAGACATCAAGGCTTCTGCTAAGGGAAGGGGTAGGCTGGGGACGCGTTTCACTCCAGAATAACGTGTATAATGGAGCTTTTTTTAACGATGCCTGCATTTGACTTAGGCATATATTTATAGGCTATGTCTCCACTTTTGTTTTTAATGTGTTTTTTAATATGTCCCCAAGTGAATAAAGGATTTTTATTTACATTATCTAGAGAGTTGTGCACACTATCTGTTTCTATCTTGTAGTATATTTGCCTATGTTCTATGGATTGTACCTCATCCTATTTAGGGGATTTACCTTTATCAGTGCCCTAGTACACATTCCTCTATTTGCAAGCTCCTGGTAACAGGCGTGGGTGTCAAAACTGGGTATAAAATTAGCAAATACCAAATGCTTAGTTTTTTGCAAGCAAAGTTAGGTCTTGACTCACCATTTATTGATGAACTTTGTGAGAGTATTACCTGTCAATTTAAAAACAATCAGGCACATTCATGGAGCCACAGCCGCAATAGGTTACAGTCATGCTAACTGATTCACGTTCAGTTAGTATGAATTTAACCCCTTGCTTGCGACATTTTGCGCAGCTGCTGCAAGCTATTCACCAGAGGCTGTGTGGTTCATCAGATGTGAGTATCTAACACCAACTGTTAGCTAATGTTAAATACTCGTGTTGTTGTAAATTTTCCCAGAACCCCACAGCCACTTGTGAATCTCATATGGGACATCTACCCAGAGTGTTTGCAGCTCTGAATAAAACTCCCCAAATGTTTCTCATCACAATATAGCAAAGAATTGAGGTTGGTCACAATTCTTGCTCAACCTCTGTACCGTGCCTGGCGGCCTGGTTCCTGTTTTTGACCTCTTGCTCTGTTTTTGACTCTGCTCTTGCCTGCTCCTAGTATGTACCTTGTATTTTCGTCTCTGACCTTTTTCTCTTCTTCCTTGTGCCTTGCCTGTCTGTTTCACTTCGGATTTCTCCAGTGTTCCCGGCCTCAGTTCGAATACCTTGCACTCTAAGTCCAGGGGGCAACCGTGTTCGGTGAGGCGCATCTAGTCTCCCGGCAAACGGGGGCTTTTCTATTGGTGAAGATAGTGGTTGTAGATTGGGGTATTTCAAGAGCAATTACGTCTCTTAACTGGGGCCGTAAACCAACTGACCCAATATGTGGTAGCCCAGGAAAATAGCCAGGTCCCTGCATCTCCTCCGATGGCTCCTTTTGTAGAACCCAAAGTACCATTGCCTGAGAAGTTTTGTGGCAGTCGACAGAATTTCCAGAACTTCAAGGACCCTTGCCTGTTGTATTTTCGGATGCGACCCATTTCTTCAGGTTCTGAGTTACAGAAGGTGGGTCTTTTCATTTCTCTTTTACAGCGGGATCTGCAGACTTGGGCCTTTGGGCTGTCGACAGATAATCCTGCTTTGTCATCTGTGGAGAAATTATTTGAAGCCCTAGGAGTCTTATATTCGGACCCTGATTTGGTCGGGATGGCAAAAGCCAAGTTACGGTCACTTCATCAGGGGCGCCTGTCTGTGGAAGAATACACATCAGAGTTCCACCACTGGGCAGTAGCAGTTTCCTGGAATGATCCTGCTTCAAAAAGTTATTTTGAATTCGGGCTATCAGAGTCTGTCAAAGACGTCCTGGTAAGTCAGTCTGTTCCCAAAACCTTAGATGAGGCCATTCAATTGGCAATTCGAGTAGACAGAAGACTCGGAGAATGTCGTCAAGGTAAAATTCTTCCTTCCGGAAGTTCGGTCCTCAGATCTCTCCAGGTTTTTCTAATCCTCCTTCTTCTCCTAAAACTTCTGAAGAACCTATGCAATTAGGCTCGTCATGACTTTCAGTGGAGGAAAAGAATAGAGGGACGGCTGGTCTCTGTCTCTATTGTGGGGAAGTAGGACATTTCGGCTGAACATGTCCCCGTAAGAATCCTGGAAACTCCAGCACCTAGAGGAGTCAGAGGAATCTTCTCTAGGTGGTCAGGTAATTCCTGAAGTTTCTGATAAAATTTTGTGGGTTCTAATAGTAAAACAACCCTTTTTATGGATAGTGGGGTGGCTGGGAATTTCATGGACATTGCATTTGCCACTTTGTTAAAAATCCCAGTAACTAAAATGTCTGAACCCATGTATGTAAGGGCTATTGATGGTTCTCTTCTTTAAGAAGGAAAGCCTTTAACCAACTGATGAGGTAGTCATAAAAGTTGGGGTTCTCCATTATGAGACTCAGATTTTTTGTATTAAAACTTCCTAGCACTCCCCTTATATTGGGATTACCCTGGCTTAGGAAGCACAATCCATTGATTAATTGGACCACTGGTTAGCTAGAAAAGTGGGGGCTTTAATGTGTTGATTCATGTTTATCTGTTCATTTGGCTAACCTCTCCTTGGAAGGTGTTCCTTCAACTTATAGGAGCTTTTCCGATGTCTTTTCCCCACAGGGCTCTGGTGTTTTGACTCCTCACAGACCTTATGATTGTCCCATTGATCTTTTACCAGGAACCATGCTGTCTCGTGGACATCTATATAATTTGACGGGTCCTGAAAGTGAGGCCATGAAAACATACATTAAAAAGAACTTAGATAAAGGTTTCATCAGACCTTCCACTTCTCTGGCAGGAGCAGGTTTCTTTTTTTGTAGAAAAAAAAGATGGTGGTTTAAGACCTTGTATTGATTATAGGGTTCTTAATAAAATAACTATTAAAAATAGATACCCTTTACCACTCATTGATGTCGTCTTTTCTCAAATTGTCAAATTGTCAGGGCACAAATTTTTTCTAAGTTGGACCTCCGAGGTGCATATAATTTAATCAGAATAAGAGTTGGGTCGAAAACCGCCTTTAATACTAGATATGACCATTATGAATATTTAGTTATACCCTTTGGCCTCAGTAATGCCCCTGCAGTATTCCAAGATTTTATAAACTATGTGTTCAGAGAATATCTTGATAAGTTTGTAGTAGTTTATCTTGACGACATCTTAATCTATTCCTCCTCTCTGCAGGAACAACGAGATCATGTCAAGCTAGTCCTTACTAAATTAAGGGAACACCATTTATATACTATACTTGAGAAATGTATGTTTAAACCACACCAGGTCTCAGATCAAGGTTTGACCATGGATCCTAAGAAAGTCTCTGCCATTCTAGACTGGAAACCTCCTTCCAATCTCAAGGGACTCCAGAGATTCTTAGGATTTTCTAATTTCTACTGGAAGTTTTTTAAAAACTTCTCCTCATTAGTATACCCTTTCACTAATATGGCTAAGAAGGGAGCTGATATTACTAATTGGTCTGAAGAAGCTCTCATGGCATTTGAAAACATGGCCTTCTGCTCAGCTCCAATATTAACTCACGCTAATGTTAAACTGCCCTTCGTTATAGAGGTTGACGCTTCAGGGGTGGGATCTGTACTCTCTGAATACTCTGGCTCTCCAGAACATCTTCATCCCTGTGCTTTTTTCTCCCAAAATATTCTGCTGAGAAGAATTACAATATTGGTAACCGGGAATTATTAGCTATTAAATTAGCCCTTGAGGAATGGAGACATTGGCTGGAGGGGGCTTTACACCCTATTACGGTCTACACTGACCATAAAAAGTACATAGGGAACGCCAAAAGATTAAACCATAGACAGGCCGGTTGGGCACTTTTCTTTTCTAGGTTCAATTTTAGTATTTCCTATAGACCCGAGTCAAAAAACGTCAAAGCAGATGCTTTATCTCGCAGTTTCATAGAGTCTGAGTCCTTGCCCACTAAAATTCCTATGCCTATTATTTCCCCTCAGCGTATCTTAGGAGCTTTAACTGCTGACTCTGTTATAGCTAATTTATCTGAATTGTTAATTCCTTAACAGATAGATGCACCTCCAGGTAAACCCAATGGTTGTCTGTTTATTCCTCTGTCTTTTCCTTTGCAGGCCTTAAGGCAATTTCATGACTCCAAGCTGGCTGGCCATCCTGGGGAAATTAAAACTTTATCTTTGTTATTAAGGCGTGTGTGGTGGCCTTCTATTTCTGATGATTTTAAAGCTTACGTTAAGGCTTGTCCTGTTTGTGTCCCTAGTAAGTCTTCTGGTACTCTTTTACCTCTTCCTATTCCTGAAAAGCCTTGGACCCATATATCCATGGATTTTATTGTAGATCTGCTCAGGTCCAATGGGTATACTGTAATTCGGGTGGTGGTTGATAGATTAAGTAAAATGTCACACTTCATTCTGTTAACTAAACTACCATCAGCTAAAGAACTGTCACAGCTATTTATTCTTCACATATTTCGATTGCATGGTATTCCAGTAAATATTGTTTCTGACAGGGGAGTCCTGTTCATTTCACGATTTTGGCGAGCTTTTTGTGCCCGGTTAGGGATTTCTCTTTCTTTCTCCTCTGGTTTCCATCCAGAAACTAATGGTCAAACTGAAAGAACAAACCAATCATTAGAACAGTACCTCAGGTGTTTCATTGCCAAACAACAAGAAAAGTGGTCAGAGTTTTTACCCTTTGCTGAATTTGCTTTTATCAATGCTGTTCATTCGTTATCTAAATTTTCACCCTTCTTTTGTAATTATGGCATGAATCCTAAATTTTCTTCTTTCTCAAATTCATCTTCAGATATACTAGTTCTAGAGGATTGGCTCAACCAGATAACAGGAATGTGGACCCAAGTATCTTCTAATCTCAGACAAGCAACCAATGGTCAGAATTTTTTTTCGGGCAGCTACAGTTCTGTAGAACCTAGTTTTGTTCCTGGAGATTTGGTCTGGGTGTCCACCCGAAATATTCCTTTACGACAAGCTTCCTCTAAACTAGGTCCTAAATTTATTGGTCCTTCCTTACCCTATTGAACAACAGATCAATAGGGTGACATATAAGGTAACGTTACCTAAAGTCTTTAAAAATGTCAGCACTTTTGATGTATCTTTACTCAAACCAGCCAATAATACTGATCTTCTGGATGATCCTCCACCCTCTGTGGAAGTTCAAGGTGAAGCTGAATATGAAATTGACAGGATTTTGGATTCTCGATTTGTTCAAAACTCTCTTCAATACCTTGTTGGCTGGAAGAGCTATGGTCCCGAAGAAAGATCTTGGGTTCCTGTTCGTAGTATTCATGCTAAAGAGTTGATCAAAAAGTTTCATGATGACTTTCCTGAAAAACCTAAAAGTAAGGGTCCAGAGGCCCCTCCGCAAGGGGGGTAATGTAAAGAAAAACGTATCCCGCGTTGCGTCCTCCACATCCGAGCGCCTTCGGTTTTCTCCAGCGGCTTCCGGCACTCCTCTGCCTTTGGCAGCGTTCACACTTCATGCGAAAGCACTTTCCATGCTTACAGTGATAGTACTCTTTATTATTCAAAATCCTTCCATTGTCCAATCTGCTTTCTTCTTCTTCCTGGCTGTTTTCCTATTGGTCACTCGTGTCTTTTTAAACCCTTAGCCCATTGGTCCTTCAATGGATACCTTTAGTTATGTTGTTACTAAAGGTGATCCTTTGAACTACAGTGCAGGTGATTACCATTCATGCTTGCATACTTGTTTAATTCTGTTACCCCCATTCATTTATAATGTATGTGTAGTTGAGTGCTGGAGTCTTTAGTAATGTATAATTAACGGTCCTCCGTTGCACCACACCTGAAAGTATTTTTGAATAAACGTTTGAGCAGCATATCTTCTCTCTCTCTCCTCTCTCTCTAGACACAGGCCATTCAATGCGTTTCAGCCATCTTGTTGGACGGCTTCAGGAAGTGATGTCAAAATAGTGAGAAGTGCTAATAAAGAAAGTTCCCTCCCCCTATAGGTTGGTGTATCTACCCTGTGGAGGATACTCTATGCTAACAGATTTCTATACTACAGAGATGTCCTAGTGCTGAAATTGTTTCAATAAAGTGCTAATATTGAAATAGTTTCAAAGTGCTGGTAATAGCTTATAATATCTTAAAAACAAATGACATAAATATATTATTTAAAAAAGTGAGTTCTATTAAAAATCGTGGATAATTAAAAAAGCATCAAGCTACACTATATCTAGATGGATATGTGGGATCTCAAGGAATAATCCAATAAAGTGCTCTAATGTTCTCACCGAACAAACCATTTTCTTTGATGCAACCGCATCAGTTACTTATCACTTTAAAGTAACCCCTATAAATTAGGGTTTTTTCAGCACTAGGACAGCTCCGGAGTGTAGAAAACTGTTAGAAAACTCCACGGGGGAAGGAAACACCTATAGGAGGAGGGAACTAACTTTATTAGCACTTCTCACTGGTTTGACATCACTTCCTGAAGAAGCTAACAATATGGCCAAAACGCGTTGAATGGTGTGTGTTTGATCACAATAATTTGTATTTCAATAGACCATTGGAGTGCCTGGTTATCACATTATACATAATTAAAGTAAAAATAAAATCATTAAAAAGTTACTTTAACACTATAATGCACAACTGATACACACAGACACAGGTAAACACACCCTACTGACCCACCCTTCTGTTTCCATGGCAGCCCTATTTAAAAGGCAACTAAAGTCAAAAATGAAATTTTGATCAACCATTATAAATAAAAAAAAAATCACTAAACTCCCTCCAACACACTGACAAAATGTGGTGTCTATCAAGCTGCCTTTTATTCCCAGGGTTTGGCACTGATAAAAATAGCTGCAATTGGTGAATTTGAATGTGGATGGATCGTTTTCAAAAATTTGCAAAAAAAAGAAAATTAAAAAAATCCCTAACTTTTGAAAATTCAAAAATCTTTGAATTTTCGAAAATTTTCAAACGCAGTTTTGAAAAATCTGGAAAGCAGAATTCCAGAAAATCATCCAGATCCGCAGATCTTGGAAATCCACCGCGGAACCAGGTTCGGATCCATGACACGGTCCATACTCTTTTCTATCAATGCTTATGTTAAAGACCTCCAATTAAAGAGGGTACCATCACCACATGGAAGCTAGACATACTGTATTTTAAAAGTTATATTTAAATACTGAGCAAAGCTTCTGAACTGGACAAAACTGGAAAGGGAATAGAAACAAAAATGATGATCATTGCACTTTCCAGAGAGGAGGTCCAGAACATCATGCAGCATTTTAGGTTAGACTTTCATCTCAGCTTTTGAGGTTGCAGTTTTGAGGTTTGGGGGGTTGATTTCCACATATATATATTTTAATTTGAGGGAGAACTTACCCATTAAACAAAGCTGTTTAATTTCATGCTTTTGATGGTATGTTTATTTTTAAAAAAACCTTTGCATTTTCATGGGGATTAACAATCCTCTTGTTAGTGTGCAAATTCATTTATCATTAAATACTGTAAAAATGGCTTTATGAGCGTAGATATTTAGCATTGGACAGGTGTCTCCACTTACACAATATGATAAAATGATTTACATTACCTCAATGAGTTTTTTAAAATCAGTGTTACTAACTTAACTAAATAAAATGTGCTAAAAATTCAGAGTTACTTTTTTTTGAGGAAATCTTTCATGGAAACTTTAATTTGTGATATTAAGAGATATCACACGAGGAGCTGAGAGTTACGTCACTTTAGTTTCATTTCTATTATGTGAATAGACCCTTTGTTTTCCACCATTCTTCTCTTTGCAGGGAAATAGCAAACTTAGGTACTAACTACAGCCATAATTTTATTGCTTCGTATAAGACAGACCCTGTACTATGTGAATTACTGTATCTTATAACCTCTGCAATAAGTTAGTTAATCTGATGTTTCCAGATTAAACTGACATGTCTACATGGAGAAATATTCAACATCAATGACACTACATGTTTTTAAGAACATTTGAAAGTCATTGATCTGTTGACATGGTTGGAAAAAGTTTTATGATCAAAACATGTAACCAAAGTCCCTTTATTTTTACTTTATGCAACTTGCACAGAAACTAGGATGTTATATGGGTCCCAGGTTTGTGCATTGATTATATTTTCTTGTGTGTGTATGATTTTTTTGTCTAGATGAATATATTTCCATGCTCTTTAGCTTGGAGCACCCTTGAAGTGCCTCCATAGTCCCTCTTTTGTATTATTTTAAATACACAGTAATATGATGTGGAAGTGTGGAACAAGTATAAATAATACATTTTAAATTATAAATATACCCACTCCAACCCCCCCCCCCCCATAACAAGTATTACTTGTCAAAGTATCCCTCTCCGGTCCACTTCCACAACCCTTATATGTACAGGGCTTGGCCAATGGGAAAGCATGCTTCTTGCAGAGCACTCTACCATAGGTCTTGTCATCAACAGATGTGGAGCTGGACCAGACTAATGAGGGAAATTGAAAATTTAAAAAAAAGTATGATGTGTATGAAGTAATTGGTACTGTATATCAAATCCATAGCTAAATGTTACATTACTGGGCGTACATTTAAAGGGCTATTTCTTCATAGACATGAATAGAAAATAGGAAAAGTAGGAAATGTATATATTTATGTTAAACATGAGTTAAAAGGATAACTGCATGTATAAAGGATAAGGCTGAAGAAATATGGGTGGAAAGTGAACAGAAGGCAGGACAATAGGAAAATCAATTAACGATGCCACCGAATGCTTGTGAAGAGGAAGAGACATAGCTTTATTTTTATAAGGAAAAGGCTCTTCTAATCATGAAGTGTTTGAATTACCCCATCAACAGGTAAAAAGTTGCTAAATTGCTACATGGCCGTTTTCTATCACTGAGAGTTGCTACCTACTAGATGCTTTGTTGTATCTTGTTATACACTTTGATGTGTCAAGTGAATTATGACTTAACCAATTAATAATAGGGATAGAAAGAATGATGGGTGAAAGAAGATAAGTGGGGATACCGACTACGAAAATATATAGGAAAAAGGACCAGGTAAGTACAAGGGCACAGAGCCCTAGAGCACTCCAACTGTATACAGGCAATACAAAAATAAGGAGGGGAAACGCACCTCATAAGTAATAACGGACCAGAGGGGACACTAACTACAGTATAAACAGTAGCAAATACTATTATAACAAATACAGATAAACATGAACAATTAAAAACAAAGCTCAAAAAGGCCCCTAGGAGGGTAAATAAAATGCAATCATACTACTCAAAGTAATGTGGCTGTATCAAAGCAGCGAATAGTTTAAGCATTTTAGGCCCTCACCCTGGGCACATCAAAAGGTATGGGAAAGAAAGGGGTTAAGTTTAACACTGTAGTTCTCTTTAATAAGTTGCAGTGGAAGAGGTCCAAAGGGAAGAAGCACTGGATTGGCTATCTGTATATCGAGGTGTTGAACAAAGGTAACATTCCAATTTAAAATGTTCATCTCTTCCTTGCTAGGTGTATATGTTTATACAAGCTTCTCAACCTCAAAGAAAAAAAATTACCTTAAAGCCAGAGCCCTAGTGTTACAATTTCATGTATACAATCACTATCAGGCCCTGCCCCGATAAGCTTACAACCTAATCACTTTTATAAATATGCAACCTATATATAAGACATTACAGTATGTCTTTATTATTGTGAGGGAAACCGGAGTGCCCGGATTAAACCCACACAAGCACGGGGAGAACATTCAAAAATCCTTGCAGATGTGTCCAAGGGTGGATTTGAACTTAGGACCTCAGTTGCTGCAAGGCATCAGTACTAACCACTGAGCCATCCAATGTTCATATTTAGATGCTTTATTATTGTTCCTTATCAATCCCTAAAATTGTGCAGCTAAAACCATGTACCATTGTGAAAAAAACCCTTATACAGCCTTTTGGATTTAGAAGTGACATAAAATAAAGAATGGGGAACAGGCCCTTAATATTTAAAATATTTTAGTTGATAATTCAGAAAAATAAACCAAACAGTAGAAGAGTGGTACACATATAGACACTTTTGGATATTACCTCATAAAAAACATGAGATGGTAAAATGTATGTTCACGTAAAATCACTTGGGACCAAGACAATTTACATTTTTGATTAACAGATGTGCACAAAATGATTTCCATCCAAAACAATTAAAACCTTCCTCTTTTAAAACTCTGCTGCACACAGTAAATGCGAACATTTCTACCAGAGACTGTACCTAGATAAACATATCGCCCATGCATAGTGATTTACACCACTTAAATCAGTGAAAATAAAGAATGAATTATCACGTTACAATAACGTAATAATTAAGTTGCCCATGTAACACCATCTTGAGTGGGGGCTAGATGTTATTATTTGACTAACATAAAATTTTCACTTTTTAAATTATTTTTCTGTGCAAAGCCAAAGTAAGCACATTAAAACATGATCTATCACCTTATGTAAAACAATAAATGGAAATGACATTTTGCAATATCTTTACATTATATACTAGGCTGCAAGACTAAAGCGCAAAGGGTGATTCAGCAAATATAAATCCAGGTACCTGGAAACATGACTTTTATATTTTATTTTTTGACCATACTTGTCTTGTCTCCTACTAGTTCTTCTTTTGCTTTATTCTTTTTTACCCTGGTCCTAATTTGCATTTTCCTAATTTTCTCTGAATAAAATCTTTATCTCATTATTTATAATTAAAGGTGGGTAAACAGAAGTGTAAAATATTCTGTTAAAATGAGAATATGTGAAATTAGGATTAAGAAACCAGACACAAGCTTTGCCCTAAAAGCCACAAATGGAATATACAAAGATTTAAGATCAATCAAAATGGCTTGAGGTTTTTGGTTGAAAAATGTGTCAAATGCAGACCATACATTAATAGAAAATGCAGGCCATACACTTTATAGAAAATGTAGGTCATACACTATATAGAAATGCAGGCCATACATTAAATAGAAAATGCAGGCCATACACTGTATAGAAAATGCAGGCCATACATTAAATAGAAAATGCAGGCCATACACTGTTTAGAAAATGCAGGCCATACATTAAATAGAAAATGCAGGCCATACACTATATAGAAAATGCAGGTCTACACTACAGTATATAGAAATGCAGGTCATACACTATATAGAAAATGCAGGCCATACATTACATAATGTAAAACAGCAGGCCTACACTATATAGAAAATGTGGGCCATACGCTATATAAAATGTGGGAAAATGCAGGCCATTCTTATATAGAAATACAGGCCATATACTATAAAGAAATGCAGGCTATACACTATATATAAAATGCAAGCCATACACTATATAGAAAATGCAGGCCATACACTATTTAAAAAATGTAGGCCATACACTATATATAAAATGCAGGCCATACACTTTAAAAAAATGAGGGCCATACACTATAACAAAATGCAGGTCATAGACTATATTGAAAATGCAGCCATAGAATATATAGAAATACAGGCCATATACTATATAGAAAATGTAGGCCATACATTATATAGAAATACAGGCAATACACTATATAGAAATGCAGGCCATACAATATATAGACATTTGATGGCTTCAATGTTCTAGTGTTAAATCAATTAAATGCCCAAGCCAGACTTACCTTTTTACCATCATGGCCCATCATTTGCATTCAGAGTCAGACGGACAGTCGGTTTTCCAGATGACAGTCAAACTTTACGGGAATTTCGTAAGTAAAGACTTATTTAATAAGAGGTGCCACAATTTGCCTGAGCTGTTGATTTGCTTCAACCAATCAAATGATTGCTCTTCCTGACCGTTTGTCTGTCTTGTTCAACCTTTTTATCCTATGCATAATGTCTGCTATAAGGTTGCAAACACATGCAATTGCGACTGCAGCAAATACTGTATGTCATTCCAATTCTCCAAATCAAATGCTTTGTGCATCTAGAGATAGATTTAACCATATGTAAATGGCCGATCAGACTAATGGTTCTGCCTTGTCAGTTGTCACTTTTTTAAAGCTTGGTTAGACGTATACCACACCTGTTACGCCTTTTTTTGGCTCTCAACCCCCTCTGCCCCTGTCCCAGAAGAAATTTAAAGGAGAACTAAACCCATTTCATACTCCAGAATCTGAAAACAACTCCCTAAAAACACCAATAAGCTATAAAATACTACTTCAGTAAATTGTATTAAAGAACTGGTTAAAGTATCTGTGGTGTATGTGAAGTGTCAGACCACACCTCCTGACCTCAGTCACATGCTTCCTTGCTTTATCTGCCAGTAAAAGGATTGGCTAGAGATTATTGATGGGTGTGACCAACTGTAACAGTTTCTGCTATAGCTAAGGACTGAGCATGTGCAGAACAAAATGGTCATTGACCAAACTGTGTGATACTAGAATGCTGTGAAGTAAAGCACAAACTATATTATTTAGGTAAATTTCCCAATGCCCGTATCAAAATGGAGGTAAGACACAGATTACTGGTTATATATCAAGGTGTTCTGCCTTCTGGTTCAGTGTTGTTCTGTGGCTTTGTTGTCCTTTAAGGAATCAAACCGAATAGGAGGATACTCTACACAGTAATTAACTGCAAAAATTCTTCCTTTATTTCAGTGCTAAAATGCAACATGTTTTGGATCAACCAAGATGCTTTCACACCAACATTTTTTACGAGAGTACCAGATGTTTGACACTTAAAAAACGATATACTGTATGTAGCTTTCACTTGTACCAACCATCCAGGGTCCACAAGGTCCTGGCATACCACAAGACCACAAATGCAAAGGTAAGTACAAGCATTATACCATAGTACTTCAAAAGCAAATCTATTATATCTACCAGTCTGTGAGTACAGTCAAGGACCTGTAGTCCATAAAGTGCATGGGAAAATCACCACTAGGTCCTGAAGACATCAAGGCTTCTGCTAAGGGAAGGGGTAGGCTGGGGACGCGTTTCACTCCAGAATAACGTGTATAATGGAGCTTTTTTTAACGATGCCTGCATTTGACTTAGGCAATATTTATAGGCTATGTCTCCACTTTTGTTTTTAATGTGTTTTTTAATATGTCCCCAAGTGAATAAAGGATTTTTATTTACATATCTAGAGAGTTGTGCACACTATCTGTTTCTATCTTGTAGTATATTTGCCTATGTTCTATGGATTGTACCTCATCCTATTTAGGGGATTTACCTTATCAGTGCCCTAGTACACATTCCTTATTGCAAGCTCCTGGTAACAGGCGTGGGTCAAACTGGGTATAAAATTAGCAAATACCAAATGCTTAGTTTTTGCAAGCAAAGTTAGGTCTTGACTCACATTTATTGATGAACTTGTGAGAGTATTACCTGTCAATTTAAAAACCATCAGGCACATTCATGGAGCCACAGCCGCAATAGGTTACAGTCATGCTAACTGATTCACGTTCATTAGTATGAATTTAACCCCTTGCTTGCGACATTTTGCGCAGCTGCTGCAAGCTATTCACCAGAGGCTGTGTGGTTCATCAGATTGTGAGTATTAAACACAACTGTTAGCTAATGTAAATATCGTGTTGTTGTAAATTTTCCCAGAACCCCACAGCCACTTGTGAATCTCATATGGGACATCTACCAGAGTGTTTGCAGCTCTGAATAAAACTCCCCAAATGTTTCTCATCACATATAGCAAAGAATTGAGGTTGGTCACAATTCTTGTAACCTCTGTACCGTGCCTGGCGGCCTGGTTCTGTTTTTGACCTCTTGCTCTGTTTTTGACTCTGCTCTTGCCTGCTCCTAGTAGTGACCTGTATTTTCGTCTCTGACCTTTTTTCTCTTCCTTGTGCCTTGCCTGTCTGTTTCACTTCGGATTTCTCCAGTTCCCGGCCTCAGTTCGAATACTTGCACTCTAATCCAGGGGCAACCGTGTTCGGTGAGGCGCATCTACTCCCGGCAAACGGGGGCTTTTCTATTGGTGAAGATAGTGGTTGTAGATTGGGGTATTCAAGAGCAATTAGTCTCTTAACTGGGGCCGAAACCAACTGACCCAATATGTGGTAGCCCAGGAAAATAGCCAGGTCCCTGCATCTCCTCCGATGGCTCCTTTTGTAGAACCAAAGTACCATTGCCTGAGAAGTTTTGTGGCAGTCGACAGAATTTCCAGAACTTCAAGGCCCTTGCCTGTTGTATTTTGGATGCGACCCATTTCTTCAGGTTTGAGTTACAGAAGGTGGGTTTTCATTTCTCTTTTACAGCGGGATCTGCAGACTTGGGCCTTTGGGCTGTCGACAGATAATCCTGCTTGTTCATCTGTGAGAAATTATTTGAAGCCCTAGGAGTCTTATATTCGGACCCTGATTTGGTCGGGATGGCAAAAGCCAAGTTACGGTCACTTCATCAGGGGCGCCTGTCTGTGGAAGAATAAACATCAGAGTTCCACACTGGGCAGTAGCAGTTTCCTGGAATGATCTGCTTCAAAAAGTTATTTTGATTCGGGCTATCAGAGTCTGTCAAAGACGTCTGGTAAGTCGTCTGTTCCCAAAACCTTAGATGAGGCCATTCAATGGCAATTCGAGTAGACAGAAGACTCGGAGAATGTCGTCAAGGTAAAATTCTTCCTTCCGGAAGTTCGGTCCTCAGATCTCTCCAGGTTTTCTAATCCTCCTTCTTTCCTAAAACTTCTGAAGAACCTATGCAATTAGGCTCGTCCTGACTTTCAGTGGAGGAAAAGAATAGAGGGACGGCTGGTCTCTGTCTCTATGTGGGGAAGTAGGACATTTCGGCTGAACATGTCCCCGTAAGAATCCTGGAAACTCAGCACCTAGAGGAGTCAGAGGAATCTTCTCTAGGTGGTCAGGTAATTCCTGTAGTTCTGATAAATTTTGTGGGTTCTAATAGTAAAAACAACCCTTTTATGGATAGTGGGGTGGCTGGGAATTTCATGGACATTGCATTTGCCACTTTGTTAAAAATCCCAGTAACTAAAATGTCTGAACCCATGTATGTAGGGCTATTGATGGTTCTTTCTTTAAGAAGGAAAGCCTTTAACCAACTGATGAGGTAGTCATAAAAGTTGGGGTTCTCTCATATGAGACTCCATTTTTTGTATTAAAACTTCCTAGCACTCCCTTATATTGGGATTCCCTGCTAGGAAGCACAATCCATTGATTAATTGGACCATGGTTAGCTAGAAAAGGGGGGGCTTTAATGTGTTGATTCATGTTTATCTGTTCATTTGGCTAACCTCTCCTTGGAAGGTGTTCTTCAACTATAGGAGCTTTTCCGATGTCTTTTTCCCACAGGGCTCTGGTTTTGACTCTCACAGACCTTATGATTGTCCCATTGGATTTACCAGGAACCATGCTGTCGTGGGACATCTATATAATTTGACGGGTCCTGAAAGTGAGGCCATGAAAACATACATTAAAAAGAACTTAGATAAAGGTTTCATCAGACCTTCCACTTCTCTGGCAGGAGCAGGTTTCTTTTTTGTAGAAAAAAAGATGGTGGTTTAAGACCTTGTATTGATTATAGGGTTCTTAATAAATAACTATTAAAAATAGATACCCTTACCACTCATTGATGTCGTCTTTTCTCAAATTGTCAAATTGTCAGGGCACAAATTTTTTCTAAGTTGGACTCCGAGGTGCATATAATTTAATCAGAATAAGAGTTGGGTCGAAAACCGCCTTTAATACTAGATATGACCATATGAATATTTAGTTATACCCTTTGGCCTCAGTAATGCCCCTGCAGTATTCCAAGATTTTATAAACTAGTGTTCAGAGAATATCTTGATAAGGTTGTAGTAGTTTATCTTGACGACATCTTAATCTATTCCCCTCTGCAGAAACAACGAGATCATGTCAAGCTAGTCCTTACTAAATTAAGGGAACACCATTTATAACTATACTGAGAAATGTATGTTTAAACCACACCAGGTCTCAGATCAAGGTTTGACCATGGATCCTAAGAAAGTCTCTGCCATTTAGACTGGAAACTCCTTCCAATCTCAAGGGACTCCAGAGATTCTTAGGATTTCTAATTTCTACTGGAAGTTTTTAAAAACTTCTCTCATTAGTATACCCTTTCACTAATATAGCTAAGAAGGGAGCTGATATTACTAATTGGTCTGAGAAGCTCTCATGGCATTTGAAAACATGGCCTTTGCTCAGCTCCAATATAACTCACGCTAATGTTAAACTGCCCTGTCTATAGAGGTTGACGCTTCAGGGGTGGGATCTGTACTCTCTGAATACTCTGGCTCTCCAGAACATCTTCATCCCTGTGCTTTTTTCTCCAAAATATTCTGCTGAGAAGAATTACAATATTGGTAACCGGGAATTATTAGCTATAAATTAGCCCTTGAGGAATGGAGACATTGGCTGGAGGGGGCTTTACACCCTATTACGGTCTAACACTGACCATAAAAAGTACATAGGGAACGCCAAAAGATTAAACCTAGACAGGCCGGTTGGGCACTTTTCTTTTCTAGGTTCAATTTTAGTATTTCCTATAGACCCGAGTCAAAAAACGTCAAAGCAGATGCTTTATCTCGCGAGTTTCATAGAGTCTGAGTCCTTGCCCACTAAAATTCCTATGCCTATTATTTCCCCTCAGCGTATCTTAGGAGCTTAACTGCTGACTTGTTATAGCTAATTTATTGAATTGTTAATTCCTTAACAGATAGATGCACTCCAGGTAAACCCAATGGTTGTCTGTTTATTCCTCTGTCTTTTCCTTTGCAGGCCTTAAGGCAATTTCATGACTCCAAGCTGGTGGCATCCTGGGGAAATTAAACTTTATCTTTGTTATTAAGGCGTGTGTGGTGCCTTCTATTTCTGATGATTTTAAAGCTTACTTAAGCGTTGTCCGTTTGTGTCCCTAGTAAGCTTCTGGTATCTTTTACCTCTTCCTATTCCTGAAAAGCCTTGGACCCATATATCCATGGATTTTATTGTAGATCTGCTCAGGTCCAATGGGTATACTGTAATTCGGGGGTGGGGTTGATAGATTAAGTAAAATGTCACACTTCATTCTGTTAAACTAAACTACCATCAGCTAAAGAACTGTCACAGCTATTTATTCTTACATATTTCGATTGCATGGTATTCCAGTAAATATTGTTTCTGACAGGGGAGTCCTGTTCATTTCACGATTTTGGCGAGCTTTTTGTGCCGGTTAGGGATTTCCTTTCTTTCTCCTCTGGTTTCCATCCAGAAACTAATGGTCAAACTGAAGAACAAACCAATCATTAGAACAGTACCTCAGGTGTTTCATTGCCAAACAACAAGAAAAGTGGTCAGAGTTTTACCCTTTGCTGAATTTGCTTTTATCAATGCTGTTCATTCGTTATCTAAATTTTCACCCTTCTTTTGTAATTATGGCATGAATCCTAAATTTTCTTCTTTCTCAAATTCATCTCAGATATACTAGTTCTAGAGGATTGGCTAACCAGATAACAGGAATGTGGACCCAAGTATCTTCTAATCTCAGACAAGCAACCAATGGTCAGAATTTTTTTTCAGGCAGCTAAGTTCTGTAGAACCTAGTTTGTTCCTGGAGTTTGGTCTGGGTGTCACCCGAAATATTCTTACGACAAGCTTCCTCTAAACTAGGTCCTAAATTTATTGGTCCTTCCTTACCCTATTGAACAACAGATCAATAGGGTGACATATAAGGTAACGTTACCTAAAGTCTTTAAAAATGTCAGCACTTTTGATGTATCTTTACTCAAACCAGCCAATAATACTGATCTTCGGATGATCCTCCACCTCTGTGGAAGTTCAAGGTGAAGCTGAATATGAAATTGACAGGATTTTGGATTCTCGATTTGTTCAAAACTCTCTTCAATACCTTGTTGGCTGGAAGAGCTATGGTCCCGAAGAAAGATCTTGGGTTCCTGTTCGTAGTATTCATGCTAAAGAGTTGATCAAAAAGTTTCATGATGACTTTCCTGAAAAACCTAAAAGTAAGGCCCCTCCTGCTCGGGGATCCTGTGGCACATCCTTCACGTCCGAGTGCCTTTGGGGCTTTCCGCCGGCGGCTTCTGGCGCTCCTTGGTCTTCGGCGGCGTTCACGCTTTGTTCGCAATTTCTGATTTGACGATCCTCGTGGGCGCATACCCCACTTTACAGTTATTGGTTTGTTAAAAATGTTTGGAATCATGTTGATTTTCGTTCCTCTTCTCACATGTACACCATTTTGTATTGGTCTTTCACATGGAATTCCAATAAAATTGATTCATGTTTGTGCCTGTAATGTGACAAATGTGGAAAACTTCAAGGGGGCCGAATACTTTTGCCAACCACTGTAGTATATATGACATATAGTGATAATGTTTGGACAAGCTTTGCTATGTATTTATTCTGGGTCTCCAGAATTGCATCTACCCTTTTAGAGAGAAAACAATATTTAGAAACCCTGCACATGATATAAATGCATTTAGAACATAGATCTAACATTTTTTTTTAGAAAACCATGTATAGAATATACACAGAAAATAAACAAAAAATGAAATCCTTGTGTATTTTATGGTTAGGAAAAGAATAGTTCAACTTGTGTAACAAAGAAATCATGATTTTTTTTTACATTAATATTTTACTTATAATTACCCTTGTGAAATAATTTTCCTCTGCCATCTAGTTTATTAATTTGTCTTGAAAAAGCCAAATTACTGTTCTTTCTATTTCTTCTTCTTTTTCTTCCGTTTTATTCTTCTGCTTTTTTTGACTGTATCTCCTCCCACAGTTTTTAAGCTTAGAGACAAGAAATTCAGTGCAGATGTGCGGGGCATATAGGAGAAGTGTGCTATTTACTAGCTAAGAATCCGTGAAAGCGTTACAGCGTTATTGGCGAATTTCCGGACATTTTTCCCTTAGACTATAATGGTAACAGTTTGTTTCTTGGTCATAAATACAAATGGTGAGACCCACAATCCCCTACACAGACAAAGGTACACCCACCTACTGACCTACCTTTCCATTCCCATGGAAGCCATATTTACTTAAAGGGTAACTAAAGTAAAAAAAAAAACTAATTTAAAAGTATCCTCAATAAAAGATAGTCTTATGGTTGTAAACACAAAAAAGACACACACCCCCAACCAGACCCAGGTACACACACCTACTGATCCACTTATCCATTACTATGGCAGCCATACGTAAAGGGTAACTAAAGTCAAAAAAAATAATTTTGATCAATAATCAAAAGGTTGTTTTTTTTACTTCCAACCTGATCCAGGTACACACACCTACTGACCCACCCTTCCATTTCCATGGCAGCCATATTTAAAGGGTAACTATAGTAAAAAAAAAAACACATTTTGACCAATCATCAAAAAAGTTAGTATTTATCCAACCAACCTAATATGAATATACACACACCAATTGACCTACCGTTAATGCATGTAACATATTTAAAGGGTAAGTAAAAAACAACAATGTCCTCTTCATTGGCATTATTGAGTTTTAAAATCTGCAGCACAAACACACAAATCCCCTTCCAAAATGTGGTCTTTCAAGCCAAATTCAAAGTTCATACTTAAACTTTCCCTTTCTAGTTGTTTTTTCCTGTTTAAAATTAGAATTGTGCTTACACTTTATTTCCTTATAGCAAGTTAATTTCAGCCAGTCAGCATGAACATTCAAAGCCCCAAGTATGGCAGGCATGCACTTTCTGTGTGCGTAACTTATTGCCCTTTCTTCACTGTTTAATGCCAATCAATTAGTCATTGGAAGAAGCTATGAGACTTGTATTAGAGGATACACATAAATGTTTAGATACATCAATTTGACATGTTTCCTCCATTCATTGGGATTATAAGACTGACAGTTCACCTGTGCTTACATGTCTTTATCAATGTATCAGTCAGGGTTTGAGACTTTATATGTAATTAGTGTTGCCAGCTATGTTATAGGGAGAAGTGTTGGCTCCTAACCTTGCCTTCCTGTGCTTTAATTGTAATCTGATCTTTAGAATCCAGTTATCTAATGTTGCTTGTGTCTGTCCCGTCTTGTCTTCTGAGACCTGAATTCCTTCCTATTTAGACTTCACACTTATTACTAATTAATTAATAAATATTTAAATGTTGTTAATATGCCACATTATGTATAAGTGCTTGTGTGTTACACCGTGTAATTTTTTACCATGTAGTGATTTTGCCCAAAACAACGAACCATATGTCTTCACATATTTAAACAGTTTAATGATTGTTTATAAACTTCATTAGTTACAGTTACTCTTGAAGGGCCAGATTGTTGGTTCCTGTATTAAATACAGTATAATACTTTTTAAAATAAAATGCAGTGATGTTCCTTGTGTACTGTATATGCAATGCTTCCTTAGATTGTAAATTGAATTAGGGCATCATTGTAGCAGTTCCATTAGAAGATATACGGTACTAGACTTGCAAAGAAAAATCTCATCTTTTTATCTTTCAGGGAGTTGATGAAGATGCTAAATATAGATTAGCACATTAAAAGAAAAGGTTATTTAAAGTGTCACAGTCATTTAATTTGCAACAAATTTAGTCATTCATTTTTAACAGGTAATTCTTTTTCTTTCCACTTAACTGGGAAAAAATATCTATAATCCATAATTTAAGTGAGGAAATTGTGTTCATTATCAGTAAATTACTAAAGAAAGAACAGCCAATCTTCCCAAAAAAAAAAAATAGAACAGAATATAATATTCCATAAAATTCTTATATATCTTCTTCTGACTTGTAGGCTGGTAATGCCTTTCAAATCCCTGCTCATTATAATAATTCAGAGCTGTGTTTCTCAATGGCAGTGTATAAGCCTCATATTGAATGCACAGATATCAAAACAGCACCACAAGTAAATCTGTCTGAATGAATCATACTTATCAACCTCATCTGTGCTTCTGGGAGAATATTCTGCAAATCATTTATTTTGGTAAAGCCTGATGACTACCTTTGTTATGAACCAGTGGTTTATTTAGCCTTGAATACTTAAGAAATGTACTTGTAGTTCGCAGTCAGTGTTTTTGCGCTTACTTTTAATACCCAACCCTCTTACTTAGGAAACTAAAGAGATCTATGTAGCACTGGTGCATAAACTGAGCTAATCAAAACCAAATATATAATTAAAAAGAAGCTTACTAGCCAAGCAAATGTTTTCACATGGGGTGCTGATGCTTGTTAAGGAACATCTGTTGCCTGGTTTGTTTGGACACACAGACCCTTATAATTTGCTTGATCATTTTTTTGTTTCTCAAAGATAAAGAACAATTTCGGTTGAATGATAAATATGAATTTAGATGAATTTGATCCTGTAATCATTAACATACAAACATCAACATTTCAGCATCTGTTTGAGAGAGGCATTAAAGGGACTTTTTTGTCACTGTAAACTTTATGCCAGAAATGTTTTCTTTAATGAAATAGGACTAATGTATTTTTTGCATTGTTCTCTTTTTTAGTATACTTACAGGGCGATGCACTGAGCTATCGGAAACCTGGTGCAAACAGCCCGGCGATGTTATATGCCAATAGCGGCGCTTGGAACATTGCTACTTGGCGCTGTTCTATTCCGACACTTTCAATGCCAGCTATTAGCTGGCGTTGAAAGTGCCACAATAAAATGCCGATTTCGGCATATAACATCACTTGCGGCAGCTGCGCTGTTAACTCTTACATTAGCCACGTAGCCGCCGCAAGGAAGGAGTTAAAGTCACGCTATCCGATTTAACATCGGTTAGCGCAACTTCAACTGCAAATCAGGAGCGATGCGCCCGTTGGTGCATCGCCCTGTAAATCTCTTGCTGAAAGTTGTTATCCACAATATCTAGTGTCACCTCACACCCCCACATACCTCTACATCACACATACTAACCTCACCCGTGATAGGTCAGCCAGTTGGTTCATAAACAGTCAGCCAGAAAGGACAAAAAATCTGTTACTGCAGAGAGAAACATCACAACATTGGGCTAAAATGCTTGTATTGTTTTATTAACTTTAAAGTGATAAATATGTGAATTATGTTATGCCTTGTCAGTTCAGCCATGGTTGGACTGGTCTTTTGGGGCCCAATTCGCAGACTGGCAATACATGACCATACACATGTAGTGATATTTATTGAGCTCCTGTTCTGACACCACTGAGACTTTTCATTCAGTTGCAGGATGGATCAAATTACTACATATACTGTTATTCATTAAAGGAGAACTAAACCCATTTTTTATACTCTAGAATCTGAAAACAACCCCCCTAAAAACACCAATAAACTATAAAATCCCACTTTAGTAAATTGTATTAAAGTAAATGTAATCCTGTTAAGAACTGATGAAGTATCTGTGTGTATGTGCAGTGTCAGACCACACCTCCGACCTCAGTCACATCCTTCCTTGCTTTATCTGTCCTGTAAAAGGATTGGCTAGAGATTTTAATGGGTGTGACCAACTGTAACAAGTTTGTGCCATAGCTAAGGACTGAGCATGTGCAAAACATAATGGTCGTTGACCAAACTGTGTGATACTAGAATGCTATATATGTTATTTAGGTAAAATTTCCCAGTACCCGTATCAAAATGAGAGGTAAGACACAGATTACTGGTTTTATATCAAGGTGTTCTTGTCTTCTGGTTCAGTGTTGTTTGTGGCTTTAGTTGCCCTTTAAATAACATTTTATTAAGCTAGATATTAGGATGTTTGCTGGCGCCTTTTAGTCTCCCTTTGCCTGGGAATCCTTCATGAGTAGTGTAAAGTGTATTTTACAGAATACCGGATGGGGATTTTATTAAATGTACACACACAATTATAAAACATTGTCAGCTGGTCTTCATGTGTAACAAAACTTCCAGAAATGTCTGATCCATTGGAAGATTCTTTCAGATGATAGACAGTCATTCTTTTTCTCTATTGGTTGTTTGGGTAGCAAAGCACTATGAGCATAATGCCGTACTTGTTGACAGCATTTACAGTTAATCAGTATTGATCTGTTTATACAAATCTTGCTGGATATTGTTCTATTTTTCACTTTGGCAACACTCTATAGGCTGCATGACCAAGACTTAACATAAATATTATAAACTGTCAGAAGACCACCGTAAGCACGTAATAATTATTTAATAGAATGTCATTAAACATTTACGATAATGGGAAACATTGCATTTCAAAAAAGCATGTAGAAAAAGCTACTGTTAAAAATAATACCAGAGATGTTGTAGTGTAATTAATAAAATGTATATGGATGGTTGTTCATTTATTTTAATCAACTTAAAATTAGATGAAATGGATCATACAAATACAATGTAAAAAAAATCATTTTGGATTTCTAGTAGGGTGGGTAAGGGGCACAAAGCATGCAATTACTTTTTATTACTAGTTATTATATGGTCTCCAATGAGAATCAAGGTGCTTGTGTTACCTTGAATATTTGAAATTTTATGCATGTCTGAAATATGTGTATATGCTTTTATGTGCTTGTGTATAGAGTTGATATTCTGTTTAATCTTATGAGAGAAGAACCAAGTGCAAGGACACATTTTCCTTTCTTCATTTCTGGGTCTGACATTTAACTGAAAACCCTTTTGTGTGGAGATGTTTGGGTGACCTTAGTTCATTTCCACTTGAGTTCTTTTAGATCTTAAGCTAGGTACACACAGCACAGATTTCTGAAAGATGAGATCTGCAAGATCCTGTCTGCCATCTTTCAAAGATTGCATACACACAGTCCCGAGCGTTCTCCCTATGAACTTCATAAGGAGAACGCTCGGGACTGTGTGTTACATCGGCCGCGCTAGACTCTCTATAGGGAGTCTAGCGGGCCGATGGAAATTTTCGCCTTTCCGAACAGAGCGTACGGCCGACCCGATCGTTCGGCGGCCGCGCGTCGTGCGGGAAACGAGCGTACACACATAACGATAAAGCCCCGATACCGTGGATCCGACGTATCGGGCTTTATCGTTACTGTGTGTACCCAGCTTTAATGTGGATATAATCAGATGAAGCCAGGTCCAGTCAAGGACTATTCACACAATGCTGTGCTGCCAGGAGAAAGTCAGTGTCTAGTCAGCCTGTGTTTGAGCATCAAGTGACATTACTGCTAAAGTTAGCAGCAAGGTTAAGAAAAGTCTCTTGCTATATCAATTTACAATTTGTACTTATTTCTGTAAAGTCATTTTAGAAGGCCCACAAAATATCTGGACTGTCTGGTCTTGAAATATCAGCATCAGCAGTCTTTAACTGCCATTAGGAGCAATACAATTACCTTTCCTATGTATAAAATAGCATTGGGGGTGGTGTTTGTGTTTGTTTGTTTGTGTGTGTTTGTGTGTGTGTGTGTGTGTAATGTAGGGACATACACTAAGAATGAATGCTAATGAGATTTGACGGGGGAGGGGTAGGTCAAGACAGAGGGGCTTCACATTATATAATTTATATAATTTAGGTACAATATAATGTTATAGAGATGGAGATCCTGGCCAACTGCTAAGAAAGTTCCAGGGGCATATTTATAAAGATTTGTTACATTTTTCACCTCCGTTATCGCCGCTTTTTCGCCAAATTTGGACCTTTCGCACTTTATAAAGCCATTCAAATTTGCCATTTAAGTGACCATTTATTTAACCTGCCAATGGGTCCATGGAAGGTGTCAGTACATTGTAGAGTGTTTCTCAATACTAATAAGTACCCAGGAGGGTGTTAGACTATTTTCCAGCATTTGCTGTAATACGATCTGAGATTCTGTTTCTATTATTCAGAGGGAGATGAGAACGCTCATTCCCACCTCCTTGTGAATAATAGAACGCCCAGGGAACTCTGCCAAACCTACCTTACCGGTGCTCTACTCGGTAACTTGTTAGCTGTCAGGAGCCCTGTACCAACTGAGTGCCTATCTTCTGTGCATGTGCGCCAATACTAAAGATATGCACGCAATCGCGCAGCATGGCTGACAGCTAAGGAGCAGCCGCGAGTGGAACGCAGGTAAGGTAAGTTCGGCACTGTCCCCCGGGCATTCTATTATTTACAGGGAGGTGGGAATGATGAGCGATCTAATCTCTCTGTGAGTAATAGAAATGGATTTTAGGTACTTATAATTATCAGTTTAGCATCCCTTTAAAAAGGCGAATTTTCATGAAAGGCGAAAATTATTTAGCAAAAAGTAGCACTAATAATGCTTAAGCTGGCAAAAAGTTAAGTTCAGCATAAATTATGGTAAATATGTAACACTCCCTGGTGGATTTGCAAAGTGTAAGATTGGTTAATAAATTTGTTAATATTAAAAAATTGGTTAATACACACTGAACACCTATCTTTGTTATTTAAAACTAGCCTAACACATGTGGTGTTTTTTTCAGCAAAAAATATGATAAATAGTGTAATACTCACCCAGGTGATTTTCTCTATTTTTTTAATAGGACTAATTTTTTAGTATGTCTTATTTTCAGCAAACTGCAGCTAATTATCAAACCAGTTCCATTAATATGGGAACATACCATAGTGCTGTGTGAGAAATAGTCATGTTAATGGAACATTCCAGTAAGTAATGATGTTTGGCAAAAATTCTGGTAACACTGCAAAAAATGCAACAAAAGGGAGAAAAGGGGCAAAAAGGACAATTTCCACCTATTTATAAATGGCTTTAAATAAAAAATTTACCAAAATAGCTCTGAAATTTCACTTTCTCTGCTCCTGTAATGGTGGACACTAGAGAGCAATTTCTCTTTTTGCCGTGATACCACACGCAATGAATAAGGTGAAGAGTACCATCACACATCACCGCAGTGATACTTTTCCACGAAAGCGAAAACAAGCTTTATTATAAATACAGCGAAAATATCGCTCTTTGTCATTGCCATGTACTGTGAAATGGTGAAAATAGCGATTGTTTATAAATATGACCCCAGTGTTGAAATGTTGAAGGATATCTAGAGCATTTTCCCAGTTAGGTGTGCAAACTAGTAGTGAAGGAGTTTATAGATCATCATGAAAATTGAATGCAGCTCAGTTACCAAGGCCAAGAATGTCTTTGACACTGTGTGCTGCCTGCAGTAAAAAAAAGGTTTACATACTCAGCTTTTTAAAAACTCTTTATTGACTAGTTTGCGCACAATCGAATATTAGTGTCTAACCTTATCAACCCCTGGCCATGGGTGTCTGGGTATGTCGCAACAGGAGTTTGGTCGTTCCCGTGTGGTCATGGATGGTTAGGGAGTGGAGCCAAAAAGCAGCCCATTTACGGTCTGGGGTTCTGTAAGTGCAGCCCCTAGTTTGGGCCAGGTTGGACACCCTGCCGTAGAGAAAACTGTGGAATTATATGACAATTAAACCTGGAGGTCCATATAAAATAGCTTTTTATCTCTGGGGTATTCTACTAATTTAAATCTCTATTTTAGTGGGGCATTCATAAGCAGCTTCAATAGAGGACACAATATTCAAAGCAGCACAAGGGCTAGTTCTCCATGATACTTGCAAGTGAGTTCAAGAAAATCCTTGGCAATACCTCCAAAAGTGGTATAAAAGTGGTATTTTAGCATAAATATAAAATGCCAATGGGTGGAAACAATGAAAACAGGCATACAGCAAGAAGCAAGGGTGCTAACAGCTTACCTTCTTTGTGCATAGCATTAGCCTTGTCAACTGTCCTACGCATAGACATGTGAGCTCTGTCCTCACTTAACTATATATACAAATGGATCATCGGCTCTATCTGTGGTATTCAGTTAGATGGACTTGTACAATAATCTGTTGGCAATAAATACCCTAGAACGTGTCCCAATCAGCATATAAAGCTCAAAAAAAGGACACAAAATGATCCACAAATAGTACTTTTAAAGGGCATGTCCACCCCCAAAACTCAAATTTAACCCCATACTGGCCCCACTCTGTAGTGTACAAAAATCCTTACCTTACTTCCTAGCTCCTTATGGTTGCCATGCTGTGCCCCTCAAAAGTCCAGGAAAGTGTAGTGTAGAAGATATGGGTGATTCATCCTGCGCCTGTCTCAGCTTCAACCTTGACAAGTTTGAGGCATGCACAGGAGAGTCCTCCCTCTCCCTCCCTCTCCCTCCCGTTTTTTCTCCCTCCCCCTAGTGTGAAATCCCCATTATATATTATATTGATCCCCCAGCCCCAACCGCCGTAACAGAATTCATAGAAAGTGCCCCGATAGTTACTTACCTTCCCTCTATCCCCCGGCGTTCTGAGCAGCCGGCAACCACGTCCCTGATTGGCTGCCTCTCAGCCGGTCCCGCCCCCTGCTTGCATTTCCATGCAAGCAGAGGGCCTGGAGACTGCCGCAGAGGATAGAGGGAAGGTAAGTACATATCGGGGCACTTTCTAAGAATTTTATTACGGCGGTTGGGGCTGGGGGATCAATATGTATAATATATAAAAAGTTTAAAAAAGGGGTGGACATGCCCTTTAACCAAAAAACAGACCAGATCTTTATGGAACAAACTAGTATTTATTGCACATTAATACTCAGGCCATCAACATAACACTCAACATTAGGACAAAATACCAATACTCATGTGCAAAATTAACAATACATAATTTATGTCTTAACAACACCATAACCCCATTGAACCCCACTTAAAAACAACTGGGCATGCCCTGGTGATAAAGGCCAGTGCAAAAGATAGTCCAATGTAGCAAAAGTCACCACTCTGATATAGATCATCCGAAGAAAAAGTCTTGCTGGATTGTCAGTCTAATTGTCCTCTCCCCTATTATAAATCATACAGTCGGGGTTGAATGATATTGACCAGCACCTTTGGCCTTGTCCGGTTCCCTATAGTGCATTCCACACAGTGAGCCCCCTAAATAGACCCACAGCAGTTCAAAACTCTGTTGCTCTCACCAACGTAATAACTTGTGATTGCCTGGCAACTTACAGCTCTGTCATACTGCTCCAATACTCAAAGTCAGGTTTGTGGCTGTGATACACAAAGATAAAGCTGTTAGGTATAAGGAACTTAAATGCATTAAAATTGTTCTGTGTGTTAAATATTATCTCAATTTGTTCTGGAGGTTTGTAAAAGCAAAACATACTTGCATATTTTAGAACATGAGAGGTTTCCAGAAACATTAATTTGCTTTTCATGTGTATGAAATATATAAGCCGCAGATTATTTTCCGCACTGTCCTTAAAGGGCATGTCCACCCCTTTTTTAAACTTTTTATATATTATACATATTGATTCCCCCAGCCCCAACCGCTGTAATAAAATTCTTAGAAAGTGCCCCGATATGTACTTACCTTCCCTCTATCCTCTGCGGCAGTCTCCAGGCCCTCTGCTTGCACGGAGAGGCAGCCAATTAGGGACGCGGCAGCCGGCTGCTCAGAACGCCAGAGGATAGAGGGAAGGTAAGTAACTATCGGGGCACTTTCTATGAATTCTTTTACGGCGGTTGGGGCTGGGGGATCAATATATATAATGGGGATTTTACACTAGGGGGAGGGAGAAAAAAACGGGAGTGAGAGGGAGGGAGAGATGACTCTCCTGCGCATGACTCAACCTTGTCGAGGTTGAGGCTGAGACAAGCGCAGGATGAGTCACCCAGACCTTCTACACTACAGTTTCCTGGACTTTGGAGGGGCACAGCATGGCAACCATAAGGAGCTGGGATGTAAGGTAAGGATTTTTGTACACTACAGAGTGGGGCCAGTATGGGTTTAAATTTGAATTTTGGGGGTGGACATGCCCTTTAAACTCCTATAGTAATAAGATTGCTAAAATCATGAAGATTGGAGACCTTTATGAATGTCTACTAACCCTAGCACACTTTTTTATTAAAAAAAAAAAACACATTTTCATAAAAACCAATATGATTTTCACAAGGTTTAACTCCAAGTAAAGCGTATTTGCAATATGTGGAGAAAATTTGTCTAAAGGGATCCACGCCATCCGCTATCACCTTTGCTATATCAAGCGTAGTTGAGCTGCACCAGTAAATGTAAGTACAAACGATAGCGCATTCTGTCTGGTTTCACTCTTCTTGCGCATTAATCAAGTGTGTGATGCGGTCGCAGTCATAGAGGCTGCTGATTAATGCGCAAGAAGAGTGAAACCGGACAGAATGCGGCTATCGTTTGTACTTACATTTACTGGTGCAGCTCAACTACGCTTGATATAGCAAAGGTGATGGTGGCTTCCAATTCAGCTAAAAATTTAAGTGTTAGCCGTGAGCAGCTGTGAGTTTGCTGTGGGGAGGAGTTAAATGGTGAGGCTGGTTTTTTTTGTAGTACTTCCTGGTTATAATCAGCGAACTACTATGTAGTAGTGCGCCAATTATAAGGATACTAGCAAAATACCCGCGCTTCGCAGCGGAGATGTATTCAAATAACCTTTTTAGTAAGAAAGCAATAATGTATCAAGATTGCTGTAATCACTCGGCACTTGATATATTAAAGAAAGACAATTCAATAAGCTTTACGATAATGCAACACTCATTAACTTTAATTTAATATTATATTTTTTATGCAACTACGAAATTTTGGTGAAAATAACCCCCACCACCCCTCCCCTTCTGCCCCCAATACCCCCCACTATTCCTCTCTGTCCACCCTCCAAACACTTCCCCTTACACTCAGCAGTCCCCGCACACACCCTGAAATTTTGGTAAAAATGGTCCAGCCGTTTGTGTGCAGGAGTTCAAAATTCTATTCCCCCCCCCCATTCACCCCACCCTAAAAAAAAATTTCGTTAACCTTTTACTGGTAAAGGAGTATATGCCAAATTTGGTTGAAATCAGACCAACCATATAGATTTGTATAGCTTGTAAGCTAGGTAACCATAAGTCTGTGCAATGTGAGATACTCACCGTTACAGGTGGAATTTCGAAACGAAACCTGCTTAACTTTTGTAAGTAAGGTGCAATGAATGAGCCTGCCAAATTTAAGCCGTCTGCCTCCACGGCAAGTTGGAGAATTAGGATGAGTGAGTGAGTGAGTGAGTGAGTGAGGCTTTGCTTTTTATTACCTCCCCGTCCGCCCCCAATACCCCCCACTATTCTCTCTCTGTCCACCCTCCAAACCCTTCCCCTTACACCTCAGCCAGTCCCCGCACACACCCTGAAATTTTGGTAAGACGGTCCAGCCGTTAGTGTGCAGGAGTTCAAAATTCTATTCCCCCCCATTCACCCCCACCCTAAAAAAAATATTTTGTTAACCTTTTACTGGTAAAGGAGTATATGCAAACAAAATTTGGTTGAAATCAGACCAACCATATAGATTTGTATAGCTTGTAAGCTAGGTAACCATAAGTCTGTGCAATGTGAGATACTCACCGTTACAGGTGGAATTTCGAAACGAAACCTGCTTAACTTTTGTAAGTAAGGTGCAATGAATGAGCCTGCCAAATTTAAGCCGTCTGCCTCCACGGCAAGTTGGAGAATTAGTGATGAGTGAGTGAGTGAGTGAGTGAGTGAGGGCTTTGCTTTTTATTACCTCCCCGTCCGCCCCCAATACCCCCCACTATTCCTCTCTGTCCACCCTCCAAACCCTTCCCCTTACACCTCAGCCAGTCCCCGCACACACCCTGAAATTTTGGTAAGAATCGGTCCAGCCGTTAGTGTGCAGGAGTTCAAAATTCTATTCCCCCCCATTCACCCCCACCCTAAAAAAAATATTTTGTTAACCTTTTACTGGTAAAGGAGTATATGCATACAAAATTTGGTTGAAATCGGACCAACCATATAGATTTGTATAGCTTGTAAGCTAGGTAACCATAAGTCTGTGCAATGTGAGATACTCACCGTTACAGGTGAAATTTCGAAACAAAACCTGCTTAACTTTTGTAAGTAAGGTGCAATGAATGAGCCTGCCAAATTTAAGCCGTCTGCCTCCACGGCAAGTTGGAGAATTAGTGACGAGTGAGTGAGTGAGTGAGTGAGTGAGGGCTTTGCCTTTTATTAGTATAGATTATTGGCTAATTGGATCCCATAGCGATCCATTAAGAAGGTAAGTTATATATATATATTTTAAAATAAGAATAAATTGATAATACAGTATACATATATACTCGAGTATAAGCCGACCCGAGTATAAGCCGAGGTACCTTTTTTACCTAAAAAAGTAGGAAAAATTGATTGACTCGAGTATAAGCCGAGGTTAGGAACTATGACCACTACTGCCTTCTGATTCAGTATTGTTTGAGTCTTAAGTTGCCCTTTAAATGGACAGCAGAATTCCCATACAGATGTTTGGAAACTACAACACCCAGCAGGCTTTAGTTGCTGGGAGTTGTAGTTTCCAAACACCTGTATGGGAATTCTGCAGTTAAAAGGCAGTAGAGCCCCCTTCCCTCTCTCCCCTGAGAGTCCCCCCAGTAAGTTGGTCCTTCCCCAGATCGATGGTTGCTCAACTCCAAATCCGGAGGTGACCAGGGCAGTGAAGGAATCAGACCGTCTCCCTCTCCTCTGGGACCCCTTCGCTCTGTTCTACGCGCCAGGAATTCATATGCTGGAGCTGCTGTTCTTTCTCTCCTAGCGGGGCTGTCAGTGCACAGGGATCACGGGCACGAAGCTGCACTCCAGGATGATCGCCATCTCTGAGTAGTGACATCATCCGGCAAACCCACAGGACGTACCCAGGCGTGCGGCAGCCGGATTTGGAGTTGAGCAACCATCGATCGGAGTAAGGAAGGACCTTGACTCGAGTATAAGCCGAGGTAAGGTTTTTAGGTTTATTTTAAAACCTAAAAACCTCGGCTTATACTCGAGTATATACGGTATATGAGAATAAATAGTATTACTGAGACCTGACGGTCTGTGCAAATAGAGGGCTAAAGTGTTTTTAAAAGGGTTAAAAAATGTAAAACACACCTAAAGCTTTGAACAACAGGTAGAAGGATGAGGTATTATGAACAGTTTTTTGTATCACAGAGACCTCCTTCTATAAATAAGGTAAATATGGGTGAATTGCTGGTGTGGTGCCATTATTCCAAAAAAGGACTCTATGGGGATATTCAATAAAAGTTCTTATCCTTAAAAATGTTGCTAATTTTGCCCCAACCAATCAGATCTTATTTAACATTTGAAAGCTTACATCTGATTGGTTGGGTCAAAATTAGCACCATTTTCAACTATAAGAATAGAGATGGTCGAACTATTGAAAGTTCGGTCCGTTTTCGAACTTTCGAATTATTGTAAAAGGTCGAAAGTTCGAAAACGGACCCATTAAAGTCTATGGGAGGCAAATAGTTCGAAAAGTTCGAGTCAAATACAACTAAAATATTAATGGTAACTTAATGTAAATGGCTGTGGGACCTGGGAAATGGTCTGGGGAGCATGTTCCAATATCCAGGACTTAAGTAAAATCGATTTTACTCTCACACGCGCTACTTTCGAGCTTTCGCGTTCGAAGTAACATGGACATTTTACTCGCAGATTCGATACTCGCGTATAGGCTGTAATGGAGACTTTACTCACAGATTCGATGTTCGTGCCTAGATACCATGTACATTTTACTCGCGGATTCGATACTCGAACGTTCGAACATTCGATAAATCATCGAAAGTCCGGGAAATATCGAAAGTCCGCGTCCGAGATAGTTCCAGAAGTCCGGGTTCGAGTTCGAGTTCTATGCCATCCCTATATAAGAACTTTTATTGAATAACCCTGTATAATTTTAGGCCTGTTAGTCTGATGTTTGTTTTAGGAAAGATTTTAAAAGTAATATAATGGCATAAGATTTTGAAATACATATTTGATCACACTATTATATACTGTATAGATTCTTGCATTGTTTTATGTACAATTGATGCTGCCAAAACAATCTCATTGCTTTCTATAAACAAGTGAGTCATAATCTAGTATGTGATTTACTTGGATTTTGCAATAAAATTTCCTGTGGGTGACCTCAATGCTTGTTCTTAGATTGAGGAACAGATACAGTAGATTTCAGAGTTCCTATAAGGGAACATTGCTCCTCAGGGGTCTGTCCTAAGTTCAGTGCTTTTCAATTGTACTCAAAAATATGCTAATGGGGAAAATCTTCCTGCATACTAGCTATACATATTTACCGGAATTCACCCAGAGCTTCTCACACAGCTGCACAGCTCTGCTAGCATAAGTATTTAACGCCAGCTGAGAGCTAGTGGTAAATTCTTACATGGATTGAATTTCACCCAGAGCCCCACATCTCATTCAAGTGATTTACCCAGAGCACCTGAAAAGGAATTGACTGACCCGATAAGAACTTATAAACTATTGTGGATGACAGATTATGTATGTCTAAGCAGTATCAGGCAGTGTCTGATTTCCTGTATAAAGCATAGAGTCTTTTTTTTTATAGATCTCTTGCAATGTCTTACCCTATGAATGCTGTGCCAGTCCTTAGAAAGGAAATGAATGAATTGGGAAGTTTACAGAGATAAACAACTAAAGATGAGGAGGCGTAATGGAGAATTATATAAAAGCAGTCCATATGCACACTGTCCACCTGGGTGCAGACCTCTAATTCAGGTGAAGAGGGCTTAGACCCTCGAAACATGATTATTTGATGTGTGGTTTGAAATAAATTCACCTCTTGCATTGGAGCACGACTGCATCTTATTGTAATGGAGAATTAGCATAATGAAGAAAGACTATCAATGTTTGGTTTGGTTTGGTTTGCATGGGCATATGATGGCACTTTACATATATACTGTATGTTAAAGGACATTATGTTAGAGAGTTTAAGAGGGCAAGAAGGAGATAGACCTCTCTTTGAAGTTTGTCCTTTCACCATCAGTAGTTGATATCCCAAACCATGTTGGGATACATTTAGGGTTCTGAATGCTTTTTAAATAAAAATGATGTCAGTTCATCCATGTAAATAAGAACAATATATATAGAATATAACTGTACTATATAGCTAAACAGTCCGTAATGTAGATTCCTCCAGGCTTTTTTTTTTGTTTGTTTTTTGGTTAAAGTTTTATTCTATGTGCTGAAAGAGATAAATAGATAATGAATGAGTTTAGACCATGGGCTCATGGCTGTATGTGTGATTTCTACCTTAATATGTCTGCAAGCTAAATTAGACAATGCGCCCATTAAAGACATTACTTTTGTGTAATTAGGATCACATGTAGTGAGGATAGAGTATACTTTCATTTCCCATGTGAGCAGTTATCTGAATATTCATGGCATAAAATCAATATGTGTAGGAGAAATGGTCATTGTGCTTTGTCTCTCTCATGTTTTTCACATTATTGTTGCTGAAACCAACACTTTCTCTGTATCTGGGAAATTTATATACGCCTACATGTAAATACCTCTGAAATGCCCATTTTTACTCTTTAAACAGTTCTAGGTAGCAAAGTTCACAGCTAATTATTACCTGCTAAAATATATCCAATCACGTTTCTATGTTTTATAAATAAAGAACAATGTTCTGAATCCCTGATGCCCATTCCATGCCCATGTAGCCTTGAAGGAAACAGAAAGTGGAAATAAAATTAAATAGCTAATTTCTTTTATTAAAGGTTAAGTACCGTCATTAATAATAACAATTTTCTTTTCAATTTTCATTTTGACTAAACCTGGGTACACACATTAAGGGTGATTCTGTTGTCTGTGACTAAAATTTTCTATTTATCTTCTATTTATCTAGTATAGGATGCTGATAGCGAGTGCTGGCCACCTGAACGGTGTCCCTATAAAAAGTATAGAGAGAATTTCGGGAACATGTGTATCCAGATCTATAAATAGCAGATAACTGCTTCTAAAGGAATCTGTCTGTCATCGCCTATAAATCTACTGTGTGCACCCAGCTTTAATCTCCATAGACATACATTATTATATGTAAGTTGACAGACTAGCCTGTTGGTATCAGAAGTGCAAACTTATCACATATCAGTGTCTCATATTTTACTGTGGTTTTAGATGTCATCTCCACTGAAAATTCATTTCTACAGCCTCTCTAAGATGTAACTGAGTGGTGTTGGGAGGAACCAGGGAAAAGTAAGGGCATATCAGGTAATTAAGTAATAACTCCATTCTTAGTCAATTATCCTGCTTTTTTGTCTTGAATATCATGAAATGTACTAAATGTAATAAATGCATTTATTTTCCAATATTTTTCTTTCTTTACATTCAGATTGTTTATTCTTATCTACATAATTGGCTTTGCTGTTGTCATACCTCGTTATTAATTCAGGATAAACCTCGACTAAGAGACACCCACTTAACATTTCAAACTAATTATGAAAAGTACCTTTATCTCATTTCAACGGTTAAATTTTAACCTGCTAATCTGTCTATTGGGCATATTTTTAATTAATGATGATTGCCCCATGCAGAAACATATACCACAAAATCCCTTGTACGCAGTATTCCTCTCTGTACTGAATAATAGGCACTCAACCTATCTCTGCACATGGTTGTTAGGGAGCAAATTTCAATTTATTATTTTTAAGCGTGTTTAGTAGTGGTTAAAATCATAAATTCATTAAAAAGCGCTTTAATTAATATAATGTGTAAGGAACCATGGTTATTTATTAAGAGTTAACATTCATTTTAATAGAACTTGCAAACAAAGGAACTGCTCTGGCTTTATCAATATAGCACCATTTTATTGACAATTGTGACAATTTTCCTGCTTTTTGTGGTCTTTTACAGCTGGTAATGTCAGTCCTATTCTATTGTATGAGACAGAAATAAACTAATGACTGTCAGGACCAAAGCTGAACTTACAGAACACACATTAACAAAAGGAAATACAATAAAGAACTAAATAGTGGTAACACAAAAAGTATTAAATTGGTGACACAACTTACATTTTTATGTGTAAACATTTGCAAAGTGAAAAGTATAGTGAATCAGATACATAATACTTGCTTGAACCTTAAAGGGAAGTTCAGTGCAAATACATAAGCAGTATTTTAGCATCCCAAAGACCATAACCTGCCCATTCAGCATTTTGTCTGTGTATAAATAAATGCTTCCTAAATACGGACTTTGGCTGAGGAGACACTGTACCAGACAGTAACACGCATAAACAAAAGTGTGCGCATTACCCTCCATTTGCAATGCAGTTTGCACAATTGTCCGGTATCAGAGCACATGCGATTCGCAAAAAAATGGTGATCACGTATGCTCCAAAAATGTATTGTAGTGCAGGGCATGCATTGTGGCCACCCACATTGACATGCACTGTTTAGTGATTCTCACACACTAATGGAACGCAAGCGCAATTGTAAGTGTGTGAGAAAATGCGCAAGTGTGGCCTAGCCCTTCTTGTTTCTTAGTAGAGATCTGAGTATGTTTGACCCATCCAATCAGTAGAAAATATTGCAACAAACATTCTGTGAGGATCTCCTGCAATTCTGGTGTTTACCAGTTGATGTCGCTGTCCCTCTGTTCCCTCTGCTGCATCCTGAACTTCCACTTAACACCTGCAGTAGGCCATCTCAAATTTCTGGTACAGATAAAGCCCCAATACAATCGCATCCGATGGTATCAGGACTTTATCGGTACTGTGTGTACCTTGCTTTCCCGAACAAGCATGCGGCCGCCCAACGTTTGGGAAAGAGGGAAAATTCCCCTCTTCCGCAGTATACTCCCTATATGGGACTCTGCCACGACCAAGGGAAACACACATTCCCGAGCGTTCTCCCTATGCTGTGTATAAGCTGCATAGCTTGGACTGTATGTAGCCTGATCTTTGAAAAATGACAGACAGGATCTTGCAGATCCTGTTTATTTGGTGTTGTAAATAAACTGGTTATACTAGATCTCTGGCTGCACTTTTGGTACTTCCCGCCTCATGGCTTCTTTGCAGCAGTATGCATTTCAGAGAGCATTACACATTCCAAGGGACTGTGCATCCTCGGAAAAAGAAGGACCATTACAAAACCTGAAATGTCAACAGCAGGGCAATGATTTTTTAAAATGGAAGAGAAAATCAAGAATAACTACATAGATAAGAAATAAATATGCTCTTCCCAGGTCATGGGAATTGCACATTTTAACAGAAACAAGATAATTTTTACTTTTTTGTTTTCTTGCATAACCTAGGTGACCATAGGCGACTACTTGTCTTATTAAGCTGTCTTATTAACATGTTTTTGTGCAGCACATCACAGTATGTTTTGAATGCGCTTGTGTGTCCCCAGTTTTAAAGGGCATGCCCACCCCTTTTTTCCTTTTTTTCTGTAGTGTAGTGCTCCCTCCCCCACCCCCAACTGCTATAGTATTTTGTCTAAAACCTCCTCCAATCATTACTCACTTTACCTCTCTCCTCCAACGTTTAGTCCCAGCCCTCTGCTTGTATGAAACTGCAAGCAGGGGTCCGGACCGGCAGCCGCGGCTTCCGGCTCCACAGAACACCAGGGGAAAGAGGCAAAGTAAGTCCAGATCGTGGAGTTTTTAGACAAAATACTATGGTGGTTGGGGTTGGGGGAGGGTGCCCTACACTACAGAAAAGGGGATTGTAGCTAGGGGGAGGGAGAGAGAAACGGGAGGGAGAGGGAGGGGGCTGCAGTGCACATGGCAAAATTCTCCCGGAGGAGAGTCCAGTTTTCTGGACTTTGGAGGGACATAGCAGGAGAACCATTTGGAGCAGGGATGTAAGGTAAGGATTTTACTACACTACAGAGTGGGGCCAGTAGTGGGTTAAATTATAGTTTTGGGGGTGGACATGCCCTTTAAAGGCATTTCACTACTACTCCTTTACTCTCTTACACCATGAGATATTTAAAGGCTCGGTCAGGACAAAAAATAGCCCCAACCTTAATTGTCAGGAAACACAATTCAACTCAAGTTTTATGACACAGCACACTGATTAGCACTTTCCAGTATAAAAATGAATTATCTCTCTAAAGTACTCAGTATATCTTAAGCTAAATTTACAGTCAAAAGTAAAAACTTTCCTAGAGTTTTGTTACAAAGAGGGATCAATACAATATACAGTACTACACTGTTTATTTTCCTATTCATGAAAGGAATTGTTCTTGTTAGTCATCCTGCAAACGGCAATACATATAAAGGCTGTAAAATGTTGGATGCATTAAAGCCATTGCCTCTTTTTCTGATGGTAAACATTTCAGTATTAACTCCCTTAAGTAATGCTCCTTTCATTGCAGAAACACAAATTTTAAAAAAATGAATTAGTGCTCTAAAAGTTTGGTTACCAAAACACAAAATCATATAATAGTATTAGTATTAATAATGAAAGTTCTCCCGTAATGACATCAAAGGAGACTGATTCTAAAATATTTAGAATTTTTTCCTCTCCGACTTTAGGGTTATACTATTAAGGGCTAGGCCACATCAGAGCGTTTTAACGTGCACTCTGTCTTAATGTGTTAAATAGCACACACTAATGTTGGCTAATCCGCTTTACTTCTCCGACAATGCAACATTGTGTGGATCGCAGTGCAATCTGACGGTAACGCTCTTCCTGTGCATTACCATCTAGCAGAGTGTGGCCTCTGCCTAACACAATAATTAACCTGCAGTTGCATTGCTACAGTACATTAATTCTGGGTACTAACATGTTCAAGGCTATTTTCAAGGATTATCGAAAAATAGCCCCGAATATTCGATAAACATTGAAAATGCGCTCCGAAGTCCTGAAATCCGAACAATCCACTCGGTTTTTCATTGAACACATATAGCAGAAGGGTTTCTGTAGTCAGATTAGATAGAATTCAGTTATATTTTATGTAGGGAATTACATAAAAAGACAGATGATACATGATTTTGATTTGGCCTTTAAGCCATGGAACCAAATTTCTTATGGGTGACTAATTTAAAAACAAACAGGGAGATTCAATAAAAGTTAAAAAATGGTTTAAAATGGTGCTTATTTTGCCCCAACCAATCAGATCTTTATTTAACATTTAAAAGCTAACACCTGATTGGTTGGGGCAAAATTAACACCATTTTAAACAATAAGAACTTGATAATAACCCTGAAAGGGCCTTAAGGCTCATACACAAGTTCAATTATTGAGTGACCAACAACCCCCCATGGCTGAGCGCTACATGTGGCGAACGGCTGTCTCAGGCGAGAATCATCCACGTGTATGCGTTCGGTTGGGGGTCTTTCGTTGATCCGCCTGGCAGATCGGCAAACAAACCCCGACCGAACACATACACACAGACGATTCTCAGGCCGAAATAGACGTTCATCGCGTGTAGCGCTCGGCCGTCGGGTGTCGTTGCTTGCTCGGAAATTGAGCGTGTGTACGAACCTTTATTCTAGAAGTGCTTAATTTCTTGTTTTTAATCTGCAGCAACCAATCAGATTATATCACATGTTTTCTAAATGTAGTAGACCAATAAAATTGTAACATCTGATTGGTTGAGGCAAATAAACACCTCAAGCAAATGTTTGCACCTATTATTGAATAATTAGCTTGAAAATCCTTACAAATCAACTCAAGCCAATGCAGTTGTTGAGACTATTTAGATATTTTGCTTGTGGTACCTACCTAAAGATTTACACATTTACAGTAAATAGATTACGTATCCTCACCCTGCAATTTCTTTTCATTAAGCTCAATCAATAACTAACATAAACACATTGGGTACATTAAAAAACTGCTCACAGCAATGTGTTCTGGTATGTAGATACTGACTCTTCTTCAGTCAGAAGGAGCCTTATCTTTTTATTTTGGGAATACCTGGTAATTTATAATGGAGGAAACACAATGTTGCAATTAATCTATTATGACAATACCAATGAGTGCATGCCTTTTAGTGGTGAGCTCCAGTTTTGAAACATACTTGGTTTCAATTTGGAATTGCAGGTTTACAATTTGGAATTGCAAGTTTACTTTACGATTGCATTGTAAACTTACGTCTGTGGCCATTAATGGGCTGATACCACAGGGTATCTGTATTTTATCTGCCATAGCTAGTGGCTTTCATAATAAAGGATTGATTTATTACAACAAATAATACTTAAACACCAGAGTTTACTTTTTCAAGATGAACTGTTAATATTCACAGTATGTCAGGATTAATGATTATTGTACCACTATATAAAATTGTGTGTTAAGGTGACACTGGGGCATCATTGGCAGGACGTCAGAGAGAGCAAGGAGGGACTGGAGTAAGTAAGTATTGTAAAAACCAGGTGGAGGGTGGGATTTATCTTTATCTGCAAAAGTTTATGTGTGGGGTAAACCCCCACTTTAAAGACCTCCTGGGACCATAAATGCCATAATACAATCATTAAACAGTAATTGTACTAATTCAGTGCTTCTGGTCTACTTAAGATGGAGAATAACCCGATACTTGCCTAAATGGCAGCTGTGGCCTAAACCACCCAAACTTCCCTCATAGAACCCATGGTAAGGACTTATAACGTTAGGTCCTCAGCCTTGGCTTTGTCCTAAATCTAGCTCACAAGTCTGGCTCCTTGTGCTGGTATAGCCCACTCTCGTAGTTTAGGTGCTCACCCTTGGTTTTATTAAGGGAGGGGGTTGATTTAGGATGATAAAACCTACTATAGTTAATTTGGCTTGTAAAAGCCAAATTACTGTTCTTTCTATTTCTTTTTCTTCGTCTTCTTCTTCCATTTCTTCTTCCGTTTTATTCCTCTCCTTTTTTGGACTGTATCTCCTCCCACAGTTTTTGAGCTAGAGACATGAAATTTGGTACAGACATGTGGGGCATATAGGAGAAGTGTGCTATCTTCTAGCTAAGGAATCCGCAGAAGCGTTATGGCGTTATTGGTGAATTACAGGACATTTTTTCCTGTAGACTATAATGGTATCAATCCTCAAATGTGGATATTTCAAAACAGTTTCTGTTTTCAAAAATACAAACGGTGATACCCCCAACCCCCCTCACAGACACAGGTACATCCACCTACTGACCTACCTTTCCATTCCCATGGAAGCCATATTTAAAGTGTAACTAAAGTAAAAAAAAACGAATTTAGATTTATCCTCAATAAAAGATAGTTTTAATAATTGTAAACACAAAAAAAGACATACCCCCTCAACCAGACCCAGGTACACACATCTACTGATCTACTTATCCATTACAGTGGCAGCCATACTTAAAGGGTAACTAAAGTCAAAAAAGTAAATTTTGATCAATAATCAAAATGTTTGTTTTTTTAACCCCCAATGGGATACAGGTATACCCACCTACTGACCTACCCCTCCATTACTGTTGCAGCCATACTTAAAGGGTAACTAAAGTTACCCTTCTTACTTCTTACTTCTTAGTATAGTATTTGAGGTTGAATAAAGACATACGTCCATCCAGTTCAGCCCATCTAGCAATATCCTCATTTCCTGCCTAACTGTTGATCCAGAGGAAGGCAAAAAAAACCCACCAAATTTATGAAGGGGGAAAAAATTCCTTCCTGACTCGGAAATTTACCTGGATCAACTCCACTTTATGTATCAATATCAGTAACTTGTAACATTCCTTGTTTGCAGAAACTCATCCAGATTTTTTTTGAAAATGACCAATGAACCTGCTATAACAACATCCACTGGAAGACAGTTCCATAGCTTTACCGTTCTCACAGTGAAAAACCCTTTCCGAGCTTGAAGCCTAAACCTTTTTTCTTCAAGTCTTAAGGGATGTCCTCGTGTCCTTTATACACAGTAATCATATCCCCACCAAAAAAGTTAGTATTTTATTCAACAAACCTGATATGAATACACACACACCAACTGACCTACCTTTAATGCATGTGACATATACAAGTTTACACAAAAAAGTTTATACTAAAACTTTCCCTTTTAAGTTCTTAACTGTAGTTCTTCATAAATGCTCTTGCTAATTCATAAAATACAAGTAAAAACTAGAGATGGACTGGAACTTGAACTCAAATCTGAGTTGAAGCCAACTATTCGAGTTTGAACGGACTCGGACTTCTCGAACTATCCCTGACCCGGATTTTCGATATTTCCCGAACTCCGTTCGAGGCAAGCCAATATGCGAGTAAATATCGAATTCTCGAATCTGCAAGTAAAATGTCTATTATACCTATACGCGAGTAAATATTGAATTCTCAAATCCACAAGTAAAAAAGTAGCACTTGTGAGAGTAAATTAGAGTTTTCAAAAGTCCTGGATATTGGATAATATCAATAATTGTATTTCATTCGAACTTTTCAAACTATTTGACTCCCATTGACTTTAATGGGTCCTTTTTCGAACTTTCAAACTTTCCATATAGTTCGAAAGTTTGAAAACGGACCGAACTTTCCAAAGTTCGGCCATCTCTAGTAAAGACATGGCAGAGAAAATTAAACATAAAATAAGATATATTTAGACCTATTTTGAAATTATCTACATTATCTATAGCATTTTACCGTGTTCTAAAGGCTTGATTCTCTTGGTCTGACACCTTCTCAAGTGCTAGTTTATTTTATGAGACATCCCTAGATAGACCAATAGTTATTCATATAAAATGTAGCAAAATGAGTTATCTTTCACTTTGGAAATTATATTTTATAGCCAGAATTCAGAAAAAGGTTTAACGATTGGGATTAATAAAGCAATTGAGTTTCCCTTTTAAATTGATTCTCAATGTCATTTATAGCAGTACAATATTTATTTGACACATCAAATTAATGACAAATACATTGCACAATGACATTATAATGGCAAGTTTTGATTTTGATGGAACCACCAGCTGCTATTTTGCTGATGTTAGTTATTTTACTGGCTAGTTAGTTTTTAATAGAATCTGGAGGTGGGTTTGTGTGAGGATGTTTTAGTGTATGGAGGAAATGTATATTTTGTTGAGTAGTAGATTGGCAGAAATGTAAAAATGAGCCAAATATATATATGTGGTTCATTATTAAGTAGCGTATAGGTTGTATAAGAATGTTAAACAACATTTACCCTATCACTCTTCAGCTGTTGAGATAATACATCTTCCAGCACATTCTGGAAACTAATGAGGGAATTAGGTCCCTGATAAAAGAAGCCATCTTAAAATGATTTGACCTGCTTAAAAGCATAAAGCAGTAGTAAAACTAATTGCCAGGCTTCATTCATTTCTCTTGTTCTTAATTTGTTCAAAACTGTAATTTAACTTTCGAAATAGTTACATAAGATACAAATAATCTGGATATTACTTGTCACTTTCTGACACATACAATACACAGATTTTAAACAATGAGCTAATGGCATTTCCATGGGGAAAAGTATAGAGGTAGAACGACAAGGGTCCAAGAACAGAGCCCTGCAGAAACCCTACAATAAAAGGAACCTGAGAGGATGTTTTATTATCAAAAGACACAGAGTAGGTTCTGTTAGTGAGATAGGATCATAGCCAGGATGCCACTTCATTCAGGATTCCCATTAGGAGGGAATGATCTACAGTGTCCAAATCAGAGGAGATGAGAATAGAAAACTATTTCCTTTTGTTTTGGCAGCCTGAAGGTCATTCACAATGTTGCGCAAAGGCATCTCAGTGGAGTGTGCAGGACAAAATCCTGACTGAAAGGGGTTAACTAGGTTATGATCATGAAAATAATTAGAGATATGGGAGAAGACAAGACGTTCCAGTAGTATAGAGGCTATTGGTAAAAGAGAGACTGGACAGAAGTTAACAAGACAATAGTTGTCAAGGGAGGCTTTTTGATTATTTCATGTAGGCATGTTGAATGGAGAAAGGGAAAATGCCAGATGACAAGGAAGCATTAAATATGTGTGTTAGTACATATAGGGGAGCCTGATTACAGTACTTCAGTAGGATAGAGGTTATGGGGACATCTAGTGAGCGGACAGGACCGAAGCAGGTAAGAGACCCCTTACTTGTCACAGGATTAAAATATTCAAGAGCAAATCTGTGTTGTGGAGAGAGAAGAGAATCAGTGGGAGAGGGACGGAGAAGGGAGTTAAAGGAGGTAGAGAGAAGAGATAGAGATATAAATAGAGTGAGGACAGTGGAATGGAAGAGAGAGAGATGAACTAAGCTTAGGGAACAAGGTAAAAATGACAATGAGAATCAACTATAGCAAAGACATTGTATGTTAATCAGTGGGAAAGATTTGGGTTGAGGGTCAAAACTCTTTCAGCTGATGTTTGTTGATGCTGAATATTAGAGTCATGGTGTTGCTCTCCTTTTTGCTCTCCTTTCAGGCGATAATCGGCCCGTGTATGGGAACTTTATAGCCCAAAATGGCCAGTAGTTCGGAGATCCGCCCGGCAACGATGCCCGACCGAGTGGCCGTTTCGGCCGATAAAGTGCACATACACAGGCCGATTATCACCTGAAATGATTGTTCAGACACATCGTGCATCGCGGGTCGGGACCCGCGATCGCACGTTTGTATGAACCTTTAGACTTAGTAGCAAAAGTATCAGCGTGTGACAGTCCCTGAAATGTTCGTTATTGTCCCTTTATCTTTATTGTGTGTACCCACTTTTATTGTGTTTGATTGTTGGTATATGGTAATATGGTGCTTAGTGCTGAAGTACTTGTTTGCACTTTGACCATTTTATATAAAAATTCTATTCTTTCTATTTATTATATTATATAGAATGGAGTAATTCTGTTCTAATTAGTTTTCTACAAAATGGTATTAGCTTGTTTGCTACTTTTATTTAAACAAGGTTCTGATGGGAGAAAATTGCATTCACGTAATGTCAACCTGGGAACTAGCAGATAATCGTGCAGTTTATTTTCCCCTGGCAAAAAAAAAGGGGCATGTAAAAAAACAATGGTGAAAAACATAAAGTTTCATAGGGGATGCATGACAATATTAAATGACCCCATTCAATTTTTTGCTAAATGTTTAGATTAGACACATTCACCTGAAAGAGATGTTTAAAAACAAAGATGAAAATAAAAGAACAGTTTTAAAAAAGCAAGGAGGTAAAATATTCAGTAATGTAAGAAACAAGCGAGGACAAAAAAAACAACAGATGGTCTGTCAAGCAAAAAAGTATTTATTTTCAATGCAGATGACAGAACAATTTTTTGAATAGATAGGACACTTTGGTACAAAAAGCCCTATGATTTAAATATAGATATTATTATTTTTTTTAAAATCATTTTGGCCATTTGTAATGTTATACCTTATGAGCGGGGAACAAAAACTAAAATAAAAAAAAAATTTGCAAGGATCTTTAAAGGGTATGTATACTATTAATTCAACTTAGTATTACTAGCTAGCTTAGGCTTTAAATGTAAAGTGCGTTGGTTTTTTTTGGTTCTAGGACCCTCCTATACCCTACCTAAAAGGTTCGTACACACGTGCGATCGCGGGTGCCGACCCTTGAATGGGCACTTTATTTGCCAAAAGGGCCGCTCTTTCGCAGATCCGCACGGCGGATTGGGCAATGGTCCCTGAACAAATTGATGTTTCAGCCGATAAAGTGCCCATACACAGGCCAATTATTGTCCAAAAAGGCCATTCGTACACATCGTGCTTTGCGGGTCGGCACCCACGATCACACGTGTGTACGAAACTTCGTACGTGTGTCTTTCAAAGTTGCTATCTTCCTCCTTCTGTCCTGTGCAGTGCTCAGGTCAGCCTTTTTGAGATTGGCCAGATCCCATAGCCAAGGAAAGAGTGTTCCTGTCTTTAGATTGCACACCTGGAGTCACTGACCATGTGGTTAAGTAACACTCTATTATGGTTTAACAATTCAGGTGATTATCATTTGTTAATAGCGGACACAACACATAATTGCATTGTAGCATTCAGTTGCAATGCAATGCACCAGCGTTAAAGCATCTGGTATATTTTTAAAAGACAAACATGTATGGGTCTAATAGACAGAAGTGGCATGTGCTTTGCTTGGTGTATGGGTACTCAATCAGGCAGTATGGCTGGTTGGTCAGATGGGCATTATACCGGTTGGTATTGTCCAGCTGGAAATACACCATCACAGCCATAAATGTTTAGCCACGGGCATACATTTAAGATACAAAGAAGAGAGGTTTGACAAAGGGCTGAGTGTGGGCATGAAACATTACCTGTTTACTCTTAATGGAGGAATAAATTCACCTATTTTTTACCATATCAATGCCTGAACCCCTCTATACCTGGAATTTTGCTGTTATATACATTTAAGAGAATATGTGGTATATTTCCACTAAGCCCAAGGTCACACTACATTTCATAGTAGTTTCTGGTGCGCTTTTGCGATTATGCAACTTTAAGCAATCGGAGTGCATGCTACAACAATTAGACAACACTGGTGCGTGCTTTTTAATGCATGATCGGATTGCACATTAAAACACAGTAGTGTGGCCTAGCACAATTTTTTTTAAATTCAGCCCAATGTGTGCCTTTTCCCATCAGAACTACAAAAAGGATTTGAAAATTGGAGGGTGGAACCTTCAAAACCTTAAAACCTATCAAGATATAACATGAGAACCAAAACTGTATAAGTAAGAAGGTACCTGTATCGGTAAACTACGTTGTTTTTTTCTTATATAGTGAAATGAAGCTTTTATTTCCCTCTAACATAAAGAGAGCATGCAACCATAAAATAGCATGTTGAATCGAAACCGAGATTCATCACTGCAGTTTTATCAGAATTTTTACCAAACATTATTAAGATATTATTCTTAGCATTAAATGAAAATCAAAGTGGTATTTGTAAAGTGCCAAAATGTGATTTTTGTCTGAGGTGGCGCAAATGCATCTATGGGGAATGGCCCAAAAATGGGTTCATTTACTTACTGGAATGTTCCATTAACATGACTATTTCTTACACAGCACTATGGTATGTTCCCAATCCCATATTAATGTTACTGGTCTGATAATTAGCTGACGTTTGCTGAAAATAAGCAATACTAAAAAATGTGTCTTATTAATAAAATAGAGAAAAGTTGCCTGGGTAAGTTTTACACTATTTATCATATTTTTTGCTGAAAAAAAAACATCACATGTTAGGCTATTTCTAAATGACAAAGATAGGTGTTCAGTGTGTATTAACCTATTTGAAACTATTTTGAAAAGCCACCATCAAATGCGGGCAAAAAAGGGAGATAACTGCCCCTTTTCCCTCCACAATCACAAACTCTTCCACGATCAGCCATTTTTAACCAGCTAATCGCACGTATGAATGAAATATACGCGTGATCAGCTATTTAAAAGTCCAGACCCAAACTTCCGGTTCGGTTCCGGTCTTTTAAACAGCTAATTGTGCGTATGTTTCATTCATACGTGCATAGAGTTTGTGGGATTGTGGCGGGCTGCGCTACCGTCCGGGGGTGGAGGGGGCGGTAGATACGCCACTGATATGCGCTGAACTTTTCAGCCACATTTTCAACAGGATTAATGCTACTTTCTTCCACATGTACTAAGTACATGTTCTAAGTACATCTTCCAGATGTACTTAGAACCAAACCTGAAGCCTAGTGCGGTCTGAACTTTCATAGTTCAGACGGACAAACTTGAACTTTCCAAACTTTCAGAACTAGTTCGGTTTTCCGAACTTGCGGACGTATTTTCGATAATTATCGAATTTACGGACCGTTCGCTAACCTGCGATTTTGGCCATAACCCTCGAATGCAGCATTTTGGCAATAATGTATCTTTCGAATTCGCTAACTTTAAAATGTATTGTTCGGTAACACTCGAAAGTATTGTTCGGTAACCCTCGAATGTATTGTTTGGTAACCCTCGAATGTATTGTTCGGTAACCCTTTAATGTAATGTTCATTCTTGGTACCCCTTGAATGTAATGTTCGATTTTCCATAACCCTCGAATGTATTGTTTGGTAACCCTCGAATGTATTGTTCGGTAACCCTCGAATGTATTGTTCGGTAACCCTAGAATGTATTGTTCGGTAAGCATTCGTTTTCGGTAACTCTTGAACGTATTGTTCATTTTCGGTAACCCTCGAATATAATGTTCTATTTTCCGTAGCCATCAAATGTATTATTTGTTAACCCTTTAATGTAATGTTCATTCTTGGTACCCCTTGAATGTAATGTTCGATTTTCCATAACCCTCAAATGTATTGTTTGGTAACCCTCAAATGTAGCGTTCATTTCAGTAACTCTCTAATGTAATTTTGTTTTCAGTAACCCTCGAATGTAGCACTCGGCATCCCTCCAATGTACTGTTCGTTTTCAAATACCCTTGAAGTAATGTATTGTTCGAATTCGGTAAACCCTTGAATGTAGCGTTCGATTTCAGTAATCCTTGAATGTATAGTTCGTTTTTCGCTAACGCTCGAGTATAGCATGCGGAAACCTGACAATTGCTTGATTGTGGGGGAAAGTTTTGGTGATATGGACATGTTCGCCAGACCATTTCCCAGGTGCCACAACCATTTATAGTAAGTTACAATTGCTAATTTTACTGTACTTTATCCAAACTTTTCAAACTATTTTCACTCATAGACTTTAATAGGTTCGTTTCCGAACTTACAAGCTTTTATTGAAGTTCGAAAAGTTCTGAAACGAGCCAAACTTCAGTAAGTTTAGCCATCTCTATTGCCATGTAATTTTCAGCTTTGTAATAGTGAAACTATGACAAAAAGAAAAGTGAAATGTTTAAAAAATTGTGGTAAAGTCTGGCAAAAATAACACACCTATATAAATATGTCCCTTAGACCCCCATTTAACTTTATTGGTAAATCGGAACCTTAAAAAAGCAATCTTAGGAAAATCGGAAATCGCAGATCATATTACAGTAACTGCTGGAAAGTAGTCTAACACCCCCATGGGTACTTTTACAGGGAGATGCAATATCCTGTGCTAAGGCTGAGGCCACAGTGCAACGCACAGGAATTGCAAACAAAATCGCGAGCGTTATCGCACGCGATTGTGTACGCTTTTCTTGTGCGTTCACTTTTTGCGCATGCGTTTTCGCCATTTCGTGCTATGGAAACGCTGCGTTAACGCAGCAAAAATGGTGAACGCATGCGTTACCAAAACATGAACGGACGCGCAATCGCATGCACCGTGGAAATCGTGGGAATTTTCACGTTCCCGCAATTTCCATCTTAGCGAAAATCGCGGGCGCAACCGCGAGCGCGAAACGCATGCGAAAAACGTGCTAGTGTGGCCTAGCCCTAAGGGGAAAAATAAGTGCAAAACCCATGCTAACTGATGTAATATAAAGTTAGCGACGTTTTTTTACTCATTTTGCATTGCTTGCACCCTTTCCAAAGACTTTTGGATATAGCTCAGTGCAAGCGATGCAATCAATTTAGAGATGATAATTTTCACACGTTTTTTGCACTAAAATTAAAGCCTTTTCAATTGTGGCTTTAAAGCCGTGCAAGAGGTTGCAACTTACCTCTCACATTCACACGATGCAATAACACTTGCAGTGTTATTGCATTGCAGGGTTACTACATCCCAGGAACAAGTGCAGGTCAGTTGCGATACTGCAATTTATTGCATCTCCCCCTTAGTATTTAGAAACACTCCACTATGTAATGACACCTTCCATGGACCCATTGGCAGGCTAGATAAATGGCCATTGATGCGTTTTTGCCACCTCAGACTTGGCAATTTTGAATGGCTGAACTTAAAGGGAATGTCCACCCTAAATCATAACTTTTATTATATGGTAGATCCCCCCTGCACACCCCCAAAAGCTGTCTTAGAACTTTAAAAAAAAAAAGAAACAGAATCATACTTACAGCCCTTTGCTTCAGAACCATAAGGAGTAGAGATGTATGGTAAGGATTTTATAAAACTACACAGTGGGGCCAATAGTGGATTAAATTTTAGATTTGGGGGTGGACATGCCCTTTAACGCAATAAATAAACTTTTGCCATTTTATAACTATGATTGATCGGTTACCGGGGCGATGTATGTCAAAAAGCGAAATTGGTTATCGCCACTTTATGTATTGCGATAAGTCCAAATTTGTCGAGAAAGGCAGTGATAACTGTAGTATTCGGGAAAGCATGGAACACACAATACCGATAAAGCCTGATACCATTGGATCAGACGATATCGGGGCTTTATCGGTACTGTGTGTACCTAGCGTAACCCACAATTAAATGTCTAGGCTAAGGCTTTAAGAAAAAAAGGAAAAAACATGGATAAATCCTTGTAAAGAAACTGATCAATGTCAATGGAAATCTCAATAAACATAGTTGATAAATAGTGAGTGTCAGCAGAGGGTTTGCAAAATTGTACTTCACCACCTAAACTTTATTAAATCAAAATTTAATACAACATACCATACAATTATTTAATACACTGTGCAAACATTTGATTATACTATTAATCTGCAGCAACCAATCAAAAGTTAGCTTTTTACTGATTTACGCTACAGTATGCATACACTGTCTTCAAAGGACCATACATCATTTAAAGCAAAATATCAACCATGGTACTTTAACGTTTAGCTGTCTATATTTTGTACTGGGTCGAAATATTGCAACAAGTGTTGCCAACCTTAGGATAGGTACACACGGGTCCATTACTTGACCTGACTGGCACAATATTTTGGTAGATTTGAAAAAAATTTACTTGAATTTTCAACGTGACAGTCAATTTTCCACCTTTTTTGTTACCAAAATAGGTAACACAATTAATTGCAAATGGTTTTTTTTTTACCAGATACTGTACACTTGAATATGCATGATTGCCATTGTTCCGAAATATTTTCAATGCAGCTGCATTTTCCATCAACAGACTACTAAATTATATATTGCTTTATAAGATCTGTAGGTAGAACATAACATTCATTTGATAGAAGAATTATGGTTGGCTATGAAAATGAGTTTGGTCACAAATGTTGCCATACTTAAATGTAACAGTGAATGACATTGGAATGCAATGTCTTTGTATCAGAATTGCATGATATTATCTTTCTAGTTTCTTGTGTTAGTCTATGGTATTGCCAGTAATACTCAGTTGTTAAATGTTAGAAGTGAGGCATAAAAATTACATATTCAGACTCAGACGAGATAATTAGAGGAAAGTGCATGCACAGTTAATGTTATTCCTTTTAAATCCAATTTTTCTTTCTCAAACAATGGATCTGTGCCTCCACAAGACTTTTATATTAATACTGAATAGACGTGAAAATGACCAAATTAATTATTGGTGTGACCTGCCTGTCCAGAAGGAAATGTACAAAAATACAAAAAATAATTTTAACTTTCCCCATGTATTAATTTTTTCCCAACATTAGATTTTTCCAACATTAGTGCTCAACATATCAATATTTTTTTTTCCTTTCCCAAAGCCAAGAGAAGAAACAACCAATGAAAAGAAAATAACCAGACGAGAAATGTCACTTCCAGACACAATACATTTGTGAAGTTAGAAATGGGTAAATATATGTCAACATGAAGGTTCGTCAGAAGTGCTATAAATAACATTAATAAACAAAAAACATTGTTATAAGAAATGGGACATTCCAGACCCTCTTGTTTTTCCTGTATGTCGATGCTCTACAATATGTGGTGCTGAAAGTTTTTTTTATTACAACAATATCAGTTAATAGATTATTTGATTTTTAAAATCATTTTGGGCAAACACACACGCTAACAGTTATTTAAAGTTCTTATAAATATATATATCTCAGCAATATTGTGATGTGCCATAGCTCTGAATGGGCCTGCAGCTGGTATATACATGTTTCTATTTAGGTTTAGGTTCATACACACCTGCAATCGAGGGGGGCGACCCATAATGCACAATGTATATGCACGCTCATATGAGCCTACGATTGTTCCGTGCATGGTGTGGGCTCGTTGGTGATCCTTCTGGAGAATTGGTTAATGAGCCAAACCTGAATGCCTGTTTTGGCCAACGAAGTGCCCATAAACAGAACAATTGTTGGCCATGCATATGCATCGTGGGTCAGCCCCCTCAATCGCGTATATGATGTTTAAGATTAATAAGAGAGATTTTAATAGATTCACAATGACCTAGTAACCGAATTCCACTACATTTAAGTGACCACTTCCACAGGTAGCCAGTAACCCCCTTAGGGTGGGGTTACAATAGAATGCAATGAAAGTGAAGATAACAAATGCCATAAAAAAAAATTGTTGTTTTCTTTTATGTGAATTAAATATGAATGAACCCACAAGTATGAACTCCTGCAGAACTGCAGACACTCTTGGAATTAAATCTTTTCTATAAATAAATAAGACTGGAAGAAAAAGAGGTTGAATCTAAAATTTACAGAGAACAGAGACAAAAAGAACAAGGGAACAAAGGAATGTGACAATAGGAGGGATAAAAGTGAGAGGGAAATGGGTGTACATGCTCTTTAAACTATGTAAAACAAACACAAAATTAAACAAATCCGCAATCCAGCTGTGTTACACCAAAGACATTAATCTATAAGAACATACCTAGTGAACTGACAGATAAACACTACTAAATACTGGATTTTCTGTATGTATGTATATGTTTATTTATATAGCGCACCTAGGGGACGCAGCGCTGTACAATATAGAATACAAAAAGTTGTGCATGGGGGACAGTAAATAAATAAATAAATAAGTAAGAGCATCATGAAATAGAGAAAAAGGTTTAAGGCGAGAGGAGGCGGTGTGAGTGGGGGGTCTGTTTAAGAGATGGTTCTGTGATGAGCGAAGGGTACGGGCAGGGACAAATGGGGACACTAGAGAAGAAATATAGGATGGAGCAGCAGAGTGAAGGGATTGAAATGTTAAGAGAAGGATTTTGTAGATAATGAGTTGTTTAATGGGGAGCCAGGTAGATGTGCGGCACAGAGGAGATTTCATTTCCCGGTTTTTAGAGAGCGAGACAATGCGTGCGTCAGAGTTAAGTATGGACTGAAGAAGTGAAGATGGGAAGCAGGAAGACCAGAAATCAGAAGGCTGCAATAGTCTAGGCGTGATAAGATGAGAGCATGGATAAGCATAGCAGCAGTCTGAGGAGACAGGAGTCTATGGATTTTTGCAATGTTACGAAGAAAAAAGTGGCAGGTTTTAGCAACATAGTTAATGTGATTGGAAAAGGAGAGAGTAAAATCAATAATAACCCCTAAGCAACGTGCCGACTGAATAGGGTAAATGGGACCAGGTTTAGTTGGGAAAATGATTTGTTCAGTTTTAATCAGGTTTAGTTTGAGGCATCGGTGCGCCATCCATAAGAAGACAGCACAGAGACAGTCAGAGGTGCGTGATTGGGTGTCAGGACAAAGCGAGGGGGTGGAAAAATATATTTGGATATCATTGGCGTACAGATGGTAGTTAAAGCCAAATGAGCTATTGACTTCTCCCAGGGAAATAGTATAGAGGGAGAACACCAGGGGTCCAAGAATAGAGCCCTGTGTAACCCCGAAATTAAGAGGAACCAGAGAGGATGTTTTATTATCATATGGCACAGAGTAGCTTCTGTTCTAGAGGTAGGATCGTAGACACGATGCTGCTTCATTCCGGATGCCCAGGGAGTGAACAATTTGCAATAAGAGGGAATGATGAACCGTGTCTATAGCAGTGGAAAGGTTGTAAAGGATGAGAATAGAAAAGTGACCTTTGGCTTTGGCAGCCTGAAGGTCATTCACAACTTTGAACAGGGCCATCTCTGTGGAGTGCACAGGACAAAACCCTGATTTCAAGGGGTCCAGTAAGTTACTAGAATTAAGATAATTAGCGATATGGTAGAAGAGACATTCCAGTATCTTAGAAGGTATCGGTAGAAGAGAGAGCAGGCGGTAGTTAGCAAGACTATAGGGGTCAAGGGATGCTTTTGGGTTGATTATGGGTTTCACATGGGTGTGTTACAAGGAGGAAGAGAAAATGCCAGATGACAAGGAGGCGTTGAATATTTGGGTAAGTATAGGGGTGACTGCCTGATTACAATGCTTCAGTAGCAAAGAGGGCATGGGATCATGGGGACATGTAGTGAGCGGACAAGACCGAAGCAGATAAGAGACCTCTGACTGGGTCACGGGACTAAAATATTCAAGAGCAGTAGAAGGGGGTGTGGGTAGAAGAATCTGAGAGCTATGCTGAGGGTTAGGAATCTGCATACGGATGGACTCTATTTTATTTACAAAGAAGTCCGCGAAGTCTTGGGGAGAGTGTGGAGAGAGAAGAGAGTCAGTGGGCGAGGGACGGTAGTTAAAGATGGAGAAAGGCAGCCTGGGTTTGATTTGTTATTATTTATAAGCGTCTTATAGTATTTTTGTTTTGCTCCCGACAGTGCAGTGTTGAGGCATTGTAGTCAGCCTGGGTACGAGACTTTCTTCAAATCCGCTCAGCAGCATGTGTGCACCTACGTATAAAACGGGTTGTGGAACTGAGCCAGGGGCGAGGGTTAAGGAGACGGTGATTGCGGGGTTACAAGGGAATCAATAGCATCAGTCAGGACAGAGTTGTAGGAGTTAAGAACCAAGTCAGGTCAGAGTCGGACATAAGGGTAGAGAGACTAGAAGAGAGAGAAGAAGCCAGCACCGGCAGATCTATGGCTCGAGTATTACGGACATACACATAAGAAGGAGGGTCAAGAGAAACAGTTGAGCAAGAAAAGTAATACAATAATGATCAGAAAGCGGGTAGAGGTTAATTTTCAAAAGATGAGATAGGGAGGTTTCTGGTGAAGACAAGATCCAAGAAGTGGCCATCCTTATACGTACCAGTAGTCGTCCACTGATGAAGATCAAATTAGAATGTTAAGTGAAGAAAACGAGAGGGCCAGGATGGAGCAGAGTTGTCAATGTGACAGTTGAAGTCACCCAGAATTAGGACAGGACCATCAGTAGAGAGAAAGAAAGTAATCCAGGTCTCAAAGTCTGAGAGGAATGTAGCCTGGGGAGTCTGGGTGGGGGTCTGTATACCACAGCTACCCTTAACGAAAGAGGGTAGGAAATTTGTACAGTGTGAACCTCAAAGGATGTGAACGAGAAGGCCGGTGGGGGGATGATGACATTAAAACGACAGGTGGGGGAAAGAAGAAGGCCAACACTTCACGACCCGATGAGCGAGGTGTATGGGAGAAGCAAAGACCTCCTGTAGTAACAGAAGCCTCAATAGCAGAGTCGTGTAGGGAGAGCCAGGTTTCAGTTAGGGCAAGAAGGTGAAAATTCTTAGAACAGAAACGGTTGTGAATAATAATGGATTTGTTAGAAAGGGACTGAACATTAAGCAAAGCACAAGAGAAGGGCAGATATGAAGAGGGTATTAGAGGAACGGATAAAAGATTAGAGGGCATAGATCCACGAGAATGGGGGAGTAAAGGGAGAGTAGGTCGAGGACAATAGGACATTGAAATATTACAGGGGCCATTATTAGGAGATACATCCCCAGCAACAAGTAGTAGGAGAACAAATAGAAACCGGATAAGTGAGATGGATCTGAGGTGGTGACGTTTATTTGAGTCAGACTGATAATGCAGTGTGGTGTTGGTAAAGAGCTGGTATAGTGCATGGAAGCAGTGAGTGGAGGTAGGGAGAAGAGATGGAGAGATATAAATAGAGTGAGGACAGTGGTATGAAGGAGAGAGATATGGACTGAGCTTAGGGAACAAGGTAAAAATAAGGTGATAAATAACTGTCTGTGTCTTGGGGGAGGAGACCAGTACAAAGTGAAGAGAGAAAAGTGTTACAACAAAGGGTAAATTACTTTTACAGTAAGAGCAAATGGCACACAATATAATATAATACACAGATGAAGGTTGGTATAAATTGAAAAATAGTAAAGAACCCATACCAGATATATGATTAATGCTGGTTCCAGGAGAGAATATTGCAGGGAAGGTTGGTATAAATTGAAAAATAGTAAAGAATATACCATACGCATACCTGTTGGAGAGAGAGAGAGAGAGATAGGTGTCAGTTCAATAACTTCTTCAATAACTTCTTTGATAAACTCTTCTTTTCACTTAGCCCAAGATTCACTGTGCACATAGATTCAGTTTGCACTGCTCTAACCCCCAGCATTATATTATGTCCATTATATTATTAGTATTATTGTTGTTATTTTTACTATGAGCACTACTGACACATACATACACACACAAATCCACAAGACTATTCTCTAGTAAGTTGCATTTATGTAAGAAGTTGATTTTAGTAACTAAGACAGCTTCCATTTTGTTCTAGTATAACTTACAGTAAAAAAAAAAGTAAGAACTATGTTGATTGTAGTCTTCAAAGATCTTTCTAAGCATGTGGACTTATTGCCCACGCCCCCTGAAGCCACTATATGCAGTCAAAATGTTGTATTTCCTTTAAAGATGCCTCCACCCCACGTAACTCAGAAGTCATCTCAGTGATAACAGAACAAAGACGATTTTGGGACCAAGATCGATGGTAACATCAGCTACGTCAGTGTCACCAGCGACAGTGGTGTCATTGGCAGCCTCAGTGAAATCACCTAGTGTCGGCGACATCGACGGAGATGATGTCACACTGATATTGGCTGTGACATCGGAAAAGAAAGAAAATGCTGGAGACCTGTAAAGGTCCTTTTTAGGAACAGGGGTGGTCCCAGTTTTGAGCTGTGAAAACCCCCCCATTCAGAAAGGCTTTTATTATAGAGCCTCTTCTAAGAGCCAATGGAGGGCCTGGTTTTGAGCTGCAGGACCCCCAACAAAGGCAAGGGAACTTTAGGTAACAAGTGTAAAAAAGTGAGGTCCACTCCTGCATGGCTTAATGCTCAGGTAAAAAGGGAAATGGAAAAAAAGAAAAAGGCTTTTAAAATTTTGAAAACAGAAGGCACCGAACAGGCTTACAGGGAGTACAAAAGCTGTAATAAAGAATGCAAGAAAGCAATTAAACTAGCTAAAATAGAAAATGAAATACGGATTGCCGAACAAAGCAAGTCCAACCCCAAAATGTTTTTTAAGTATATAAATGGTAAAAAGATGAGGACTGAGAATGTGGGACCATTAAATAATGGCTGAGGTGGTTGTAGAGGATGCCGAAAAGGCTAATCTGCTAAACCGTTTTTTACATCGGTTTTTACTGTTGAGAATCCTTGTCCTTACAGTAGGGATTGTAATAATATGCAGGGAAGAAAGGAAGAGTATTCACATTGGCTAACAGAGGATATGGTACGGAAACAATTAGACAAAGTTAATAAAAGAAAGAGCCAGGACCAGATGGATTGCATCCTCGGATTTTAAAAGAGCTTAGTTCAGTTCTATCTAGACCACTGTTTCTCATCTTTTCAGATTCGCTTTTGTCTGGGGTTGTGCCGCTGGACTGGAAAAAAGCCAATGTAATACCAATATTCAAAAAAGGTAGTCGTTCACAGCCTGGAAACTATAGACCTGTAAGCCTAACATCAGTGGTAGGGAAGGTGATGGAAACTTTGTTAAGGTATCATATCCTTGACTTTGTCTCCAGAGATCATCTTATTAGTAGTAGTCAGCATGGATTTATGAGAAATAGATCATGCCAGACAAATTTAATTGGTTTTTATGAAGAAGTGAGTAAGAAGTTAGATTCAGGCACAGCAGTGGATGTGGTATATTTGGATTTTGCAAAAGCTTTTGATACTGTGCTTATACCAGTATCCCAACAGAGCTGCTATATTTAAAAATCAGTATATGTAGAAACTTACGGGGTATTCAATAAAAGTTCTTATCGTTTAAAATGGTGCAAATTTTGCCCCATTCAGAACTTTTTGAAAGCTTACATCTGATTGGTTGGGGCAAAATTAGCACCATTTTAAACAATAAGAACTTTTATTGAATAATCCTGTTTATCTTTTCCTAGAAACATAATAGAAACAAACACACAAATAAAAGCAGTAAACTCAGTTGACTATTTTGAATAGTCAACTGTAATCTAGGGGATCTAAACCTGTGAACTCATTGGCTGTGTGTTTTTAAAAACATAATTGTATGTTGATCCATCAGACCTATGCTTATGAAAACAGGTAAATTTAGAAACTTTATCTTTAGCTAGAAACAGCAAAAAATGCTGGTGGGAACTTCTTTGTTGGCGTGGAGACATCTGGGGGTCAGGAAGTGTGGTCACTAGGTGCACCTGCTCACATGGCACTTTGAAGACTACATGGGCTGTTATTTGTTCTGGCATCAACATGGAATCCTTTTTAGTTACATAATCTATTTGTCAGATGTACATAAATGTAACTTACTAGAAAATAATATTACAATGTACAAGTGTTCTGGGGAGAAAACCTTTCAAATTGGGATTAAAACAATTAAAGTTTAGTCCTTTAAATTTGAAAAAGTTAACAATCTGCTGCAGCCCCTAATGGCATCTTAAGCCCACACTAGCCTCTTATTACATCATAGCAAATGGGTTAGCATGGCATTGTACATTGAGCTATGGTATACTGGTTCATAAAAAATGTAAATACTTTCTTTCACATCGGTGGACATTCCCGTGGCTTGTTTATAAACAAATCTGTTCCCTGCATGAATCTTTTGAACCAGATCCTCTTGATGTGGAATTATTTAAATCAGCTATGGGTTCTTTCTCTTTTCTTTAATGCATCCATCTTGTTAAATGAGTGGATAGAAGTATAACAACATTTCTTGGGCATAGACATTGTATGAAGATTGATAAAATGTAATTTTTAGAGATGGGTCTAGGCCCCTATCCACTACAAACAGGATAAAATGTACAATCTTTCAATGTGTCCTAAACAAAGTCTTAACCACTGTGTGCCTTCAAGCCTAAATCAAGTACATGTCTTTATCAGTTTATAAGAACTATTATCTTTGTTATTTTCTATGCTTTGCGATTTTCTCCAAGTACAGCATTTGCAATCTTCTTCTCCACAAATGGAATAATTTGTTCTGATATGATGTCGGGAACAATACCTGTCCACATGATCTCTTCTTAACGAAAACGGAATGTTACACGCTCCATGTAATCTCTGCAGATATACCAGTAAAAACTTCAGCTTGTCTCGGAAAATAAATTAGGATTTAAAGAGGTAAAATGTCCTGATAATCTTCTGGTATTGAGCACGAACATTTTAATCTAGTTTTTATTCCTCGCAGTTTGTTTAATCTGCATGTGGCCTGATTAGAGTTCCCTTCATCCACAGATTATAGACTGTTTATTGCGGGGATGCTGGGCTTGATCAGTAGGTCAAAATTTCCGAGAGCAACTGTTTGCAGGTGAAGCAATAAGTAAACAACACCGGCAGGGAAAATCGCCTTTGCAAAGGATTTGACTTCCAGCACATAAACTCCAGAATCTCTCCCAGATGATCTGTAGCATCTGGTACCTAAAGGGATTTTCATCTTTGAATCTGAATGTCTGAACATAAAATTTAGGGATGGAGAGTGTTGATTTGGAATCAGTCTGTCGATTTGATTAATGAAGTTCACACTTTGTCTATCCTTTATTACAATGAGACACGTAAGCCCTTGCGCCCCGTCTATTTAATATCGCAGGTGCCTTTCGTTTAAACCCCAGATGCATTTTAGCCACTGAAATTTGCTGGTTTTAATAAGTCACAATAAATGAGCTTTGGACGCTATAATAAAGGGTATATAAACTACTGTTCCATTTATTTAGATATCCAATCTGAAGCATCCAACATTTCTGTTTATTTTATTGAACTGCCTTGTTATCATAAACGCTTCTGCTGTGTGCAGTTTTGTTGTAACTGGAAGGGTGACAGTTGGTACGTAAACTGCATGGTGGGAAATTCCTTCTCCCAGTGCTAACTTAGTCATTACTGAGCATGCTTGCCCTCACAGAAAGTCAGATAGTCCGGGAGGGAGATACTGAACCCGAGCAAACCCAGTACTGATGGCATGCAGCTTCACACCCACACCTAAGAGTAAGTGCTGCTCACAAGTATTTTTTTCCCCCAGTTTAAATACCCTTTAAATAGATTTTGGTGTTTACAAGGATGTCTTTTGAAAAATTTTGCAGCCGTCACAATTTCTTTCTTAATGTCACAAAATCCTATGGCAAACAGGGTATCGTCACTTTAACATGCAAATAGATGCACTGTCACTCTGTGTAAATTCCCCTGACAGTGTTTATGCACCAGTTCATCAAATAATTCCAATCCTTCCCCTTTATTTAGGGTTTATCAGTATGTGGTGCCGGAACATAGACTGCCTTCTGACCGGTTGGTGTATAGGAATGTGTTATACGTCAACAAAGGTTTCACAGATAAAAGTTCATTTTCTTAAACCGCCAGCAATAAAGTCTTTTATTTATTTATTTTCTTCAAATCATTTCTCTCATTAATAATTTGCATGAAACAAGACAAATCTCATTTAATAAAATTAACATTATTAAATTGAATAATTCCCAGCCCCGACTGCCTGTATTTTTTTTTTTTTTTGCAGTCATTTAGATTTTATTGCCTTAAGTTAGTTGCTGAAAGATACGCGGCATTGTGGCTGCGCGCATTGTTATTGTTTAAGTTAAATTATTTTTAATTTGAAGGGGGGGGGGTGGGGAAGAGAGCGAGAGAGTAAGAAAGGAACACTGTATCAGCAAGAAGAAAATGCCAAAATAGAAGAGTAACCCATTTATCCTTTAAAGTTAATATAGTAGACCATTAGAAACTTCGAGGTTGCCAGCCACACAAAACTAACATTAGGGCTAATTTTAAAAATCTAGCGTGCAGTCAATTTTACTGATGCCTCGGGGATATACAAGGTGGAGGATGACATGAGAACTAATTTTGTTTGGGTTATTTACTGCGATGCATCATCTACGGGTTTTCAGCCTGACACTCGGCTATATAAAGGAGAATATTATCACACAGTAAAAATTTATGTTGACGTCGGAAATTTGTTCAATATGTCAGCGGTATTACTTTCATAATCAAAAGAGCAAACCGGAGAAAGAAGGAGAAAGCAAGAGAGCCGAGCGCTCGCACAGATCTATCTTTTTAATAACGTTCTATAAGGTTAATATTGGTTTACCTTGGAGAGTATACAATGAAAACAAGCTGGGTTTAGTAGCTAAAATGACAGAAAGCGTCAACCCGAGCTGTTTGTTTGCCATTACCTAAGTGAACCATGTCAGTTCTCTGGCCCGCGTCTGATAGTCTATTTGTTGTACAGAGAGCACAGCATTAAAAAGGGAGAGAGAGGAAAAAAAATATCAAACTCTTAATACTATTGTGTGCTTATAACCATCTGTCACTGCTAGCCTGGAGATGAGAGAAAGATTACGAGGAATAAACACTGAGCTGCAGAGCATTGGTAAAGCCTTCAGGCAAAAAACTCTTGTGGGGACATCAAAGACATTCTAATTCCAAGGCAGTCAAGGATTACAGTGTGTAACCTGTGCTGACAACAGATAAATGACTGGCAATATTGTGCCAGAGCTGTTTGGTCCTGCGTAGAGCACTAACGACAACGATGATGATGATGGTTATCTTGGCGAATGGACTCTGCTGGGATAATTTTATGATAAAACACTTTTTTTCCCCTTCTCCCACCCGCAAATGTCACCGGGTTTAGCGAGACGTTTAGAAGCTACAGGAGTGGCAATCAGTTTCTTTAAAATTCACTGTTTTAAGCCCATTAGAGTTGGAACACAGCAAGGCTCTTCAATGAGAAACAGGAACATTTGTATTTTCTTCAGGGGAGTCTATGCAAATAGAAGGATATTGAACTCCTGCCCTTTAGTGTTAGGATGCTCAATCCACTGATTTATGTAAATGGACTCATAAAAATACAGTTTATTTTTAATTGGTGAATATAAATTAGAAAATAAAAAGATTCTGGTCTGCATTCATAAAAGGTTCCTCCTCTTCATCATACAAACATACTCCTGGGCCTGATCCTTACCTCGGTGACAGAGTACACCCTTGATGACTTCTGATGGCCCCGTTCGTGTTAATGGGTTCATATCGCCTTCTTTATGAAGAAATAAACCTTGTAGGTTTTGTTTAGTTGATTAAAATAATATTCTAGCTTTTCTTGTTTTTAGATGTGTTTTTGTTAAGAAAAATACTCTGAAAATCAGTTTCAGAAAAGGCATAATTGTTTAAAAAAAAAAGAGAGACCACAATATAATCACTTTAATAAAAAAAAACGTTAGAATTTAAAGGGATACTAATAACATTTTAAAAAGGATCATCTCCAGCCTCCTGTTCCTACCTTGCAGCAGAATTACATTGTTTTAAAGATGGCCGCACAGTTCTTTCTGTTGCGGTCACATATGGAGTAAAGCAATCTAATGTAGGAACAGGAGGTAGGCATTGAAAATTTATTCTTATTGGTTTTTATTGTGGGTTTTTATCAGTTTAGTGCTCCTTTAACATTTCGTGTGCAGTATTCAACAGTATTCTAGATGGTTTACAACTTCAATAATAAGGTATTAATGATTATAGATAGTATTATAGATAAATAATAAGTATTTTAGATGGTTTACAACGTCAATAATAAGGGTGAATTGTCCCTGCTATCCTGATACTATGCTTTTCTTTTAAAAAAGAACTATAATGCATATAAAGCTTTTTTTTTAAATCAAAAGTTACAATCAACTTACCCGAGGCAGGGAGGTATGGTTGGTAATTCTAACCTCCCAATATTGTTTCTATCACCAGCATGAAAAAAAAAAAGCCTATTTTTTTACAGAAAAACCCAGGACACTAACATGGCGAATGAAAACCATACATTTTGGCACCCACCATACGTACATGGCAAATAAAAACTACGTGGCACAATAAATAATTTTGGAAGGTAGGAATAATCAATCTTACCAACCTGGTCCAGGTACTTTTTACCTTTTCTGTAGTTGTCCTTAAACCATTACGGAAACGCTAATCGTGTGTATAATGAAATTTTGCAATCAAACTTTTTACCGGTGCCAAATGCATTCTATCAATTGCTTGTGTTTTTCCAGGTTAATGTACTGTAAATATTGTTGAGATTTCACAACCTTGTTGGTAAACAAGTGCATTTCTCATTTCCATTTTATTTGTCCTCTAACTGCTGCATAATAGCTAAAACTCAGAGCCTATTTAGTGAAAATAACCAGCTTTCAGTAGTGAGTTGTCTCTATTACTTAAGCGGATGTAACTATGTAGCTACAACTAAGTCGAAATATTTCACAATCGATTAAGACCTATATTGAGAGATAAGTCTTGATTTTTATACGTGTGAAAAACTTGCCCTTAAATAGAATCTCTAATTGTCTTTTTTTCTTTTTGAATCTGCACTTGTCAAGGTCGATCATGGCAATGTCTGCTGACAGCAGATAAGTAACGGACAGTATTTTAGAGGAGAATCTTGGGTCCCCACAGTGAGATTTGTTTTGATTGGGTGTGTACTAATATAGCAAACATTTATTTACATTAAAGAATTGTGGCAGACAGTTGTTTAGTTTGTTTAATGGGGAAATAATGTGTGTGTGTGGGGGGGACTCACTTGTAAAAGGTAGACATGTAGGCCTGCCAGGTCATTAATGACTAACCTAACTGATAGTCCATACAGAAGCTGCTTCTCGGGCATTCATCCTCCAGTCATGCCCGCAATAGCACATGTGTATGTAGCTTTAGTGGCGTTTTTTTTTTTTACATTTTTAGAAAGAACATCTGTACCTTAGTGAATGACTGCATGGATCACAAGGGTAATATCAAAGGAGTGGGGTGATCTATTTTGATGTAGCTCAATGGAGCTACATCCAAGTGGGCTAAAGTTCTAAGTAGATTGTCTCAGGGTTCCTTACTGGGCCATTGCTATTTAATCTGTTTATAAATGACTTAGTAGGGGGCATTGAGAGCAAGGTCTCAGTGTTTGCTGATGACACTAAACTATGCAGAGCTTTGGAAACTACAGATGATGTGCAGGAGCTGCAAGCAGACCTAGATAGATTATCAAAATGGGCAGCAGAATGTTCTGGATACGGTTCTAAAACTAAGAAATATTGAGAATTACTGGTGTTAATACAAATACTGTAGTTCTGGTTCGTACAGGGATACTATATAATATTGAGAATTACTGGTATTAATACATATACTGTAGTTCTGGTTGGTATGGGGATACTATATAATATTGAGAATTACTGGTATTAATACATATACTGTAGTTCTGGTTGGTACAATGGAAAAAGATTTGGGGGTTCTGGTAGATAACAGACTTAGCTATAGCAAACAATGCCAGGTAGCAACGGCTAGAGCTAGCAAGATATTGTCTTGTATAAAAAGGGGAATAGATTCAAGGGAGAAAAATATTATTCTCCCTCTTTACAAAGCACTGGTAAGGTCTCATTTGGAATATGCGGTGCAGTTTTGGAATCCCATATACAAAAGGGACATCTTGGAAATTGAGGCAGTTCAGAGAAGGGCAACTAAATTAATGACATCTTGGAAATTGAGGCAGTTCAGAGAAGGGCAACTAAATTAATAAGGGGAATGGAGGGGCTTGAATATGCAGGCAGATTAGACAAGTTAGGGCTGTTTACATTGGAGAAGCGACGTTTGCGTGGGGACATGATAACCTTATACAAATATATTAATGGCCCATACAATGAACTCTCTGGTGCATTGTTTACCAACAGGTCATATCAGAGGACTCGTGGACATCCTTTAAGGTTGGAAGAAAAGAAGTTTCATCTTCAGGTTAGTGTTAGGATTGCACTTATGCATTGCACCTGAATCATAGGCAATGCACAAGATGTGCAATAGTGCAGGAAATGTCACTAATGGGGAAAAACTGAGCGACCAAGCCAGGGATAAATGAACAAGACAATTTATTAACGAATGCAAGAATATAAATGATAATAAAGCAGATGTAGACATTCACATCACTGGACAGGACCGAAGAAGTCGTCTCTGGAGACTGGATACTGAACAAGACCGAAGAAGTCATCTTTGGAGACTGGATACTAGACAAGACCGAAGAAGTCATCTGCAGAGAATTTATAGACTGTGGATGTACAGGCAAAACATCTGAAATGGGAACTGGTAGGGAACTGGTTACACTGATTAGATAATTGGAAGGAGACCTCATAGATTGGAGAGTCTGTAAAATCTGCAGCAGGTTTTGTACTTCAGAACTTGAAAAATCTCCCTGCTGCACAGATGATTTAATTTGCCTAATAATTTGTATAACTTCTTCATAGGAATAATCTGAGAGTTCTGCAAAACAGTGATCCTTATCCTCCTGAGCTAACAAGGAATAATAATCACTGTACTCGTAATTCCAATTAACTCCCATGGCTAAAGCAATGAACTTTCAGTATTTCCCAGTGACAATGTTGGCTAGGTCATTATGTTAGGATTGCACAATTTATTAACGAATGCAAGAATGCAAGAATATAAATGATAATAAAGCAGATGTAGACATTCACATCATGCACTACAACAGCATACATACGAAAAAGTAACTCAGGACAAAACATAGGAGAATAACCAGGAACAGGACTGGAAACACGGACTGCAGGCTCCGGCAGGAAGGACTAAAAAGTAACTTAAGACAAAACATAGGAGGATAACCAGGAACAGGACTGGAAACACGGACTGCAGGCTCCGGCAGGAAGGACTAGGGCACAGGATACGAAGAACAATGACCTAGCACTGAGGCAATGGTCGTGCTGGCCTTAAATGCAGACCTGGAAGGTCAGGTGACCGAACTCCTCCCACCAACAGTCTGCAACACACCCAGTTCCTGAGGCAGAGAGCCCTCTGCTGGTGGAAATGAGGAAGTTCACGTAAGTAACTTATAAAGTCAGTAGCAGATCGTGACAGTTAGGAGGGGTTTCTTTACAGTGAGAACAGTGAAACTGTGGAACTGTCTTCCAGCAGATGTGGTAATGGCAAGTTCATTGAATAGCTTTAAAAAAGGCCTGGATAAGTTTCTAAAACTAAAAAATATTGAGAATTACTGGTATTAATGCATATAGATCTGGTTGATCCAGGGATACTTTCCGATTGCCGTTTTGGGACAGGAAGGAATTTTTTCCCCCTTTTTAGCTGGTTTTTTTTTGCCTTCCTCTGGATCAACTGTTAGGTAGGGTTAAAAAAAAAAAAAAAAAAAGGGGGTGAATAGGTTGGACTTGATGGACGTATGTCTTTATTCAACCTTAATTACTATGAGTGCTGCAAAGGATAACCCACTACCCCTTTAAGGTATATTATACAACAGAATTTAAAAAACACTTGGAAAATGTTACTCTCTGATAATAGTCTTGGAAAAATATTGACAGATAAACTTACGGTTGATTTTGTTAGGGGTAAAAATCTTTAAGATCTTTTAGTTAAAGGATAAGTACACTGTAATAGCAAGTTAAGTTAAATTGGAAGCAGTAGCTGCTAAAAATCTTTGCGCCCCCCCTCTTTTTTCCCCTAGGTCCCCCCTGAGAACTCACACAGACCTCAAGATCCCTGCTTTTTGAAGAAGGGGATCTAGCAAGTCTCAGAGGGGAAGAGCTAAACAGTCATCACATCCAAGATGTCAGCAACTTTAGACCAACAAAGGTAGGCTCAGAAGGGACCTAGGGGTAAAAAAGGGGGAGGGGGAGATTTTTAACAGCTACTGCTTCCAATTTAACTTAATTTGCTATTACATTGTACTTATCCTTTAAAAATTATGCAAGTAATTGTTACAGATGCAACTCGAGTCTTCAATAGAAAACCTGGATGCTTCTCATGCCATAAATAATTATCATGTAAATATATGATCACCACAAGTACATTTAAACATCCTCATTCTGAAAAAAACATTGATATTAGACACACTATTGATTGTACCACTACACATATTATTCACATGGTATTTTGCCGGTTGCTGGCCACCGGTCAGCCATCAAAAAGACCTATAGAGATAAAAAATCAAATAAGCCAGTCACAAAACACTTCCTAAAGGAAGGCCATGATCTGAGTACAATTACATTTTTACCCATTGACAATGTCCCCTCCCAATGCCAAAATGAAGGGGACAGGTCTAAATTGTTACTACAAAAAGAAATCTATTGGATTAAGTGACTAAACAGATAGTGACTATCTTTCCCAAAGGCCTTAAAGGATAAGTGTACTGTAAAATCAAGTTATGTTCATTTGGAAGCTGCAGCTTTAAAAATACCATTGCCATATTTTTTTTTACCTATGCCCCTCCAGAGCCTAGCTTTGTGCCTTGGAAGTTGCTGACATCTTGTTACTGGTTTGCTGAATGTTAAGCTCCGCCCCTCTGAGATTTCCTCTGCGTTCTCCTGCTTGAGCCTCAAACAGTAATGCTTGTGAGTTCCATGCACACGCACGTGCACTTTTTCTCACGCTTAAATTGTAGTAAACAATAGTAACAACAGGATAATAAAATTAAAGGGATAGCAAAAGACAAAGTAACGAAAATAGAGAGAGATAGGATAAACAGTAAGAAATACAGGAGAAAAATAAGACCAGGTTTAAACTAGAAGCACAGAGCTATCTAGGCACTCCATACTGCATATAGGGTACAAAAGTGATAAAAAAGGGGTAAAAATACCCCTGACTATCCGAAGATATAATAAAGCAACTCAGTGGTGGACACTATAATTACTGCAAAAAACACAACATCTTTATTGTGCACATAGTAAAATATAATATTAAAAACAGTAACACTGCGCAGTGGACCCCCACTAGATCTGATATAAAATGGCTGATACATATACAAAAGGCAAGTAAACAAGCACCTAAACAAGAATCTTATATAACCAGATATCAATAAATAAATGAGCTCTATATATCTTCGTAAAAGTCAATGATGGTTAAACAAGTTCCAAACAGTCCGGCTGGACATAATCCTAAAAAGGAGTGTGCTCTATAGTAAGATCCCAAGAACAAAGTATATGATGGTAGCCTCATTCAAACATGTAGATGGATGAATAGGTGAATGGTATGAGATGAGAGACGACACAGGCAGCCAAAAAACACCCCTTGTAACTTAGAGGGTAAACATAGCCATGTGTTCTCAACCAGGAAGAAGAGGGGCATGGCTCCCCGAAACGTACGTCAGTCGTTAGATTGTTTGGCGTGGAGCTCCCGGTCGGCTGGCCACTACTACAAACTTTACTACGGCTACATTGCACCTTACTGCTTGATAGCTCTACTTACCTCCATTCTTCATCAAGTCCAAATAACGGTATTCAAAGACTTCTATGGGTGAGATCACTCTGACTTTGTTTTTCATTACTGTAGCTATATTGACTTGGTCTTAACACATGGCTATGTTTACCCTCTAAGTTACGAGAGGGTAAGTAAGTGCGTTGTATACTTTAAATGTGATTAAATTATTTGGGACAGCACCTGGGCAAGTATAGCAGATTCATGGAGTGCAATCAGTTTCTGGGTACATGTGCAAATGTGCATTATATATAATATTATCAATGTCAGCAGGTTATACTTACCCAGGTGCAGATCAATTCCAATAGATAATCAGGTAAGTAAGTAGATGCACTAAAAGTGCCTTTCCCAAAATATTTTTATTTATTATTGTACAGCCAAGGTTGTAAATTTGCGACCGCAAAAGAAAGAACGTCTGTAAAGAGCCGATAAAGATTGTTACTTTAAAGCTATGTCACTACCTTTCTGATAATGGCCCAAAGTGTTTACTATCCCCTTATTACTTTTGTCATTTCTGCAATAATTAGGCATTGTACTTTTTACCTGTGATGTTTATGCACATTTAGCAAGCATAAAAAAATCTAAATATAATTTTGTATTATTGCTGATTTACCAAATTTGTGCAGAAAAAAATATTCAAAAAAGAATCTTAAGTATTAAACCAATAAATCTGAATAATGTAACTAGAGAATTACAATTTAATAAACATATACAATACAACAGTGTCTTCCCAAATGTTTAAATGACTCAAGGGTACTAAGCAAGACATTAGAAGATGAAATACTAAAATACAATGAAAAAAATCCTTACAAATATAATTCAGTTACAGTGACAATTATCTTACAATTACTATAATCAGATAACTAAAGATTGCAAAGTCAAGAAGAAAAACAAGTTTCATAATGAAATTTAATAAAATCTAGTTAAATTTTTTAGAAGTTGAAATATTGGCATATGTGTCTCAAAATAAAACTTATTGGTTTAATTAATTAACTTTGTGAACTGCTTGCGGATAACGTGACACTTATTCTACTTATTGAACTTGTTTATGTAAGCAGTTTGTAAAAAGGTGTATGCCGTAAGCAAGAAGAACATATAAGGAAATATATCAAACTATATCTTTTATTTCTCTAAAATATATTCCATCTTAATAAATTACGGAGAGTTTGCGAGTAAAAAGTAAAAAACGGTAGCACTGCCCAAGTAGCATATTAGAGAGCTTTACATTTATAGGTCAGGAAAACAATAACATAACAAACCAGACCATAAAAAAGTTAGTCATCTAATCATAGTAACATAGTAGTGAAAGTAAAATAAAAACGTATGTCTTTATTATTCAGCCTAAAATACCAACTTAACAAATGAAACTAAGAAAAGCACAAAAATAATAATAACTGAAGACGTATCAATGTGCACCTGAAGGGAAAAAAATGTATGTTATATGTCTGGTAAGCAGGCTTAAAAATCCTATATGCTTTATGCCAGCGGTTTCCACTATACCGGGTACAGTAAATCGAATAAAGAATTGTGGCTGTAGCATATCATAACACAGAGCTGTAGCTGTGAACCGCAAGTCCTTTCTCAAGCTCCTAAAGTGCTTGAGAAAGTACTTATGTATGTATTGTATGTATATGTTTTTTTATATAGAGCCACTAGGGGACGCAGCGCTGTACAATATAGAATACAAAAAGTTGTACAAGGGGGACAGTATATAAGTACATAAATATATAAATAAGTATGAGCATCATGAAATATGCAAATGCTTGAAACATGTAACATGAGGAAAGAGGTCCCTGCCCCCCTCGAGCTTACAATCTACTTTGGTGGGTAACATACAGGAAAAGGTAGATATGCTAGAGTAATAACTGGTGCAGTATCAACAGTCCTGTGCAGTGCTGTGCTCAAAGAGATAAGATGAGAGGTTAGATTTAAACTTGTGTTTTGAGGTTTCTTGACATAGAGATAGGGGAACAGAATTCCAGAGGACGGGAGCCACAGGAGAAAAAGGTTTAAGGTGACAGGAGGCAGTGTGAGTGGGGGGGTCTATATAAAAGATGGTTCTGTAAAGAGTGGAGGGTACTGGCAGGGACATATGGGGACACTAGAGTAGATATATAAGAAGGAGCAGCAGAGCGAAGGGATTTAATGTTAAGAAAAGGATTTTGTAAATAACACATTTTTAATGGGGAGCCAGGTAGATGTACGGCACAGAGAAGAATTAATTTCCTGATTGTTAAGGAGAGAGAATGCATGCGGCAGAGTTGGAGAAAGCGTGAACTGAAGACTGAAGTGAAGAAAGATGGGAAGCAGGAAGACCAGAAAGCAGAAGGTTACAATAGTCTAGGTGTGATAGGATGAGAGCATGGATAAGGCAGTAGTTGGAAGAGAAAGGAATGTATGGATTTTCGCAATGTTACAAAGAAAACAGCGACAAGTTTTAGAAACATAGTTAATGTTTCCAGAATAAAACTTTATTATTCACGGCTACAGCTCTGTGTTATGATATGCTACACCCACGATGCTTTATTTGAAATTAAATCTTTCTCACGTTAAATGACAAAAAAAGAATCAAATCAAAAGAATCCCAGAATACCAATTTTACAACAGCCCCTAGATACCCTTGTAATTATTATATATTATATAATGGTTTCATATTTTACCACAACATTCATTTATTGTTGTAGCATTCATTTATTTTTGTAGCATATATTATGAGCATATGTAAAAAGGAAAAATTTCAAGTACAGTAAAAATGAGTAGTAAAGGTGCCCATACACTATAAGATTTTTACTCTACTTCGAACCGACGCGCTAATGCGATGTTCATCGATGCTGCCGGAACCGCTTCTCCCGATCTTACATTCGGCACCTTAAGAGTAAAGCTGGGTACACAATTAACGATTAAGCCCGATACCGTCGGATCCGACGGTATCGGGGCTTAATCGTACGTTGGTACGTTCGGTTCCAGAACGAGCGCGCGCCCGCCAAACGATCGGGTGGCCGAACGCTCGTTCAGGAAAGGCCGAAAATTTCCACGGCCGCGCTAGACTCCTATAGAGGAGTCTAGCGCGGCGATGGAGCACACAGTCCCGAGCGTTCTACAGAAAGAGAACGCTCGGGACTGTGTGTATGCAGATCTTTGAAAGATGGCAGACAGGATCTTGCAGATCCTGTCTGTCATCTTTCAGAAATCTGTACAGTGTGTACCTAGCTTAAGGGATGTGCATTGTTAAAAAAAGACAATGGGTGTTTTTCTAGATTCCATATAAATATGCTAAAGACCTAGAGGGGCATTGAGGACTGCAGGATCAACTGTACTTTAAAGAAAAATGACACATGAAACAAAATGATGCAGAGCTGTAGAATATAATGTAGGAAAACTGATCACAGTACAGCTCTAAGCAAAGCATTTCTCAGCAGTTTACCTATTTAAAAGTGCATGTTACTTTCTTAGAATTTCTTTAACTCTTTCAAAACTGTTTTGCACACCTAAAAATGTGTTTTTCCATTTGCTACAGTCTATTAGTCTCTTTATATTGTTTTTCATCTTCTGCAATCCCTCACGGGTTACTTTGCCCAGAGCAGGAGGTTTGGGGGACAGCAGTCAGTTATTACCTATGACCTGAGAGCATGGCCAATGACTGACTGCTGTTCCACTGAGGCCCGTGCTGACACCTTTGTGCCTGTGTGAGCTCATACATCTAGTGGAGGATCAGAATATTAAGGAAAATGTATACATTTTAATTTTAGGGATGAACTAAACTCATATAACACCCCCCTCATTAAATATCCCAGGGTAAGGACCTGAACCCCTATGTCCTCACCTCTTGGTTCTCATTAAATTACACGATATACTTCAATAAGCTTGCACTCACCATGTCAGGTCTGCCATACCCAGCCTCTAAATTTGTGATTTGGCCTTTTGTGTTTTTATACAGATATTAACTGTTACTGTACATACATGTGGACTTTCAGACCCGACATCCTAATCCAGTACAGAACTGAGCTCACTGAAATCGAAATCCTGTTTTGTGAGACTCCTTCCCATATTATATACAAATAAAAGGAAAAATAGAGCTGTGAGGGAAAAGACTCTTATAAGAAAGTTGGAATGTATGACAAAAAAAAAAAACAGCCACTAAAGGTAAATACAGATTGGATATCAAAACAAATAGGGGGCAGATCAACTAATGAATGGTATAATATTTTGGAAGAATTATTTTTTCCACTAATGGAAAATTTCTAAAAAAGTAGACAATGTGCATAAACATAAAACTTAGCATCTAACTCCCTGGCTCTAAAAGCTAGTCTGTGGGCTACCTTAACTTCTCTCTATCTTCTGCACATGTGTCTTAATGAGAAAGGTGAGATGAAAGTCATGCTAGTCCACTGATCAGCTGTTAGAACCAGGGATCAAACTGGATTGTGTACAGGGAGGTAGGAATAAGCTCCCCTACCCCCCTGTGAATTATGGTTTCTGCCGGTTCTTGCAGTCTATCAGTTTAGTATCCATTTAAATGGAAGCAATTATGCATTAGTTGTCTGGTATTTCGTGGGAGAATAGAATTATAGCTTTCCAAGTTTGTTGTACTCCTGTTTTTCTGACCAGAGAAGTCTCTAACCAATCCATTTTTATTATGGAGTATGGAGTTCTTGTTGCAGCATGTAAGATGTAAGATGACAGAATTGCTCATTCTTGACTAGTTGAAAATGGAAGCCTAGTGCACATCCAATTGAATTGATTACATTTTGTATTACCATTGTATTGCGAGTTAAAAAGCCTGCCCATCTCTCTGGATAAATTAAGAGAAATTTAAGCCCATCAACCAAGGATTACTGGGTGGGTTTACTGCTGGGTCCTAAATGTTAACCTTTTTTACCTTAGTAACTTTTTACCTCCTTAGGAGACATATTACTCAAACATTTTCTTTATATCAGTACCTGAATTTTATGATATGAAAGTCCCTGCTGTTCTTCGCTTGCTTTCCTGGGACTAACTCTCCAGCTCTAAGTACTTGAACACATGACTCACTATGGGTAGTGTACACTCAGTGTGGATTTACACTATCCTATTTCTATATATGTTTTGATAGTTGAAAATGGAATTAGATAAATTTCAGGGCTCCCCCTGGTGTTTCTTCTACAACAGATAAAAAGGTTTCCTATTAAAGAGAACGAAAAAAAGACAATAAGTAAGTGGAAGCGTCCTGAAACTGTATATATCATACATATACAAACTCATCCAGAGTAAGTGAAGGAAGATATAGCACCATATATGTAATAATCACATCTGTTTAATTAATTACTAAAAATAAAATCTTCTTTAAAAAAAATTAATAATCAACAAATAGACAGAAAATTCTAATATAAATTTCTCTAAAAGACTTCATAATTTGTGGATGCAGTAAAGTTCCAAAGCAAATTCACGTTCTCAGAGGGAAAAAAAAAAATCAATAAAATAATTAATCCAGTTGCATAAATATCACTAGTTTAGACCAATAAAATGTCCCGAAGTTCACAGAAAGATTTTGTGATTCATACATTTTATATTTTTATAGTTCATATAGAAGCGGATGCAGCGGAGGAGTATGATTCCCTGCCTGCTTCTGATGGAGTCATTGAAGGACAGGAGGTAAGACATGGCTCCTTTACCACACTTTCTTCTATTTAAGTGAATAATGGCATGTCAGTTTTCTGAGTGGAGATATACTTTAAGCCTCAGAATACCTGAGGAAGGGGATTAAGCACTCATAATTTGTGGAATTATGGCAGTTTGCTTTTTGCAATACCATACAGTGTGCAACCTTCACTTTGTTCTTAAGTTGAATTGCTCAATTGTTATCCTGTAACAATTATATTTCAGCTGTCAACCAAGTTCCTTGCTCTCAAAAACTATTCTTCTGTGAGTAGTAGAGATGGGTGAACTTCATAAAGTTCAGTCTGTTTTCGAACTTTCGAACTTCAGTAAAAGTTCGAATTTGGACCCATTAAAGTCAATGGGGGAGTGATAGTTCGAAAAGTCTGGATGTTTAAAGCTAAACTAACAATTGTAACTTAGTTAAATGGCTGTGGCACCTGGGAAATGTCTGGGGAACATGTCACTATCACCAAAACTTTTTTCAACACTTCTTTAACACAACGGCAATTGTCGGTTTACACAAGCTGCATTCGAGGGTTACAGCCAATTCAAGAGTTACCGAAACGATACTTTCGAGGGTTAGCAAAAATAGAACCATAAATTCGAGGGTTACCCAAATCGAACAATACATTTAAGGATTACCGAAAACGAACAATACTTTTGACGTTTAGCGAACGATACATTCTAGGGTTAACGATAGCGATCCATACATTCGAGGGTTACCGAAAACTAACAATACTTTCGAGTGTTTGCCGAAAATCGAAGGCTACATTCGAGGGTAAGCGAACGATACATTCTAGGGTTAGCTAATACGATCCATGCATTCGAGGGTTACCGAAAACGAACGATACATTCGAGGATTAGCAAACTATACATTCTAGGGATAGATTGGCCCGTAAATGTGATAATTATCGCATTTTTGATAATTATCAAAAATACATTCACTAGTCCAGAAAGTCTGAGAAATCCGAGTCCGGGAAAGTTCGGCGCAGAACATACAGACGGCCTCTGCGCTCCCGGCCTTCTCCTACTAGATAGATAGCAGAGTTAGATAGATAGATAGATAGCAGAGTTAGATAGCAGAGTTAGATAGCAGAGTTAGATAGATAGCAGAGTTAGATAGCAGAGTTAGATAGATAGATAGATAGATAGATAGATAGATAGATAGATAGATAGATAGATAGATAGCAGATGATATAGATATGATAGATAGTAGATATCAAGTTAGATAGAGATAGATAGATAGATAGATAGATAGATGATAGTATATATAGATAGATAGATAGATATCAGAGTTAATGATAGATAGTTAGATAGATAGTAGTATAGAGAGTTAGATAGATAGAGAGTTAGTATCGATAGATAGATAGCCGAGTTAATAGATTAGATATAGCAGGTAGATAGATAGATTGATAGATAGATAGATAAGATAGATAGATAGATAGATAGATAATAGATAGATAGATAGATATAGCAGAGTTAGATAGATAGATGTTAGATAGATAGTATAGATAGATCCAGAGTTATAGATAGATAGATAGCAGAGTTAGATAGATAGATAGATAGATAGATAGATAGATAGATAGATAGATAAGATAGATAGATAGATAGCAGAGTTAGTAGTATAGATAGTTAGATAGATAGATATAGCAGTAGTTAGATAGACTAGATTAGATAGCAGAGTTAGATAGATAATAGATAGCAGAGTTGATAGATGATAGACAGAGTTAGATAGAGATAGATAGATGAGATATAGAGAGTTGATAGATAGCAGAGTTTAGATAGATAGATAGATAGATAGATAGATAGAGTTAGATAGTATAGATAGCAGATTTAGATAGATAGATAGATAGATAGATAGATAGATAGATAGCAGAGTTAGATAGATGATAGAAGATAGAGAGGGATAGAAGATAGATAGAATAGATAGATTAGTATATAGATAGATAGATAGATAAGCAGAGTTAGATAGATGATAGCAGAGAGAGATAGGGACAGAGTAGATAGATAGATAGATGATAGATAGATAGATAGCAGATTTAGATAGATAGATAGCATGATGGAGAGGGACAGATAGATAGATAGATAGATAGCAGAGTTAGATAGAAGATAGTTAGAGATAGACATATAGATAGCAGAGTTTAGAAGATGATAGATAGATAGCAGAGTTGATAGCTAGATAGCAGTTGATAGATAGATAGCAGAGAGAGAGAGGGAAGATAGATAGATAGATAGATAGATAGCAGATTAGATAGATAGCAGAGTTTAGATAGATAGATAGCAGAGAGATAGAGAGGATAGATAGATAGATAGATAGCAGAGTTAGATAGTATAGATAGCAGAGAGAGAGAGGGACAATAGATAGATAGATGATAGATAGATAATGAAGCAAGTTAGATGATAGATAGCAGAGAGAGAGACAGAGTACAGATAGATAGATAGATAGATAGATAGTAGTTATAGATAGATAGCAGAGTTAGATAGATAGATAGCAAAGATTAGAATTAGATAGATAGTATAGATAGTCAGATTAGATAGATAGATAGATTAGATAGCAGTTAGATAGATTAGATAGCATGTTGGATAGATATATAGCAGAGTAGGAGAGGACAGATAGATAGATACGCAGAGTTAGATAGATTAGTAGATAGATAGATAGTAGTATAGTATATAGATAGATAGATAGAAGATTAGATAGATGTAGATAGATAGATAGCAGAGATTAGATAGATTAGATAGGGCAGAGAGAGAGAAGGGACAATGATCGATAGATGCAGAGTTAATGTATATAGATAGCAGAGTTAGATAGATAGATAGTAGCAGAGTTAGATAGATATATAGCAGAGTTTAGATAGATAGATAGATAGATGATAGATAGTCAGAGTTAGAGATAGATAGCAGAGTTAGATAGATAGATAGATAGATAGATAGTAGATAGATAGATAGATAGATAGATAGATATGATAGATAGCAGAGTTAGATAGATAGATAGATAGCAGAGTTAGATAGATAGCGAGTTAGATAGATAGCATTAGATAGTATAGCAGAGTTAGATAGATAGCAGAGTTAGATAGATAGCTAGTTAGATAGATAGAACCAAGTTAGATAGATAGATAGCAGTTAGATAGATAGATAGTAGCAGAGTTAGATGATAGATAGCATAGATACATAAAAGTTAGATAGATAGCGGAGAGAGATAGGACAGATAGATAGATAGCAGAGTGATAGATAGATAGCAGAGTTAGATAGAGTAGATAGATAGATAGATAGATTAGAAGTAGATAGATAATACAGAGAGAGAGAGGGGACAGATAGATAGGGGCAGAGGTCCTGTAAAAGGTAGCAAGAAGGTCTCCCTGGCCAAAGTATGGCCAAGCGACTGACTACAACTGAACACAACAGTAAGTTTAAAATGACCAGATTGCTACCAGTATATTATGATATTGCCAGTTTACTGTGCCTTTGTGTCATTAATTTGTGTCTCTCTATCCAAATCTCTATCTCTGTCTGTCTATTTCACTGTCTTTCTGTCTGTTTATCACTATCGGGCTGTGTGTCTATGTTTGTGGTTATCTATCTGTCTGTCTGTGTCTTTTTGGCCATCTCATTAAGTACTTAGTGGGTGTGTCCTAATTGGGGCGGAGAAAGGGGCGTGGCCTAAAAAATTTTGGAGTGCCCCTGATCTTCTTAGACCCTAGATACGCCCCTGATACCAGGTGCCACAGCCATTTACAGTAAGTTACCATTGTTTGTTTGTCTGTAAATCATCTGAACTTTTCAAACTATTACCTCCCTATTGGCTTTAATAGGTCCGTTTTTGAACGATGAACTTTTGAACTTTTACCGAAGTTTTAAAGTTTAAAAACGGACCGAACTTTATGAAGTTCAGCCATCTCTATCTGTGAGTAGATTTACTGTAGCTGGAATGGTGACAGAGTTTTAACAGTTGGAATGCTGTATGCTGTGTGCAGGCTTGACAATTGGTTTGTGGGGGAAAAAGTCAGGTCGGATGGTAGTGGGAGTGGTTAAAAGAGGGAGGGGGGATACAGCTCGTAAACAAAATGTGTGCTGGATTGAAGACATGCAGCAAAACACACAAATCAGAGTAAGTGCTACTTACATGTATTCAATTATAGATTAAGATGAGGCAAAGTCTTTTTTTCAGTACTGTGTCCTTTTAATTTCCTGATGTCAAGGCATGCTGTTAGAATGGCTTCTTCTATCAAAATAGAAATTACCAATCTATAGTACTTAGGGCTAGTTCCCACTATGCACATCTTTATTCACTGTACTGGAAATTGCAGGAACCATTTCCCACTGTGTGCTTTATGTTCTAAACCTTTTACGAATCACATGCATTTACCAATGCAGAAAAAAACACAGACATGGACAAGAGGACACACATGCACTACTCACCACAGTAGTAAATATAAAACACAAACGCAGACAAACGGACAATAAAAACACAAGCGGACAGAAAAAGGAAGAGAAATGCGCATAGTGGGAAAAGTGTGCCTACTGACATGCTGCTTAGTGCTTATTAAAAAAACGAGAAGCTAGTCACACAGGTTATTATTGGTAAGTGCTAGTGTATGATCACTATAAGTCTGATGATTTGGCTGCTCTGCCATACATTTTCAAATACAAAAACATAGACCATACAGTTAAATGTTTGCTGCACTGGCTCCATAACCTTTTCCTCGATCTAATACAGAAACAAGGAAAGAGAAAGGGAACCTTAATAGACTGTCTAGACCGGTTGTATAAAAGTGGAATTGAGCCTTAACTGGCCTTTTAGCTGTTGATGTCGCGGTGATCAGAGAGTTTGACTTTACATGTGGCAGTAGTATCAGGAGGGTAATAATGAAAACCTACTCTGTTCTCTTTGATCAAAGATGTGCCGCTGCAGGTTTACACTGTAACTCTAAGTATAATTAATAGGCATAAATAAAAGACTGAAATGTCAGAATGGCTTACTCACACTAGAATTCCTGCAGGCTCCCCAGGACTGGTTCAAGCTCTAAGTGTTTGTTTCACACTTTGATTCCCCCCTGAATTGTATGCTTGTATATCCATTTTCACTGCACATTACTAAATTGTCAAATAATAATGATAGTAGTCATAGTCCCCTTAAATCCTTTTGCTTTTTGTGCTGTGCCCTTGGGTATTCGGCCACACAAGGCTCAATGCAGAACTGGAACTTCATTCTATGTCACCATGAAATGCTTCAGACAAGAAATTTCCTTATCAACTATAATAAATATATATACAGTATGTACCAGTATATAAAAGTGGACGTTTTTATGTTAAATCCAGTGGCGGATCCAGCTCTGAGGGCACAACATGGGCACAAAGGCTAACAAATGGGGCACATTAAAAAAACTCCAATAATGTTGAAAATGTCTTTTTAATAGGAATTTTAAATTTATTGAATTAAACTGCAAGATTATTTGAAGAGCGTCAAAGAAGTTAAAGATGCATAATATACCAATTATGCCCCAGCCTGAGCCAATAGAGCAGCGGATGAGTTTGGACTATGTATGACAATAAGCAGGGGTGTTTCTAGACCTTTTGTCACCTGTAACAAATATTTAAAGCCATGTTAGTAACTTCCTGTGGCATGCAAAAATTATGGGTATGGATTGTGGATGTGAACTGGAGGGCTAACAACTCTGGTTAATGAACTGGAGAGTTGATTCAAACACAGTCTGGGGGGCTGGTTCAAACACTGTCTGGAGGGCTGGTTTACCCCTGGCTGGGTACTGGTTAAACACTGGGTGGGGAACAGTTAAACATTGGCTGGGGATTGGTTTAACACTGGCTGGGGGGTATTTTAACACTGGCTGGAGGACTGGTTTAACACTGGCTGGGGGACTAGTTTATCATTGGCCAGTGGAAGGGATTATAACTGGCCCACTGGTTAAATTAAAGGGCGTCTATAGTAAAATTTTACATTGCTCCAATCCAGACATAAAAAAAGGTTAGTGTATGTTGCCTTATTATGTAGTATGAAAATATATACACATACATTTTAGTAGTCGAAAACCTTGTCATTGTCGTGTTGGGTTGAGGCATGTAAAGCTACATTATATACTTTTATACAAAACCAGAACCACTATGCTTTGAACATGTAATGCAAACTAAATCAAAGATGCCAAATCAATACAGCCTTAAAAGTCAAATACACATTCATTTTCTTCCCCCTTTTCTTCTCACCATTAAAAGTTCCAGGGGTGAGGAACTAAACCACTAGGTCCTCACCCCTGTGTACAGTATGGATCAGCTGTTATGCTTTGTGTAAGTTTCCTTCGCTGTTCCTTTGTCAGATTCTTTGTCATTCCATGCAGAGTGTGTCTTCCTATTGGTCATGTCACTGACAGATAGAAGAATAGTGTTGGACTGGACAAGCAAGGAAAAGTTTAAGTTTTAAACATAAAAGCTGATCGAGATTTTACCCACATGAGACAACTTGTTAGCCACCCCTGGCTCCATAGTAAAGAGACATCCAATAAGTCTTGTTAATGCAAATACATCACAAATATTGATCAACTCAAAATAGAAAAAAAAGTAAACTAAATGTTGAATGAGTAATTTTATTTTACGTTCTACCTTACTAAACTACACTTATTATTGAAAACTAGCTAATGATCACATAACTGTGACGTGTGCACCTTCCATTTCCTAGAAGTTATTAACACAACCACCATTTATGACCCAAGAGACTAAAACAGGATTGGCTATATTGATTAAACAAGTATCTTTGATCCAGTGATTTACCAACTAACATTACAGTTCAGTTGTCCTTTAGTGTTCCAAAAGCAGCTTAAACAGAATTTACAGCATGTTACATTGTAATACTGTATTTTAAATGTAAACGATCATCAAAATGTAATTCTATTAAGGTCCAGTTCTTAATTAGAGATGTCGAACTTCCTAAAATCCAAATTCCAAAATCTGACCCATTAAAGTCTCATTAATGGGAAGCAAATAAAAATAAAGATAAACTAGCAATGGTAACTTACTGTACATGGCTCTGGTACCTGGGAAATGGTCTTGGGAATACGTAAAACTACCCAGAACATGAAATAAAATGTGATAATTAGGCCATATTTCGAGGGTTCAGGAATTCGGTAAACCTCCCTTCAACATAATTAAAGAATAGATGGGTTCTGGTACCTGGGAAATGGTCTTGGGAATACGTAAAACTACCCAGAACATGAAATAAAATGTGATAATTAGGCCATATTTCGAGGGTTCAGGAATTCGGTAAACCTCCCTTCAACATAATTAAAGAATACAGGGTTATTCAATAAAAGTTCTTATCATTTAAAATGGTGCTAATTTTGCCCCAACTAATCAGAGCTTATTTAACATTTGAAAGCTAACATCTGATTTGTTGGGGAAAAATTAGCACCATTTTAAACGATAGAACTTTTATTGAATAACCCTGTTTGTATTTTTCTCATACACAGAATGGAGGGCCGGGCCCCAGGGGTTGCCACTGCAAAAAATAGCTGTGGTTGGATGATTTTAGGTCATGGGGCTAATCGTATGCACAAATTGGGTAAACTACGAAAATGGAATCCCGAAATCCTGTACCGTTCGGAAAAGTTGTTAGAAAAATCTGAAATCCAAGAAATGCAAAAAGATCTGATTTGAACTGCGGAATCCAAGAAATCCGAAAAGATCCGATTCGGAACTGGATTTGGGTTCGTGTTCGAGCCATCTCTATTCTTTATCTTTTAGAACATTCATAGAAGTTATGATGTCATTTGTAGAGAAGTAATGTGGGTTCGAATAGAACCCAGTTTCGAATCGAATCTGAGGGTTTCGAAGTCCCGACGAAACTTTCAGAACACCTGGATTTTACAAACCCGGATTTTTTGAATTTTCGGTTTTTATCTAAAATCGATAGTAGACAATTATTGAAAATCGAAAGTAGACCAATTATCGAAAATCGAAAGTAGACGATTATCGAAAATCTGCCTGGTTTTGCATGGAACGTTCGGATTTGAGCAACCTAGGGGTTCTGTGTTGGATCTGTGCCCGAGTCAGACCCAATCTCTAATTAGCAGTTTCTGGAAGAAAAATTAGAGAAAGTTTGTGTGTCAAAAAATTAGTTTCACATGGATTTTGTGTGTATTAGAATCCCTTCAATAATATTCAAGGGAGTTAATAAAGTCAATAATGCAGAATCAATGCAAGGCGGACAGAGGGTGGTCTTTTTTTGATCTTAGCATTTTACATTAGATACCTATTCGTGTGAATGTAGGAAAACGTTTTCCATGCTGCAAGTTCTGATTTATCCATCTTAACAAAATTTACTGGCAATAGGAAAACCAAATTTCCCCAACAATAGATTTGAAAATTAAATTAAATCATGAAATTAATTAGCATTTATAATCTCAAATAATAAATGCACTGTGAACTCACTGTCAAAGATTAATAGCCGGTACTATCATAGGTCCTTGTAACAAGATATATCATAATGCCCAGTGACATATTTCTCAACATTTGTTCTAAAAACAATCAAAAGGGGTTAACAAAAAAGGTTTTATACTTAAAGGACACTAAACTTACTTTAACCCAACTTTCTGCTCCCCATTAAGTACCTAGGTGAGGATGTGAGCCTCACCTACTGCTGGTTTTTAATATTGAAAGTCTTATTTAAACTGCGGATGATGGCTCTGGCCTGCCCCTACCCACCCACTCTCAGAGTCTGGACTTGGTCAATTTAAAGATCCCTCACCTAGCTATTCAGGTCCTCAGGGGTGGACTAAAAGGCTTTAGTTGTGCTTTGAAGATGCCCCCACAACCAATTAATTAATTTAGTCAGGAATTTGCAATAGTGATTCACTGTCAATATTACAGGCACTTATGAAAAAGTGTGTACATTTTCTTACCATTGTACCCGATTAGAGAAAAGCAGCATATCTATAATATTTGAATACATAGGCACAAAAACAAATTGTAAAACTAGCCCAGTATTGGGCCCATTGGTGCACAATGGAACTTATGTGTGTGTATGTTTTGCCATGTGTGGATATAGTGGATATAGAATCTTTACACAGGATATTTTTAACTGTTACTCAGTCACCAGCTTCCAGAGGACCTAATAGGATAATCCTGCAGGTCTGAGAGTAAACCCGGCAATCCTGCTACACTGTGTGGTTGAAACTAAACATGGTAGGTTAATACTTATTAGTATTCACCACGGCAAGTGGTGTTGTATCTCGTATATTATAACGAAGGTACCTCACAGCATCATGCTATTGTAATAGCATTGCCCTAATAATCTAATGTATAAACAACATTTCTCATTCCCAGTTTACCTAAAGAATGGATTTATCCTTTATATACTCTTATACAGATCAATTGAAAAAAAGTTCTTCAGTGCAATTTTTAATAACTGATACTGCTTTTTATTTCAGTATTACAGTAAATCCTTGGTACCTGCTTGGCTTTACCACTAAGCAAAAGGCTAAGGACTTGACAGCGAGACCATTGTTTTTTTTAGGGTTCAGGAATTCGGTAAACCTCCCTTCAACATAATTAAAGAATAGATGGGTTCTGGTACCTGGGAAATGGTCTTGGGAATACGTAAAACTACCCAGAAAGTGAATAAAATGTGATAATTAGGCCATATTTCGAGGGTTCAGGAATTCGGTAAACCTCCCTTCAACATAATTAAGACACAGGTTATTCAATAAAAGTTCTTATCATTTAAAATGGTGCTAATTTTGCCCCAACTAATCAGAGCTTATTTAACATTTGAAAGCTAACATCTGATTTGTTGGGGAAAAATTAGCACCATTTTAAACGATAAGAACTTTTATTGAATAACCCTGTTTGTATTTTTCTCATACACAGAATGGAGGGCCGGGCCCCAGGGGTTGCCACTGCAAAAAATAGCTGTGGTTGGATGATTTTAGGTCATGGGGCTAAATCGTATGCACAAATTGGGTAAACTACGAAAATGGAATCCCGAAATCCTGTACCGTTCGGAAAAGTTAGTTAGAAAAATCTGAAATCCAAGAAATGCAAAAAGATCTGATTTGGAACTGCGGAAATCCAAGAAATCCGAAAAGATCCGATTCGGAACTGGATTTGGGTTCGTGTTCGAGGCCATCTCTATTCTTTATCTTTTAGAACATTCATAGAAGTTATGATGGTCATTTGTAGAGAAGTAATGTGGGTTCGAATAGAACCCAGTTTCGAATCGAATCTGAGGGTTTCGAAGTCCCGACGAAACTTTCAGAACACCTGGATTTTACAGAACCCGGATTTTTTGAATTTTCGGTTTTTATCTAAAATCGATAGTAGACAATTATTGAAAATCGAAAGTAGACAATTATCGAAAATCGAAAGTAGACGATTATCGAAAATCTGCCTGGTTTTGCATGGAACGTTCGGATTTGCGAAACCTAGGGGTTCTGTGTTGGATCCGTGCCCGAGTCAGACCCAATCTCTAATTAGCAGTTTCTGGAAGGAAAAATTAGAGAAAGTTTGTGTGTCAAAAAATTAGTGTCACATGGATTTTGTGTATTAGAATCCCTTCAATAATATTCAAGGGAGTTAATAAAAGTCAATAATGCAGAATCAATGCAAGGCGGACAGAGGGGTGTCTTTTTTTGATCTTAGCATTTTACATTAGATACCTATTCGTGTGTAATGTAGGAAAACGTTTTGCCCATGCTGCAAGTTCTGATTTATCCATCTTAACAAAATTTACTGGCAATAGGAAAACCAAATTTCCCCAACAATAGATTTGAAAATTAAATTAAATCATGAAATTAAATTAGCATTTATAATCTCAAATAAATAAATGCACTGTGAACTCACTGTCAAAAGATTAATAGCCGGTACTATCATAGGTCCTTGTAACAAGATATATCATAATGCCCAGTGACATCATTTCTCAACATTTGTTCATAAAAACAATCAAAAGGGGTTAACAAAAAAGGTTTAATACTTAAAGGACAACTAAACTTACTTTAACCCACACTTTCTGCTCCCCATTAAAGTACCTAGGTGAGGATGTGAGCCTCACCTACTGCTTGGTTTTTAATATTGAAAGTCTTATTTAAACTGCGGATGATGGCTCTGGCCTGCTCCTACCCACCCACTCTCAGAGTCTGGGACTTGGTCAATTTAAAGATCCACTTCACCTAGCTATTCAGGTCCTCAGGGGGTGGACTAAAAGGCTTTAGTTGTGCTTTGAAAGATGCCCCCACAACCAATTAATTAATTTAAGTCAGGAATTTGCAATAGTGATTCACTGTCAATATATACAAAGGCACTTATGAAAAAGTGTGTACATTTTCTTACCATTGTACCATGATTAGAGAAAAGCAGCAATATCTATAATATTTGAATACATAAGGCACAAAAACAAATATGTAAAACTAGCCCAGTATTGGGCCCATTGGTGCACAATGGAACTTATGTGTGTGTATGTTTTGCCATGTGTGGATATAGTGGATATAGAATCTTTACACAGGTATATTTTTAACTGTTACTCAGTCACCAGCTTCCAGAGGAACCTAATAGGATAATCCTGCAGGTCTGAGAGTAAACCCAGGCAATCCTGCTACACTGTGTGGTTGAAACTAAACATGGTAGGTTAATACTTATTAGTATTCACCACGGCAAGTGGTGATTGTATCTCGTATATTATAACAGAAGGTACCTCACAGCATCATGCTATTGTAATAGCATTGCCCTAATAATCTAATGTATAAACAAACATTTCTCATTCCCAGTTTACCTAAAGAAATGGATTTATCCTTTATATACTCTTATACAGATCTAATTGAAAAAAAGTTGCTTCAGTGCAATTTTTAATAACTGATAACTGCTTTTTATTTCAGTATTACAGTAAATCCTTGGTACCTGCTTGGCTTTACCACTAAGCAAAAGGCTAAGGACTTGCAAGCGAGCACCTTTATCCCAACCATTAATAGTGGCTGCCCATTCAAATTGTTCTAGCCAATCAGTCCACTCCCTAGTTACCCCATCAAATGAATCAGATTTAAAAATAGGTTTGGCAATTGGGCCTGGTAGAGCTACTGAGTCTAATTGGGGAATTTCATCTGCAGGTACAAGGACAGGAGGATTTAAATCAATACTATCAGTAGCAGCCTCCATGGCGTAATACAGAGAACAAATATACAAAGAAAACAGGGAGAATAAATGGTATTACCAGCACCGCTGCCACCAATTTGTACCAGATCACTGATTTATGGAAGGATTATGGGTAACATGGCACACAGTGGGTTACTCTGGTGGTCTGGCACAAAGCAGACAGTGCACATAAACAGGTTCCCACATAACATGTGCAGTAATCAGGGGTGTGTCTGCCTATGGTGCACCACTTTATATATTGACCAGGCCTGTATATTGTGTGTCCTTGTAAGTTGGTGTACACTTATCTGTTGCCTCAGAGTTTGTATCCAATAAGGTAAATTGTCTGTCCAATGATCTGTCCTCCCAACAGGTGGTAACAGGATCTTATACACAGGATCTTGTGTTGCAGTCAATATAACTCCAAAGCAAACATCACAATCCACTTTCACTTTCTCTCCTCCTACTATAGAGAGCAGGCATGTCTTGTATTTTATTACTCACTGACACTACCTGCAGGCTGGAGGTGGTATATAAGGAGCCTTGGTGTATATGTCCATTACAATACACATCATATCCTGTGTAGCAGACAGAAACTTTATTTGGATTATACTTCCTTTCATATGGAGCAGACCCAGGGGTGTGGTTTTAGCTGCCATTTGAACATTCCATTTTAAAATAGGGATCTCAGCTCTGTAAGTAAGTTTATGTATTTTGTATATTTTGTGTTGTACCTAATATAATATAAGTCAGTGCTAAATTTTATATACATTTACTGATGGTCATTTAAGTAGTAACAGTGACATAGTACACACATACATATACACCTTTCCTATGTGTAATATCCTATACTCCCCACCACATTGGTAGCTCCTAAAAACTCAATGCAATCTCCTATGGAGATATAAATATATTTATATAATATAAGGGATGTAAATTAGGTATATGGTCATAGAACTTGACATAACCGTTTCATCTGTTTGTTAAAACTATAGCACTTTGTGTCTCAATCACATTAAATAAACAATTTTACAATTTTTGCTGTGTAAGGCTCTGAGATCATTAATACTAGCAAATAAAATCTAAAAGTGCAGGTATATTATTTTCATTTTGAATTAGACCTGGTCATGATCTTGAATGATTTTTGTATATTATGTTGAGACAAGGCTTTATCGACGTGATCAAGTATATCTCAACCATCTGCAGTTAAAGGTCAATTTTGTATTGAGAGGGATACCTGGTATTTTGTATTATCCAGTCATTGGTCTGCCCCCTGAGACACTGCTCTTGCTGGGATTAATGAAAATTTAAATTGAGGATTAGCAGAACTGGAAAGCTCTCAGTTGGAAATCCTTTCAATTAAACTAAAAATCTATTCTTCTGTGTGGACTTTCCTGATTTTAATTGCATCATTAACCCCTTCCTGCATAGCTGCCACTCAAGTAATTGAGCATGGCCCAGCAAACTTGGAACTTTTTAAATAGTACCATGAATTATTGTCTGTGTATTTTTGTTACTTCTGTTAAAATACACACAAATACATATACATACATATATCATGTCAGTCAAAAACAGTGATTCTATATATTACTCAAAGGGCAACTATGCCCCCATCTCTCCAAAAAATCTTTAGAATTGTAGTCTTTTTCCCAGGGTGGCCGCTAACACTGATTTTGAGCAGTTAAATATACCTCCTCTCTGAAAGGTACTTTCCCTTGTGCCCTTTAAAGGGCACCTATAGTGCAAAAAAAAAATACATTGGCCCATTGCAAAGTTAAAGTCATGTACTCTGTGCTGCCTTTATCCTATCTAGGTCAGTGGCTCTGTTTTTCCATGGTGTCAGATCTCTCTAGAGCACTCCCCCCTTCCCCCTCATCTCTGTTACCTCCTCCATGTCTCAACTCCGGCTACCCGACAAGCTTATCATGTGCAGTAGGAGTTAAAAGTTCAACATCCTGAAAAACACACCCACGCACAGTGGCCAATAGAAAGCAAGCTGTCCTGGAGACACAGATCTCTCAGTGTACTGCTAAAGCACAATCTTTCTCTTTGTGACCCATCATCAATCAGTGAAAGCTATCAAGAAGGGGGGTCAAGTGCAGCCTTATCTCTGCCATCAAAGCTACCTCTCTCCCCCTGCTAATGCTCTTATCTCTAAGTTTATTACAGAGCATGGAGGAGGGAGGGACTTGAGCAGGGAAGAGGATCAAGTCACAGGGATTTGATTGACAGTACAAGTAGGAGTAGAGTAATGCAATCACGTATTCTTTTAAATTGTGCATCTCAGGACAGAGAGGGAGACTTAAGAAAATACAGACACTCTGGGGTTTTGAGGGAATTATAGAACTCATGGAAAGAAAGAAAAAAAAGTTAATTTTCCCACTATAGATGCCTTTAAGTATTTATTAGGCATAGCACGCATATTGGCTTTGCCCTTTAAACAAAAAATTAAACTAGGTAGCAGTTATATAGCTTAAATTCAAGTTAACCAAAACAAAAAGATGTCCTAAGAAGTGATGGACACAAAACCAAACAAAAACCCCAGAGTTCGGGACAAAATTTATGAGTTTGGACGAATTCAAACTACTCAAATTATTTTTGGGACTCGCGGCTGTATTTTCAATAATTGTCGAAAGAAGACTTTCAGTAACCCTCAATTTTTGTTTTCGATAACCCTCGAATATGCTTCTATTTTCGGTAACCCTCGAAAGTATCATTCAATAACCCTCGAATTTTACCGTAACCCTCGAATGTAGCTTGCGCAAACCCAACAATTGCCCGATCGTAAAGTAAGAAGTGTTTAAACAGGTTTTGGTGATAGTGACATGTTCCCCGACCATTCCCAGGTGCCAGAGCCATTTACAGTAAGTCACCATTGTTATTTTATCTGTAAATCATCCAAACTTTTCGAACCATCACTTTTACTGAAGTTCGAACGTTTGAACATGGACTGAACTTTAGTTCAGCCATCTCTAGTCCTAGGTTATAAAACCTTTACCTTTAAATGTAAAGCCACAGTGCAATCACGCCTTGCATTCATAATGTCATTAACACCTGGCTGTGATATGCTAATTGGGACTTTCCAGGGTCCTAATTGCCAACATATTCTTGTACAAATCATTCTGAATTGAGAAAGCCATTCAGATGACTAGTGAAATGTCTTCAAGAACTAAACTTTAAAGGGACAGTTCAATGGAAATTATCAATATTTGTTAAATTGTTAGTTTGTGTAAAGCATACTTAGTTATTCTACATATTTTCTCCATTTTGAAAAATCAGTTGATTTCTTAACCTTTGCTGTTCCCTGCTGTTTACATTAGTGAGCTGACATTTCAGGTTCTAACGGTCCTTCTTCTTCCCAGGATGCACCACATGCTTGGAATGTTCCTAACAGTAATTTCTACTAATTGCCTGTTGGATGGGTCAAAGATGCTAGGATCTCTACTGAGCAACTAAATCAACCCAGGCACTGGGTCAATGGGAAGGCCATAACAGTCTCTACTAGGGGTCCTGCTAACAGGAAGTCAGTATTTCATTTGCCTTTATTTATACACAGACAAAATGCTGAATTGGCAGATTAAGGTCATTGGGATGGATAAATACTACTCTTTTTTCTGAAAAGCATATGTATTTGCACTGAACTTCCCCTTTAAGTCCAGTTGATCTAACTGAATACAACAGATTTACCTTTAAAAACAAAAACACAAAAGGCTTGTGTTGTAACAATAGTAATGGTTGTTCAAAGATGATCGAGAAGTTTTAGTATTATGAAGAATAGTTTAGAAACTAAACAAATGATAATTATTTTTTTGCAAAGAACACAGACAGGGTGATAAAGTCTTAGTGTGTTAACGTCTGTAAAGTCCATGATACCCAATGTTATATTTTATGCAAACATAGAAAAGATAATAAATGCACATTTCTAGGCCCCATACAATATAATATTATCTGGACACTGGCATAAATTATAAACAAAAGGGTTTTTGTATTCATTACAGTGATCACATGAATGAAAAGCCTTCCAACCAGGTCAACGTAACTCCAGTCTCGAAGGCTTTCTCACTTCCCCCAGCACATTGGCTTTTTATAGTGAGGAAAGAGGCAGTGCATCCAGTGTTTTATATTAAACCCATTGGACTTTCAATCATAGGGCTGTGTTGGGTGTGCTACTACTACTATGGAAACTTGACCTTGCTTCCTAATAAATACATACAAAATATTTTACAGGGTCAAATGTTTTTGGAAGTAGTGCAGTGCACCTGATGCAGTAAGGTTTAATTTAAATTTTGTGCTACCTTGTAAGCTCCCTGATGATGTTTGCCTAAAGTTCTACTGTGATGGCAATCTGTAACTGACTCAAATGATACTGGCATTGCCCAACAGCAGTCTTGTAAGCAGCCATGGGGAGCTCCATCGCCTCTAGGATCACCACTTACCAGAACTTATTAGTGCAATCTATTAAAATGATTAAAAACTTTCTGAGCAATAATATATCACAGTTACAAGTGCAGTCAATTGTGAACTGTTGCAAGACTTTTTATGCTCTGATTAAAACACTTTTAAAGCGAATGAAAGTCTAATAAAAAAAAAAAATAATTTCATGTAGTTATCCATGTAATGGATTTTTAACTTTCAAAATGTTAGTTGTCTAAAAATGTATGTTATTGTTGCTACTACACCTCTTACTCACAAGCTGCCTGTTTCTAGTAGAACTTCCCTGTGAACCAATTTTTTTATTTGCCACACTTTTACAGGGTTTACATCACCATCAGTAAAGGACCATGAGTAACTAGAGATGGACTAGAACTCGAACCCGAGTTTGAGCCAAACTGTTCGAGTTTGAACGGACTCAGACTTGATAGACCAAAACATCAAATTTACAAGGGAAGAGGTACAAAACAACAAACTGGCTTTCTTGGACTGCTTGGTAGAAGTTAAGGAAAATGGTAAAGTAGAGGTTTACAGAAAACCAACACACACAGATCAGTATTTGATGTTTGACTCCCACCACCCTTTGATCACAAGCTGGGTGTCATCAGAACCCTGCAACACCCCCACTACACAGAGGCAAGGCTAAAGAATGAAATCTCTCAGAGAGCCTTAAAACGTGTGGATATCCAACTGAAAAGAAGTAGAAGGAAAGAAAAGAACACAAATACCAACAGTAAGGGAAAAGCAAGACAGAGAAAGAACATGGGTCATCCCATATGTAGCAGGGTCTCTGAGAAATAGAAGAATTTTCAAAAAAACACTGTATCCCTGTTGCTTTAAACCGACAACACACACGAGGCAATTGGTACATCCAAAAGACCCAATACCAAAACCAAGAAAAGCGACATCATATACGTTGTGCAGTGCAGTGAAGAATGCTCTGATTTGTATGGGGGGGAACCAAACATCAACGTATGGCCCAGCACAGAGATCCAATTCCTCGGGTCAGGACTCAGCCGTGTACCTGCATCTTAAGGATAAAGGACACACCTTTGAAGATTGTAAATGTTAACATATTGGCAAAGGAATGTGACTGGTTCAAGAGAGTGTTAGGAGGCCATTTAGTAAAAATAAAGAAACCAAGCCTAAATAGAGGTGGGGGTGGTGGTTCGACACCAACTGTCTGCCATGTACAATGCTGTTTTGACACTTTACACTGGGCGTTCCTATAACACCTCTTAGCCACCATCCAATCACGCCCTTAACACCTGGCTGTGATATGCTAATTTGGATTTTCCAGGGTACATAATTGCCACAGATTCTTGTACAAGTTGTTCTGAATTGAGAAAGCCAGTCGGATGACTAGCGAAACATCTTCAAGAACTAAACTTCAAGTCCAGTTGATCTAATTGAATCCGCAAGTAAAATGTCTATTATACCAATACGTGAGTAAATATCGAATTAACGAATATGTGTGTGAAATGTCTATTATACCAATACGCAAGTAATTATCAAATCCATGAGTTGTTTATGGAATAATTATCGAATGTTCGAACGCGAGAGCTCGAAAGTAGCGAGTGTGAGAGTAAGATCCTGGATATTCGAACATGTTTCCCAGACCATTTCCCAGGTCCCGCAGCCATTTACATTAAGTGATATTGATATTTTAATTATTGTATTTCATTCGAAATTTTCGAACTATTTGACTCTCATTAACTTTAATGGGTTCGTTTTCGAACTTTCGAACTTTTCATATCTCTATGAGTAACATGAAGAAAGTGAGCATTAAAAATATGAATACCGTAGTTGTAAATTATTTGTTAGCATTCAAATATAAAAATATATCACCTTTATTATTAGAGTTTTATTCTCCTTTCTTGCTAATTAGTAGCTAGGGGGAAGTGATGGGACACAGGAAAAAGAATGGAAGCTGAGGAGTGGGAATTTCCCTAATTCAGAATAAAGTTTGCAAGAAGCAGAAGGCTGTTTAGCAATTTGGGCCAATTTAATCTTTCTGTGGCCTCTGGGGCAGAATTTAATTGTTCCATAAAGTTGGATATAGGAGTACATGAGGTGCTGATCACCCTTTTTCTCCTTTAACAATACATCATCTGAAATACTTTATTACATTTACAGAACTGTAAACTGGAGATACAATAGTTTAGGTACTGAGCAGCAAATAAACTACAAATCTTATTAAATAAAAAACCTTAACAAATACAACATCTCTTGTGAGAAATAACAAGCATAATTTAATGTTTATAGAAAATGTAGTCACGAAAAAGCCAAAAAAGGGCAGCAGCCAGAATATGGCGACACCATATTCAGATTAACAAGCAGTTGCTATGAAGGCAGTTGGGAAAATGAAAAGTTTTAGAATAATGAGAGATTTTTGTAGAACTTTAATTGTTTTTTTTAAAAACTTTCAGGGAGATTCAATAAAAGTTCTTATCGTTAAAAATGGCGCTAATTTTGCCCCAACCAATCAGATATCATTTAACATTTAAAAACTAACATTTGATTGGTTGGGGAAAAATTAGCACCATTTTTAATGATAAGAACTTTTATTAAAACTCCCTGCATGTCTAAATATGTAAAGAAGCTTGAGGCTAAAATGTTTTAGCTTTTTGTGATGTACAGTTATCTCTTGAGATAAAGCATATGCAACCAATAAACATAAGATAACATTAAATATAGAATATTAATGTTATATAATATTCAATAAGAAAATATAAATACAATATACTTCACAATTTCTTTCAAAGATGGAGAGCTCCTCCCATGTCAATTGTTCCATGTCGTCCTCATAGAAAACATTGACAGCTATGTTAGTACTTTGCCCCATTTTCATGCAGATACTACTGCTACTGTACTCGTTTACCAATGCATTCTGTTACTTGGTAACAGTATATAAATAGACTACTCATATATTTCTGTATTGGTCAGGGAGGAGAAATACTCCTTCCTCTCATTCTGCAATAGTATATGGCTGAAGAATTCACAGCTCCTACTCCCAGTTTCCCTCTTTAATAAAGTACACATGGGTGTCTATGTTAGAGGAGATAGAGGAGTCAAGACTGGGGAGGAGCGGTGAAGCTAAAGGCCATGACCAGCTCAACACTCGTATTCTACTGCAGAATGGAAACAAACTGAACAAACTCACAGAATTCACTTAGGATTATGGGAGATTTATTGTAAATGTCAGTTATGGTGAGAAGGAGTATTCTCTAAAACTTTACAAACCTTGTAAAGTTGACCGTGTACACATGTGGGTATAGTATTATAGTATTTTTTACATGCAGGTGTGTGTTTGGCTTAGAAAGAAGAGACAGGGGGAAAAAGAAGTGCAAAGTTGGTAATGTACAGTTGGTAATGTATGAGTTGAGGAGGTGACATTGCTTGAGGAAGGTATAGCACATATGTTTATAGCAAAACTTTATATACAATGTTATGAGTTTTTCCACTTTAATATACAAATGTTGTGGTAAACATGCTACATGGAATTTGCCACGGGGAAAACATGTTGATTGCAACTTAATACCACAGCACTTTAATGACAGATGGGCATCAGTGACGTCCGGGCTCTTTGTCTGTGTTATTAAAGCCGGGCTTCATTCTGTTGCTCTGTGTGTTTTTATTAAGCGTGCTCTATTTTTTTTTTACATACAGAATATTTTATTCTGTATGTTAGCAGTATGTCACTTTAAAGGGCATGTCCACCCTGAAATTTAACTTTTGATATGTGGTAGGGCATGCTCCCCCAGCCCCAACCGCATTAATATAATTGTTAGAAAGTCCCCGGATTCTTACTTACCTGCCCTCTCTCCCCTGCTGCAGTGTTCAGGCCCTCTGCTTGCATGGAATTGAAAGCAGGGGGCGGGACCGGCAGCCGCGTCCGTGATTGGCTGAGAGGCAGGGAGGGCTGCACTGAGCATGCCTCAACCTTGATGAGGTTGAGGAAGTCTCAGGCACAGCATGAGTCACACACTGCTCCTACACAGCAGTTTCCTGGACTTTGGAGGGGCACAGCAGGGGAACTATTTTGAGCAGGAATGTAAGGTAAGGATTGTTTTAAACTACTTGATGTGGCCAGTAAGGGGATTAAATTTTAGTTTTGGGGGTGGACATGTCCTTTAACACTTTATCCTTGCTCAAAGACCACGTTATATTGACAATTAGATCCCAATCAATAAAGTTAGTTTCTGGTCCGAATTGAAAGTGCCATGATGTCTTTGTTCATTTAGTTGTAACTGTCTGTGAATTGTGTGACATGTGGGCAGTGTGTGTCTGGTGCTAAAGTCAAGGTAATGCAGGTAACTCCCATGTAGTCCATACCCCTTAACTGTTCCAGTTTGAGTAGGTGGATGGGGCATGTCTGCGATGATGTGGTGGCACCGCATTCTAGGGTGTAGGGCATGACCATGCTGTATCAAAGTGTGGGCATGGCCATGCCATTTAGGGGCATGGATATGATGTTTTATGGTGTGGGTGTCAAGTTTGGGGGTGTGGTGTTTGGGGGTGTGCCTGTGATGTTTGGGGGCATGGACAGGATGTTTATGGATGTGGGCGTGATTCTGAGATGTACCGCTGGCGTGGCCATGATGTATGGGGCGGACCATAATGTTGTTTTTTTTGGGGGGGGTGGGGGTGATGACAATATCGGGCAGGGGCGTACCTGAAGGACCCCGCCCCCCCCCGTGTATCTGCATTTTAAGGATAAGACATCCTTTGAAGATTGATAATGTTAACATACTGGCAAGGAACGTGACTGGTTCAAGAGAGGTGTAAGGAGGCCATTTATGTTGAAAATAAGAAACCAAGCCTAAATAGAGGTGGGGGGGTTCGACACCCAACTGTCTGCCATGTACAATGCTGTTTAACAACACCTTACTCTGGGTGTTCCTATAACACCTCTTAGCAACTATCTAATCACACCCTTAACACCTGGCTGTGATATCTAATTGGGATTTTCCAGGTAGATAATTGCCACAGATTCTTGTACAGTCTGTTCTGAATTGAGAAAGCCATCGGATGACTAGCAAACGTCTCAAGAACTACATTTCATATCCAGTTGATCTAATTGAATACAACAGATATCCCATGACCGTGGATGAATAGAGAACCTTCACAAGCATAATGCAACTGTACCAAATCCTGGACTTTTGAGCATGTTGCATTTTGTAGTGTGAACGTAGCCTTACTATACCTCTGTCTCTGTATTTACATTTGAGCAGTTTTCTCTGTATTCTTGGGTTAATGAGCTGTGTGATACCTCTGTAACATGATGGGCAAGTCCCACACAGCAGCTGTCACAAACACAAACGTATTTCTTGGTATTTCTATTTATTTTCCTGAAATGCAATCAATAAATACAACATATTAAATATTAACTTGGTGGTTTCTTGGGTATTAGCTGCTAGATGTATCATGTTGCTGTTGTATACATGCTGATGTATCATGTTTATTCAGTCTTTTGTTATTTTGTTTCCCAAAGTTTCTGTGCTACATATTCTTTTTCATTTTTTCCTGGATAAAATTATTCCTAAACCTGCCCAGTAAAAATAGTATAATAGGGCATCTTATGGGAATAGACAGAAACTATTATTAAAAAAACCCTCTAATTACAGCGGGCCTGTCTTGACTGGGTGAATGATAGATGGCATATCCATCCACATTGTTGCTATGAATATAGACAGAACCTAAGGAGTGATTACTGAAATGTTCCTTCATAACTATAGCATTTTGCAGTTTGTGATCGAGGCAAATGTGGCTCATTTACTTGACATTCAGCAGCTGAAATACATTTTGTGAACTTATTACTGACTGGGAACAAGAGGAAGAAGTTTGTTCCTGTTGAATATACTTAATTGCAGTTTTTTTCAAGTATGTTGCAGAATTGCTAGGACTGGCACCTTGATACTGACTGCATACAACTACTGTAGGTTATTTTTAACAGCAGGCACATTTCCACCCCAAAACTATAATTTAACCCCATACTGACCACTGCATAGTGCTATAAATTCCTTACCTTACATCACTGCTCCAAACGGTTCCTATGCAGTGTCTGTGTACAGGAATTTGAAGTTTAGGAGCAGTCTTCCAGTAAAAAGGATTCTGCCTATTTTCCTTATTGTATGGCAAATCCAAAAGGGAATCCAGATGGTTCATGGCCTGATTACTAGTGGAGCCAATTCCCCCCCCCCCCCCCCCCATCCAATTCCATTAATATTTCCTTATATTTAATGTAACATCAAAATACTTTTGTGGAATGTAGTTCTCCCCCTCCAATGCATGGTCGTTTGTAAAAGAAGATAGAGCAAAGCTAATCACCAGTACAGAATTTCTGAAAGATGACAGACAGGATCTGCAAGATCCGTCTGCCATCTTTCAAGATCTGCATACACACAGTCCCGAGCGTTCTCATATACAGCTCGGACTGTGTTTTCCATCGGCCCGGCGCTAACTCCCTATAGGAGTCTAGCGCGGCCGATGGAAATTTTCGGCCTTTCCGACACGAGTGTTCGCCGACCCGATCGTTGGTGCGGCCGCACGTCGTTCGGGAAACGAACGTACACCTATTAAGTCCACCGTATAACGTAAGTCCGCGGTTCGGGCTTAATCGTTAATTGTGTACCCAGCTTTACTTACCATATCGGGATCCCTCGGCTGTTTCAATAGCCAGAAGCCACATCTGTGATTGGCTACCTTTCACTTTCCAAGAAGTTGCATTGAAGGCCTAGGCTGTGGCATTACAGGCTGATAAGTAATGTTCTTCTATCCTTTTTTAGAAACAGACCATGCGATTGGGTCGAGGGGAACTATAAATATATAAAATTAAAATTTTAGGGTGGACATTCCCTTTTAACAGTGTCAGAAAACAAGCATTCAACAGATAAACGTTACTTTATATTGTTAGCAGATGGCACATAAGTCAATATTTTAGGATGTACAGTACTGTATATAATAATATTGCTAATCCCAACTACAAAAAAAAAATCCCTTTTGGCAAACAAGTTTCTATTGCCATTTAAGGTTAATGTAAGATATTTTACCCCCTATTGTAATATAAGGTATATGAAAATTTAGGTGTTCCAAGACCTTTTATTAAGAAGGACAGGTGTCCGATGTGAAATGTATAGTGTATTAAACTAGTGAGACTATCCATTTCAGTTTCTAAAGGATCTCGATCTGGGGCCGCTAGTAATGAGCCACCAACATCCTGGAATCGGTTCCTAACATAATTTTCTTTGTGCTGTTGGGGAATGGCAAAGACCATAGATGGGTCTCTATTAGGGGTCCTGCAAACAGAAAGTCAGTATTTCAGTTGCATTTATTTATAAACAGACAAAATGCTGAATTGACAGATTAAGGTCATTGGGATGAAAAAATACTGCTCTTTTTCTGAAAAGCATATATATTTGCACTGAACTTCCCCTTTAAAGCATGTGGCCTACAGTCACTTGTTGACAATGTCCACAATGGCTTATAATAGATTCATTATGTAATAATATTTGTGGCCACTTCTAATGATGTAATTTTGAGGGCACATTTAGAGTAAACTATACTGGCTTAATAAAGGTCCCAGAACAAGGGTTGAAATGTTGTGTCAATATTTTAAGTTAAATACCAACATGCTCAGTTTATAGCATATTAGATTACCGTATATCCCCAAGTGCTTTACAATTTATTTTATGCTTCCAAGGAAGAATTTATATGCACACTTTCATGCACACAAGCAATCTGTATACTGTAGTTTTGTATACTCGGTGAACAACATGGGAAACTTATGCAAGCAGTGGGAGAACATCCCAATTTGTTAAAGTTGTAGCCCAGGGTGGATTACACACAAGACAGTGCTGCAAGGCATCACTGCTATTTAACTAACTACAATGCTGCAAAAAAAATTATGTAGTGGCTAAATGATAAATGATGCTTTGCTCTCTAAATGGAAAATTACAAGATCCATATGTTAAATTAATATTTAATACATTCTTTGTGGAACTAATATTTTGAAAAAACTTTGTTTTCTGAATTAGAAAATATATTTATTAAGAACACACGATCATTACATTTAATTGACTGCAGCCTTTTTTAAGCACTGGATGATGTTCTGCTAAAATGTTAAATAATTCAGATACCTAAATGGCAAAATGGTTTTGTAATGATTGTTAATTATTTACTTTCAGCAAATCATGTACTTATCAACACAGTAATGTTGAAACCTTTGGGATATAGTTTCTAATGTAGTCTAAGTGCTAGAATTATTCATTGTTTAGGCTGTAAATATGCACCAGTTAAGTATGGATATAAAAATATTGGGTGTATGTTGCACACGTCATTCCCATTTAAAACCACAAAGTTTAGAAAAATTGCCTTAAAATGTTCCCTACAGATTAATGACTATTGGCTGAATTCTATTTTTTTGTTCTCAGTTTGGAAAAAAACTCTTCCTGTAAATTATTCTAGTTATTGGTATAATCAGGGTCTGTTTCTGAGATAAATACTAATACAAATAGACATTATAGCATTTTCTAATTCATTGTTATTTCTGTTATTTTTGGTTCTGGTCTTCTATTTGACTTAAGACACATTTTAACATCTAGAATGCAATTACTAAAGAGTAAAATATAATATAAATATAATAAGATTAAAACTTGGGGGAGGGATGGGTTATATTTATAAAAGTATATTGTATTTTTAATGACATTTAATGCATTTACTTTGCAGTCATCCAAATCTACTAATGCTTCATAAAATGTAACACAACTGTTACAAACACCTGGTACTGTATTAGTAATACTGCTGGTTTATAAATAGGCCCTGTGACCTCGATTTGCTGTCCATAAGATGCTCTATAAAACCTTTTACTTTACAATTGTTTCTGAGATTTAGTGAATTAGTGATGACTTCCTATACCATAGAAAGACTCCGACCTAGCACATCTTCCATTTGAAAAATGTTTATAGTGAATTTACAGGTCACTAAAAGAGCTTTTGGAGCAAAAACTGACATGTCTTTAAAGAAGACATTTTATGTGTTTTGGAAATTATGGTAGAGCCCCCAGACTATCAATCTTGCACTGGATAGAGCAGAGATTCTTTATTTAGTTATGAAGAGAAATGAACACAAATTCAACAATTTTTGTTATATACCGTATATACGTGAGAACTTTTACCTTTAAAATCATCCTAAAAGTCTCCCTTCGGCTCATACTTAGGTCTGGGCTTATCTGGATGCTTGAAGGAGCAGCTGGACAAAATAACATAGCCCTGGGAAAACAAAAGCTGTACCCTGTAACAGACAGAATCCTCCTAATTTCGGCGGGTTTGGCAATAGTTGTCCTGGCCCTCATAAATCAGCCCAGACTGCAAGTGAAGGGTACATCTGTGTATGGGGCCATGTATTGGACTTTCTATGGGACTGTGTATGGAACTTTTTATGTGGCTGTGTATTGGACTTTCTATAGTGCTGTGTATGGAACTTTCTATGGGGCTGTGTATTAGACTTTCAATGGGACTGTGTATTGAACTTTCTATGGGGCTGTGTATTGGACTTTCTATGGGACTGTGTATTGAACTTTCTATGGGGCTGTGTATGGGACTTTCTATGAGGCTGTGTATGGGACTTTCTATGGGGCTGTGTATGGGACTTTCTATGGGGCTGTGTATGGGACTTTCTATGGGGCTGTGTATGGAAATTTCTATGGGGCTGTGTATTGGACTGTCTATTGGGCTATGTATGGGACTTTCTATGGGGCTGTGTATTGGACTTTCTATTGACTGTGTATTGAACTTCTTGGGGCTGTGTATGGGACTTTCTTGAGGCTGTGTATGGGACTTTCTATGGGCTGTTGTGGAAACTTCTATGGGCTGTGTATTGGACTGTCTATTGGGCTATGTATGGGACTTTCTATGGGGCTGTGTATTGGACTTTCTATGGGGCTGTGTATTGAAATTTCTATGGGGCTGTTTATGGGACTTTCTATTGGGCAGTGTATGGGACTTTCTATGGGGCTGTGTATTGGACTTTCTTTGGGGCTGTGTATTGGACATTCGATGGGGCTGTGTATTGGACTTTGTATAGGACTGGCTGTGGCACTAACTATGAGGCTTTCTATGGGAGAAAGTCAACCCTCAGCTTATACTTGAGTCAATCAGTTTTACTAGTTATTCAGGTAAAAGTAAGTAACACTTATACTCGGATGTGCTTATACTCAAGTATATACGGTAGTTTATGATCCAGGCATTCTTCAATTTCTCATTCAGGAAAATATTTGTTTCCACCATCTGCTGCAAATTTAATGTTCTTTTAGATTACCCCCTCATACTTTTATCTAAATACACTTTAATTTAGGATGGTGTTATACTGTACGTAATGTTAATGGGTATGTCCACCCCTAATAATATTTTTGTTAATTAGGACCCCCAAAACCCCAGTTACGTTTTTCTTAAAAGTTTTTAATAATGCTCTCAGACTGAGAAATTATACTTTCAACCTCCACGATCCACTGCAGCAGCTCCCTGCTACTTCCTGGTAAGGCCGTCAGTGATGGCCATGACATTGAAGTTATGACCATGACATTGAAGTCATGACCAATGGCTGATGGCCATTACTAGATGGACCTCCACTGCTGTTGGTCATGACCAGAAAAGGCTCGTAGCAGCAGTAGAGGGGGAGCTGCAGTGGTCGATAAGGGAGGTTGTAAGTATAATATCTCGGTTTGGGAGCATTATTAAAACTTTTAAGCAAAACAAAACTGGGGTGGACATACCCTTTAAAGAACTGACCCAGATGGATACATACCAGACAAAGAGAATGAGTAAGATGGACATGTTGTACATTTTAATGTTGTACATTAGAATAGAATAAATAGATTTATATTTAGTAGAGATGGCTGAACTTCCGAAAATCCCGCCAACCCCTAAAACTATAATTTAACCCACTACTGGCCCCACTGTGTAGTGTAGTAAAATCCTTACCTTACATCCCAGCTCCAAATGGTTCTCCAAATGGAAAACTGTCCACCAGCAGCCTGGCAGAGTCCATATAGGACTCTGCCTCCTGTCTCTCCTCCAGGAGAATTTTGCCATGCGCACTGCAGCCCTCCCCCTCTCCCTCACCCTCCCATTTTGCTCTCCCTAGCATAAATCCCCTTTTCTGTAGTGTAGGGCTCCCTCCCCCAGCCCCATCCGCTATAGTAATATTTGCAGAAACTCCCCCGATCATTACTTAACTTTCCTTACCTTGCCTCTTCTGGCGCTCTGGATAGCCAGAAGCCATGTCTGTGATTGGCTGCCTCTCAGCCAATCATGGACGCGGCTGCCGGTCTGGCCCCCTGCTTGCAGTTTCATGCAAGCAGAGGGCCGTGACAGTACATCGGAGCAGAGAGGCAAGGTAAGTAGTAATAGGGGGAGTTTTTGCGAATATTAGTATAGCGGTTGAGGCTGGGGGAGGACGCCCTACACTACAGAAAATATTTGAAAATGGGGTGGACATGCCCTTTAAAGTAAATGGGGAAAAAAATCCCCAAATTTTCGCCTAAAATAAAAGTGTAAATAGCAATGGTAACTTACTGTAAATGTCTCAACAACCTGGGAAATGTTGTAAGGGACACAACATTGCCCACAATCTTTAAAAATTATCATCCAGTACTGGAAACTTCGTGCCCTTCCTGTTTTGGCATTCTGTGTACCAATTTCAAATTTACAAAATCTAAAAATTTCTAGGAATTTTCAAGTTAATTTTACATATTGTATACAGGAAATGATTTCCCCTCATCAATCATTTCTATGCAGGGGAGGACTGGACCAGTAGGCTGAGGGGCAAATATCCCCCAGGCTGGTATCCACAAAACTCTTAGTAAGTTCATGCTTAAAAGACACAGCACACACCTCTAACATGCTAGCATGCTCCTCCTACACATCGTTTCAAGTCAACCCTCCAGTTCATAAGCCAGTGTTGTCACCTCCCAATTCATTAGCCAGTGTTGTCAGCCCTCAAGATCATTAGCCAGTGTTGTCAGCCCTCAAGATCATTAGCCATTGTTGTCAGTCCTTTAGATTGTTAGCCAGTGTTGTCAGCCTTCCAGTTCATTAGCCAGTGTCGCCAGCCTTTTAGTTCATTACCCAGTGTAAGTCAGCCCCAGTTTATTTTTGAGTGTGTGCCAGCCCACCAGTTCATTAGCCAGTGTTAGTCTGCCTCCCATTTATTATTCAGTGTTTGTGAACCCTCCAGTTCCTTAGCTGGTGTTAGTCAGCCATCCAGTTCATTAGGAACAAAGGAAACTTTGGGTAAGTATAACTTGACTGAGAAAGTGTACCCAGGGGTGAGGACTTCTGGTGATTCAGGATCTCACCTCAGGTACTTGTAAGGGGGAGGGGTAAGATTTTAGGACTATAATTGTCCTTTAACCACATTATATATTTGATTTGAAATATTGCAGGAAACAATGTAAAATGGGAATAGAAGTCTTAAAGGGCATGTCCACCCCTAAAACTATAATCCCCCCAACTACTGGCCCCACCATGTAGTGTAGTGTAATCCTTACCTCACATCCCAGCTCCATCTGGTTCTCTCCTGTAGTCCCCCCCCCAAGTCCAAAAACTGACGACACAGGAGGCTAGCAGAGTCCATATAGGGCTCTGCCTGCTACCTGGCCTCTGGGAGAATTCTGCCATGCGTACTGCAGCTCTTCTCCCCCCTCCTTCTCCCTCCCTCTCCCTCCCTCTCCCTCCCGTTCTACTATCCCTCCCCCTAGTGTAAATCCCCTTTAATATCCTGCTCCCCCATGTCCCCCAGCCCCAACCGGGTATTTTTTATATTCAGAAAGCCCCCCAAACTCTTACTTACCTCTCCTCTTTCCTCCGCTGCGACCCGGTCTTCTGCTTGCAAAATGGATAGCAGGATATAAAAAAATACATTTTAGGGTGGACATACCCTTTAAAAATGTGCGTAACTTAAACTAAGTGTAACCTTAGCAAAGTGGACGTGGTCAATAATGTTGCAATCTACCGTGAAAGGGTCACATGGCCAAAAGGCCCCACTCCTCCCCTGCTTAAATGTCAATAAAATGGCTGTCAAACCTGTTCTGAGTAAATACAAGTATTTTTTTATTTGTGGTTTTGTTTTTTTAATTTACCAGAAAGATTCAATATCCCTAAAAAAAGGGTAAAACCCGCATTTTACCTGATGTAATATCAGTTTAACATGTGTTTTACACTTATTTTTATGTTTGTCTGAAGAAGAGACGGCATGTGATCCCAAAACGTCACAATAAATTTGGTTTTGCACCTAAGACTGGTGTGCCCGGTGATTATCTATTATTGCATATATGATGTTGGCTACAGTAAACTGGAGCACCCAGCATGTAAACAATTTGCAGTTTTTTACTGCATATACTGGTTGAGGAGTGCAGGGTCCGATCCTACACAGTGATGTATATATCAGGTTAACATGTGTTTTACACTTATTTTACGCCACTGCACATTTCCAAATGATTATGGAAATAACGAAGTGCACCCGATACACTACCTTGTTTGGGACTTTAAAGATGCAATCCCTGGCTTCTTATTTTATGTGATCCTGTGATGCAATGCGGACCTAATCTCATTTACATCCAGTATTGCATCACGGATTGTGTAAAGGTAAGAAAAGGGAGTTGCGATATTACAAATTTTCATTGTAAATGTGTGCCTGAGACAGAGTGTGATTTAGAGTTTAGAGTTCACCTTTAATATAAGACTTTTTCATTAAGAAAGTGGCAACTGGGATTTGGTTATGTAATATTTATATTTAAAATGCTAATTATGATCTGTTTAGTCAAGATAAATTGCTTATCCTATGCTCCTGTAGGTAAGCTGGGGATGCTTCTCTGCTATATCCTGTATCATAAAGATTTTAAGATGCCTAGACTAGGAAGTGGGGGGAGGAGCCAGGAAAACCAGGAAGTAAGCAGGAAGTTAGGAAGTGAAGGGAGTAAGTGAGAGAGAAACGGTACGATAAAAGTGACTATGATAAACAGAAATGAGAAACCCTTGCCAGGAAACTGTTCTCTCTTCAGTAATACCCTCCAGCATACAGTGTATCAGTTTTGGTTCTGCAACACTCACTCCTGTGGCTGCTGTAAGGTACTCACCTAGCGTCCACTCCAGCGACGATCCGCTGAGCATCGCTCCAGGCTTGCGCAGTGCAGTCATGATGTCACCACGCAGGTGTGCTGGCCGGTGTTAAGATTGAAGTGGCTCTCCTCACTTCCCCCGACGCCCACTGTTATTTGAATTGGCGTCTAGGGTTCTAGTGATTCGTGTTTCTTGTCAGCAGCCTTCACTATTGTTCTGTATCCAGCTCCATTTTTACAGCTTCCCATTGTTCCAGTATCCAGCTCCATTGTTACAAACCACCATTGTTCCAGTATCCAGTCCATTGTTACACCCACCATTGTTCCAGTATCCAGCTCCATTTTTACAGAGTTCAGCTTCACTCCAGCGATGATCCGCTGAGCGTCGCTCCAGCCTTGCACGAGCGGCGCCATGATGTCACCACGCAAGTGTGCCGGCTGGGGAAGATTGAAATAGCTCCTCCTCACTTCCCCTGACGCCCACTTGTTATTTGAATTGGTGTCTAGGGTTCTAGTGATTCGTGTTTTTGTAGCAGCCTTCACTATTGTTCTAGTATCCAGCTCCAGTTACAGCCTTCCCCCTTGTTCCAGTATCCAGCTCCATTGTTACAGCCTCCCCAGTTCCAGTATCCAGCTCCATTGTACAACCACCATTGTTCCAGTTATCCATCTCCATTGTTACAACCACGATTGTTCCAGTATCCAGCTCCCATTTACCTGATGTAATATCAGTTTAACATGTGTTTTACACTTATTTTTATGTTTGTCTGAAGAAGAGACGGCATGTGATCCCAAAACGTCACAATAAATTTGGTTTTGCACCTAAGACTGGTGTGCCCGGTGATTATCTATATTGCATATATGGACTGTTGGCTACAGTAACTGGAGCACCCAGCATGTAAACAATTTGCAGTTTTTTACTGCATATACTGGTTGAGGAGTGCAGGGTCCGATCCTACACAGTGATGTAATATCAGATTAACATGTGTTTTACACTTATTTTACGCCACTGCACATTTCCAAATGATTATGGAAATAACGAAGTGCACCCGATACACTACCTTGTTTGGGACTTTAAAGTCATGCAATCCCTGGCTTCTTATCTTTATGTGATCCTGTGATGCAATGCTGGACCTAATCTCATTTACATCCAGTATTGCATCACGTGATTGTGTAAAGGTAAGAAAAGGGAGTTGCGATATTACAACTTTTCATTGTAAATTGTGTGCCTGAGACAGAGTGTGATTTAGAGTTTAGAGTTCACCTTTAATATAAGACTTTTTCATTAAGAAAGTGGCAACTGGGATTTGGTTATGTAATATTTATATTTAAAATGCTAATTAATGATCTGTTTAGTCATAGATAAATTGCTTATCCTATGCTCCTGTAGGTAAGCTGGGGATGCTTCTCTGCTACTCATCCTGTATCATAAAGATTTTAAGATGCCTAGACTAGGAAGTGGGGGGGAGGAGCCAGGAAACCAGGAAGTAAGCAGGAAGTTAGGAAGTGAAGGGAGTAAGTGAAGAGAGAACCGGTACGATAAAAAGTGACTATGATAAACAGAAATGAGGAAACCCTTGCCAGGAAACTGTTCTCTCTTCAGTAATACCCTCCAGCATACAGTGTATCAGTTTCTGGTTCTGCAACACTCACTCCTGGCTGGCTGTAAGGTACTCACCTATGCGTCCACTCCAGCGACGATCCGCTGAGCATCGCTCCAGGCCTTGCGCGAGTGCAGTCATGATGTCACCACGCAAGTGTGCTGGCCGGTGTTAAGATTGAAGTGGCTCCTCCTCACTTCCCCCGACGCCCACTTGTTATTTGAATTGGCGTCTAGGGTTCTAGTGATTCGTGTTTCTTGTCAGCAGCCTTCACTATTGTTCTAGTATCCAGCTCCATTTTTACAGCCTTCCCATTGTTCCAGTATCCAGCTCCATTGTTACAACCACCATTGTTCCAGTATCCAGTTCCATTGTTACAACCACCATTGTTCCAGTATCCAGCTCCATTTTTACAGAGTTCAGCTTCACTCCAGCGATGATCCGCTGAGCGTCGCTCCAGGCCTTGCACGAGCGGCGCCATGATGTCACCACGCAAGTGTGCCGGCTGGCGTGAAGATTGAAATAGCTCCTCCTCACTTCCCCCGACGCCCACTTGTTATTTGAATTGGTGTCTAGGGTTCTAGTGATTCGTGTTTCTTGTCAGCAGCCTTCACTATTGTTCTAGTATCCAGCTCCATTGTTACAGCCTTCCCCATTGTTCCAGTATCCAGCTCCATTGTTACAGCCTTCCCCATTGTTCCAGTATCCAGCTCCATTGTTACAACCACCATTGTTCCAGTATCCATCTCCATTGTTACAACCACGATTGTTCCAGTATCCAGCTCCATTGTTACAACCACCATTGTTTCAGTATCCAGCTCCATTTTTACAGAGTTCAGGTTCTGTGTTGTGCCAGTATCCCACTGCTTCCTCCTTCATCTGACTAAACGTGTGTCTTCCCTGTACTCTATTCCAACTGAGTTAGGGCAGTATTACACTGGCAGATTGTAAGTACTGGTACAAAGTTGATATTTGCCTTAAATAAACTTTTCCATTCTGTTCAGTGGAATAAAGTGAATACTAAAGTAATTACTTGAAGTTCCCAGGGAGTCTTAATCCTGGGTGGAGGCATGCAAATCTGTTATTCCTGCTTTCTCATATAGCGGAGACACAGGACTCCTGTAACGCCAATCCAGACTATAAATACCAAACTCCTATTCTGTGTAACCAGAGGGCTACACTCCATAAAAAGCATACCAAAAATAACATACTTCTCTTTTTACAGAACACATCAGGAAATAAAGTATCTATGATATGAAGAATATTAATAATATCACCACAAGATTTCTTGTAATTTCGAAAATTTTCGAAAATACAGATTTTTCAAAAATACGAGTAATCCTCGTAATTTCGAAAAATTTCGAAAATACGTATTTACAAAAATACGAGACATCCGCGGTTCGGAAGTTCGGAAGGCGGAAAATCCGGAAAATCCAGATGCATAATACATCATATGAGATGCAAGTCTATTCATTTGTTGTCTCCATTTTACGTTTGATGAGGAAAACGCACTTCATCTTCAGGGAGATTCAATAAAATTTCTTATCATTAAATATGGTGCTGATTTTGCCCCAACCAATTAGATATTATTTAACATTTGAAACTTACATCTGATTGATTGTGGCAAAATTAGCACCATATTTAATGATAAGAACTTTTATTGAATCTCTCTTTTATTGTTTCCAGCTATATTCTCCCCCATTTTATTTATGTATGGGTGATTTTTCTACCCCATTTTGTTGTCTCCTTTCCATGATTTATATTTCTTCTTTCTAATATGTTATATCACCATATACTCTGCACCTTATCAACGTTTTTTCTGTTTTGATTTCTCAGTTTAAGTGTCAGTGTCAGATAACATGTTGCTAAATGTTGTTTAACATTTAATTCACAACCACCACTTTCCTTATTTGAGACCTCCTGCTAGAGTTGTTAAAACAATAAAATGTCCTTGTTAAATAAACAAGCTGTATCAAACCATGAAAAGAGAATTTTTAGCAACTAGACTTATTTATTTTGGTTGCTAAAATGAGACTCATATTTAAGTTCATTCAGAAGTTGAAATTTGTCATCAATGTTGCAAGGAGAAAAAAAGACTTATGATGGCCACAGACGTAGTGATTATTTACAAATACCCAATATCAGGCAAGAATCATTTTGTGTGGTGTGGACTAGAGATGGAAAAACTTCCTGAAGTTTGGTTTGTTTCCGAACTTAGAGTATACTTGATATGATCCACATATGATGTCTGACTGTATCCCACATGAATATCCATCGGACCTGACGCATCTCCATCTATACGTCACCACTTTCTTGAGAACTTATATTCATCTATGAAAACCTCTCTATCATTACCATATGTTATTATTGCTTTTCAACAGTGTTCAAAGAAGTTTCTTACCCGGATGAAAGGTTCTCATTCATCCAGTTCATGGTTTATCTGTGGTATTCAGTAACATTAACTGGACATAAAGTTTAGTTCTTGAACTAAACTTTAAATCCAGTTAATCTTACTGAATGCAACAGATACAAGGAGGAAATATCCTGAATTGGAACTAATTGTGCTTACTTTACCCATAGGATCTTATTCATGGGTTGATAATTTATCCTGTATAACAGTTTATCAGTACTTATTCCCTTTGGATTTACAAATAGTGTTTTCAATCAACACCAGAGCCCCCCCCCCCCCCCTTTCATGACTATATGCCATGAACTATGGCTCGTTCTGAACATTAATACTTTATTTATATACTGTTTAGTATATGTGTGGAACAGGGGTGTATGGGTATCTTTCACTATGTTTATATTTATATTTATAATTCGTTTTTTTTTCTTATTTTGTTTACCAATTACCACATACTTTGAAGCATGCACTAAAAAGTTAAGCTCTCTATCTTAGAGCTACTTCAAGATTAGAGATAACTTAACCTCTGAACTTTCAGAAGTTCAAAAACAAACAGGGGGAACAGATTTTGTAAAGCTGCTGCTACAAATTAAAACTAAAATGAAAATTTACATACAGGTAAATCACCTCCCAAAACCCTAATCTGTAATAGTTTGAAATCTGAAATATATTAGTCTAACCTGAAATCCTGCACAATGTCCTGTTGTCCCTGTTTCTGCTTCCTGGTTCTTCCAGTTAGCAACTGTCAGTTATGGATTTGACAGTTGACATCACAGCCAATGACTGAATGTTAATCCCCTATCGGCCATTTCTGAGCATGCCCAGGCTCAGTACAGGCTCAGAACAGGTTTCTAAATTGCTCAGTTTCCATGAGTCATCTAGAAGCATAGCAGGCATACAGTAATTAATTCATAGGACAAAGTATGATATATCAACATATTTTAAAGAGGTCTTTTTTTCTAAAAGATGTTCTTGTGAGGATGGAGTTGTCCTTTAAAGTAAACTTGCTTTTACAGTGCACTTATCCAAAATAAAAACCTAAATCACATTTCTAGATAAAATCTGTGAGAAGTTATTGCTGGAAAGGTTCAGCAATATTACTTCCTGCTTGAACACTTCCTGTTTTCAGCCATGTGACCAGCTTGAAGTCATGTGACCAGCCTGTCTGCCTTAATAGGCTCCCCTTCTAAACTGTCAATTTTCCCCCCCAGGTACTTCCTGATTTCCCCAGCATTAAGTCTTTACTGAGCATGTTTCTCCCCCGGGGGCGGAGGGGCTAGCGAAGGTAAGGTGATGTCACTCAGCCTACTGGAAGCTGGAAGTTTGAACATTCACCTTGATATCATTTCTCACAGGGTGAAGCCGACTCATTGTCGGCTCATTATAAAGAAAATACTGCAGGCTTTCATTTAACCCTAAATTGTTTGGAGACCACAGTTGCCCTTTAACTTTACTCCATTTTGCAAGGCAAAGGTTGATCTTTAAAAATAGTTGCTGACAATTTTGCCACCAATGTTTTGCTTAACCTACAAGATCAGAGAAAAATGGGATCCTGTTTCAGAATGTGACAGTTCTTAGTCAGAATTCATCTTACAGTGTCTGTCTCTGTATTCTATGTAGTTATGAATCTAACATTTTTCTCTAAGCGCTCATGTTTAATTTTTAAAAGAGCTCTGTACCTAGAGCCGTTATCGCTCTATATTGCCTCCACTAGGCAATGCACTGAGTTGATATTGTCTCTCAATGCATAGCAAATGGTGTTTTCCCATTCCGAGACTTCAACGCCAGCTATCTGCTGTCATTAAAGTTTCTGTCTTAAAGAGCCATTATCGGCTCGGTACATAACTTGCAGCAGTTGTGCAACAGAATTTTTCCTTTCCTGCCGCAACTGCCATTAGTTATGTCTTAATGTCACGTTAACCCTTGGTACATGGGTTAATGTGACGTTTAGATGGAAAAAAGACGTTTGCGGCTTTCGGTACATAGCCCTTTTTCTTGTTTAAAACCACTTGCAAATCTTTTATGTTTGTTAATCAGTCCTGCAGAGTAACCCCTATTAGTAAATCTTTGTTCTAGTGCAATTGCTGCATCCTCTAAGTCACTGTCTGTAGTACAGTTGTAAAAACTGACATTTGGGAATGCTCTTTATTTTAGTGTATTAGCGCATTGGTTGTAATTTATACAAATTAGTCACCAAGAAGCCTTTCTCTTTTCTCATAACTTCATTCCAGTACTTGTTTTGCTTAAGCTCAGTGCATCAATGACCCACCCCCTGCCAGACTATCTGACTCTCTCTGAGGGCAAGCATGCTCAACAATCACTATTAGGCAGCACTTGGAAAGGGAATTTCCCACAATGCACTTCACGTACCAACTGTCACCATTACAGCTACAGCAAAACTGTACATAACATAAGAGTTTATGATACAAAGGCACTTGATTGACAACTGAAATGTAAGATATTTCAGACTGGATATCTAAAAAAATGGGACAGATCAACAAGAAAATGGTATAATGATGGTTCAGAAGAATAATAGTTTCTAGTAATGGTCAATTAAAAAACAAACAAACCTTTTCCACACATACAAATCCTTTAAGAAAAGAGTATAGAAATCTAGGGGTGTATATGTCTAGAAGTTTCAGGGTCTTTGGTGATTATAGAGAAAATGTTAAAGGGCATGTCCACCCCCAAAACTAGAATCCCCCCACTACTAGCCCCATTGTGTAGTGTAGTTTAATCCTTACCTTATATCCCAGCTCCATCTGGTTCTCCTGTAGTCCCCCCCTAAAGTCCAAAAAAACGCCCACCAGGAGTACTGCAGAGTCCATATAGGACTCTGCCTCCTGTCTCCCCTCCGGGAGAAGTTTGGCATGTGCACTGCAGCCCTTCTCCCCCTCCCGATTAGGATTCCCTCCCCCTAGCGTAAAATCCTTTATACATAATATTCTCCCTGTCCCCCCATCCCCAACCGCTATAGTTTTAAGTTCAGAAAGTGCCCCAAATATTACTTACCTTACATTTAAATTTAAATTTAAATGTTCAGGTGGTTAGCACTGATCCCTTGCAGCAATGATGTCTTGCGTTCGATTCCACCCTTGGACACATCTGCAAGGAGTTTGTATGTTCTCCCAGTGCTTGCATATAGGTTTCCTCCGGACACACCAGTTTCCCCCCCCTCACAATCAAAATGACATACTTATATTGTATGTGTCAAATAAAAGTGCTTAGATTGTAAGCTCTTCAGGGCAGGGCCTGATGTAAATAAGTAAATGTAATTGTAAAGCGCTACGAAAGATGTTGGCGCTATACAAATAAATAATAATTATACTGGATTTTAGTTTGAATAATGTGCATCTCAGCCAGGAAATTCTGTGCGGAAGCAGAGGGGGCGGAGAGTGAAGTGAATATTTAATTAGTAATTCTTCCTGAAATCGGGGAGGAAACTGCCTGCGGCCTCGTGCTTTTATATGGTCACAGAACTCCTCAGTGACTTATAATATAGTGAATAATGCACCCCAACTGTAAATTATAAGGATATCCCTATAATTTACAGTTCGGGGTGCATTATTTATTATAACCTACCCTTTGTGGCTTCTGGTTTCCTTCTCCTCCTGGAACTGTAAGATTATAAGGCTATAATCTTACAGTTCCTCCCATAGAAATCCACTACAGGGGTAAGTTATATCCTTATAATTTACAGTAGGGGGTACATTATCCACTATATAACCTACCCCTGTAGTGGATTTCTATGGTAGGAACTGTACAGGAGGAGAAGGAAACCAGAAACCACAAAGGGGTAGGTCATAATAAATAATGCACCCGAACTGTAAATTAAAGGGATATTAGAGGTCACCGAGGAGTTCCGTGCCCTGTAAAATAGGTACTCGGCCTGCAGCCTTGTGCTTTTATATGGTCACGGAACTCCTCGGTGACTTCTAATATCTTTATAATTTACATTTGGGGTGCATTATCCACTATATTATTATTAGAGTAAAAAGCTGTACAGGCACATATAGACTACCTTAGCCCTTCCTACTGCATGCAGAATCAATTCAGAACTTTCCACATAGACTACCATATAGACTACCTTAGCCATATAGACTACTTTCCATATAGACTACCTTAGCCCTGCCTACTGCATGCAGAATCAATTCAGAACTTTCCACATAGACTACCATATAGACTACCTTAGCCATATAGACTACTTTCCATATAGACTACCTTAGCCCTTCCTACTGCATGCAATCAATTCAGAAACTTTCCACATAGACTACCATAGACTACCTTAGCCATATAGACTACTTTCCATATAGACTACCTTAGCCCTGCCTACTGCATGCAGAATCAATTCAGAACTTTATATATATATATTGGCTGACAAATAGCTTGTGATTTATATTATTTCAGTTATGCTCCCTGGTCTCTACATAGCAAAGGTGCCCTTTAAGATGCCCATACATCAGTCGACTTCAAGGCGAACTAAACTGTTTTTAATCGTTATGTGAATGCTTTTCTCTCCAGAACACCTATACATTGTAAGTTGCATGCACATACATGTAACAAGTAGATTCTGTAACTAAGAATGCTTTTATGTTGTTGCCAGTACAACTCAAAATCCATGTAGTCTTAAAAGAGCCTTGTAAGCATGTTCACCTTTTACCCATTCCCCCTGACCCCAGTATTTACTCTATATGTGCATATTTTCTTTTAGTAGCTCTGCTGGCTTAGCAGACTAAAGCTTTAGAACCTTAAAGTTTGATAGGAAATAAACAGCAATTTTTTTTTTTTTTTTAATGAAATGCAAAGGAATATTAGGGGGGATAGAGCGTGTTTGAAACAATGCTAAATTTCAACGCTGTGTTTTTAACACCACTAAATCTTTTTTGGTGGAGTCTGAGAGGCAGGATCTTCTAAAAGATACATACATACATACAGAAAAAGGAATGTTTGGGGGGATAGGGCTTTTTTTAACACTGATAAATCTCTGTTTTGGGGAGTCTGAGATACAGGGTCTTCTGTAGGATCTTCTAACAGGGATGAATCTCTGCTGTAATACGATTGGCTGTCAGATTCATAAACCAACCAACAGCCATAGCAAAGGAAGAAGTGAGATACAGCTTGTTGTTTCTTTGTGAATGTGCTCTGTCTGTTGGGACAATATGGTCTGTGGACTGATAAGCATCTGTGAGAAGATATGGCCAAGGGAGGATTTGAACACAGGAATTCAGAACTGCAAGGCATTAGTGCTAATCACTGAGCCACTGAACTGTACATAATATTAGGATTTCTGCCAAGTTATGAACTGGGATCTTTTCACATGTGAGGAAAACCTGATAACTACTACTCCACATAAGCTTCATACTAAGGTCTATGCATGAGAGACTAATGAATTATTGTTTCAAGAAGATTTAAGAATTGCATGATAGTGTTTCTCAGTACATTTCTATAACATTTGAACATTTCTCAACAAATTAATGTATAGCCTTCAGTCTAATGATTGTTAAACTACAATTCATGTTTCTCTTAACAACAATTTAGTATTTATAATAAATAGAACATTTATTGTATTTAAACCTAAAACCTAAAACAACCTAAGGGCCCACCTAACATTTCACATCTCCATTATCACTCATTTACATTACATTTGTCTCACTTCTACTGACTCCTATTGTTTATTAAATGCATTTTGTACTGTCCCTTTTAGAACAGCACCATTGAGTAGCAGTAGATTCACTTCAGTTTGACAACATGATTGAGGAGCCAGGCAGGCTTGGCCCCTCCGGACAGACCCCATACCCCATTGGCTTCTCTCCCTCAGTGTATGCTTCGTGCAAGGGAAAGCGGGGAAGGAGATAGGGTTTGTAGGAACAGCACCATTGAGTAGCAGTAGGACACATGCAATTGACAACAATTATAGGACCAGGCAGGCTTGGCCCCCCCGGACGACCCCTTACCCCCACTGCAATGGACAACATTTTGCGGAGCAAGGCCGGCTTGGCCCCTGCGGACAGACCCCACACCCCATTGGCTTCTCTCCTCAGAGTATGCTTCGTTGCAGGGAAAGCGGGAAGGGATATGGTTTGTAGGAAACAGCACCATTGAGTAGCAGTAGACCCACTGCAATTGACAACATTATTGCGGAGCCAGGCAGGCTTGACCCTGCGGACAGGACCACACACCCCCATTGGCTTCTCTCCCTCAGAGTATGCTTCGTGCAAGGGAAAGCTGGGAAGGGGATACGCTTTGTAGGAACAGCACCATTGAGTAGCAGTAGACCCGCTGCAGTTTGACAACATTATTGCGGACCCATGCAGGCACACAACTAACATCAAACAGCAAACAAACAGCAACAACTGACACAACTGACAGCAAACAGCAGATCAGAGAGCAAAAACTGCTGATTGCTGCTGAACGCAGCACTGTCAGTTACACAAACACAAAGACACTGACACACAGATACAGAAACAAACAAAAAAACAGGACACCTAGACCTCTAAAAGGTCTAACACAAAAATTGTCCAAAGGACTTATAGGGGGTTAGTCCTTAAAATGACTTTTGGGTCTCACAAAGATAGTCCTTAAAAGGACTGTTGGGTCTCACAAGGTTAGTCCTTAAAAGGACTGTTGGGTCTCAAGATGCGTGAATACAGGGGTGGGTAACAACAAGTGCTAAACCACCACACTGAAATCCACACACAGAAAGCTCAAAAAGTGCAAAAATCTCTCTCCAACTCCTACACTGTCAGGTCTCCACTAAACACACTCCAACACACTAACTAAATGGCACTGGTCACATTGCCTTTTATACCCAGGGAGCTGGCAATGCTCAAATTAGCTTCCATTGGGTGATTTTGGACATGTGGGCACTTTTTTTTTTTTAAATTCGGTGATTTTCGAATGTTCGACCGTTTGAACATTCGATAAATCATCGAAAGTCCGGGAAATATCGAAAGTCCGCATCTGGGATAGTTCAAGAAGTCCGGATCCGTCCGGGACTCAAAAGTTCGGCTCGAACTCGGGTTCAAGTTCTATGCCATCCCTAGTTATAAAGTGCAACTTGGGTACGCAGCACTGTACATTATAAAATACAGGGTATACAAACAAGGGGATAAGTGCAAGCCATTATACAGATAAATAAAAATGAAATATTTCACACATAGGTTAATACATATAAATTATGGATAAACTGATATAAGTGCTGCATGCCTTGACACATTAGGAATGAGATCTCTGCTCTTTATGGGGGGTGGGTACAAAGAGCTTGAGAAGACCAATAACCATTTGTTGTGCTGGTTCTCAGAAAGGTAGGATAACAGTCTAGATTTGAAAGTATTAATGGATGTCATAAAGGATAAATGGCATAATGGATAAATGGCAGGTTGATATCTACGCTCTGTGTGTCACCTTCATGGCACAACCAATGTTAAAATGTTTGAGGGGGGTTTTGTTTAAGCTAGCATAGAACAAAGACTAAAACAATCATTAAGGCTGAGGCCCCACTACAAGGCACCGAAGCGCAAACATAATCGCCAGCATTATCGCATAGCGTTTGTGTGTGGTGGTGCGTTGTTCTGCACTTGTGCATGCCATTTTGCTAGAAAATGGTGGTCGCAAAATGGAACCGGATGCACATTCGCAATTTCCATTTAAAAAAAATTAGGACATGTCCCCCCCCAAAAAAATAGTCACCCCCACCCAGTTTTGGCAGTGCTTAATTTACTTTCTGCCACTACTAAGTCTAGATATTTTACCTTGAAATTCTCCAGTCCTCTGCAGCTCTTTGCCACACTTCAGCAGTCCATTCAAGGCCATGATGCAATGACTTATGCCAGGTGCAAGACTTACCTGCTTTACAGCTGCAGTAACTCACAAAGCCATATAGGTAGCAGTAAAAAGTAGCAAGGGACCAGAGGACTTCATGGTGGGATATTGGCAGGAATGCTAGGTAGAAAGATAAGTATTGTGAAAATGGATGGGGGTGATTTCTCTATGTGTATAAGTTTTTTATGGGGTGAATATGCCCCATTTAAACACTACTGTTTCAAATGTTACCCTTTGGTAACATTTGTCATGTTTTATTAAACATCTTAACACTGTGGTCCAAGAAAATACAGTAGGGTGAATGCATTAGATTTAAATTCCAATAATGATTGCTAGAAATCATAAAGTACTGCTATTATATGACACCATTACATAGATCATAAACTCTAAAGGGTGACTATTGGTATGTGTGAAATGCATTGTGGCGAACTCCCTCTCCCAGTGCTGGCTCATAATGATTACTGAGCATGCTTGCCCTCACAGAGAGTCATTTCTGACAAAGGGGACATTGGTTAAGAGTGAGATTAGGGATACTTATCCTTAGCAAAACAGGTACTGGATACAGCAACACACACCTCATAATATGTGCTACTTTCAATTTGCTTACCCTTTAAATCTGTCTTGTTATGAAAGAGAAGCAGGTGACAGGTGATGATAATAATCACAATAATAATTTATAAACATCTAGCATAGTCAAGAGTGTTTTGCTACCATCTTAACATTTAGTTTTTAACATTTTTTTTATAGGATAATATAACCAGAACCCAGTGGGGACAATTGGGGGTATATTCTTTCCAGAATTAGAAATTAGAAAGAAACACTCCAAAAAATAAAGTGATCAAACTCTTAAAATGCTTAAATAATAATGCTGATATATCACACATTTCAGGAGGTACAACACCCTTCCCAAGGTGTTATGAGGTTCCCTTCCTTGACAAGAGTTGGGGGAGGGTTTTTTTCAATTAAACTACAATAATCAGGGCTATTTAATAAAAGTTATTCAGGGAGATTTAATAAAGTTCTTATTGTAAAAAATGGTGCTAATTTTGCCCCAACCAATCAGATGTTAGCTTCCATTTAAAAGCTAATATCTGATTGGTTGGGGCAAAATTAGCACCATTTTGAATGATGAGAACTTTTATTCAATCTCCCTAATAGTTTTTTATTAAAAAATAATTTAAAAAATGAATATGAAGAAGTATTTTAGGAATATTTCACACATCTGTAGTTCTAACGCGGCGTCCAAATAGCAGATTTTTGCATGTGTGAAAAAGAATATATTATATTACAAGCATAATTTGTCAACATAACGTAATAAAGGAATAAAACTAATGTTACTTCTAGAATCTGTCACGCTGATTTTATTTTGCCTGTAATTAAAATATAATTAAGTGGCTAGCAGTTTAAATATATACTGTGTATATATATATATATATATATATATATATATATATATACACAATACAAGAATTGTGGAAGCACTCCAATAGGGCTAATTTACAACTACATTTAGCGGAAGTGCTACTGATCTGGTCAAACATGTGGGCACTTTTTTTTAAATTCGATGATTTATCGAATGTTCGACCGTTTGAACGTTGTCGAACATTCGATAAATCATCAAAAGTCCGGGAAATATCGAAATTCCGTGTCCGAGATAGTTCAAAAAGTCCGGAACACGAAAGTTCAGCTCGAACTCAGGTTCGAGTTCGAGTTCTATGCCATCCCTATTGTCCAACTCTGCAATAAAAAAGATTGATATAACACACAGACATTTACTGTTTCTAAAATCCTTATCTTAGTCCTTCATGTAAAAATCCGTTTCACCCGGTAACCTAAATCCTTTCAGCCGTGACAAGACAAATTCCTGCAGCCGTGTGAGCGTGAGCGGCCATGTCAGCGTACTGACAACTTCCCCTGCACGCTCTGCTTAAGTTCACTCGCAGGGCTGCAGGAGTTTGTCTCACAGCTGACAGGATTAAACAGGTTACCGGCTGAAATGGACTTTACATGAAGGCCTAAGATAAGGATTTTAGAAACAGTAAATGTCTGTGTGTTACATTAATCTTTTTTATTCCAGGGTTGGACAAGAAAAGATGGTCAGGGAACTCCTCAGTGACTTTATATCCATATATTACACTGTATCCCTTATATATTAATGGGCCATACAATAACCTCTCTGGTGCGTTGTTCACTAATAGGTTATATCAGAGGATGCAGAGACATTCTTTAAGATTAGAAGAAAAGAAGTTTCATCTTTAGGTTAGGAATGGTTTCTTTACAATGAGAACGGTGAAACTGTGGAACAGTCTTCCAGCATATGTGGTAATGGAAAGTTCATTGAATAGCTTTAAATGTGGCCTGGATAAGTTTCTAAAACTAAAAAATATTGAGAATTACTGGTATTAATACATATACTGTAGATCTGGTTGATCCAGGGATACTTTCTGAACAGCACCATTGAGTAGCAGTAGATTCACTTCAGTTTGACAACATGATTGAGGAGCCAGGCAGGCTTGGCCCCTCCGGACAGACCCCATACCCCATTGGCTTCTCTCCCTCAGTGTATGCTTCGTGCAAGGGAAAGCGGGGAAGGAGATAGGGTTTGTAGGAACAGCACCATTGAGTAGCAGTAGAAAAAAAAAATCACACTAATCACTGTGTGAGCAGCCAACCTTATAATCAAGATAAAGTACAACTTCTTTACATCAAATAAATTGTGGATGGTTCTGTTTGGCAAACTTAGAGCATTTTCCATGGTGAATTATTTGTCATGACTATGTAATTATTAAATTAAAATTTAAATATCATGAATAATCAACAGTGTCAAGGTGAGGAGCCCTTAGCGAGAGATACAAAGATAAAAATATATTAATACATTAATGTCAAATTATGTAGAAGACATCTGTTTAGAATTGATATCAACTAAATGTGCATAACCTTTTTGCAAATAATGTGTCAAAAACTTTACTGTACACTTATGAAATTATTTTACATTATATATATGCCTAAAGATACAGTGCACAAGATATATTAAAAATAGTTTAAGAAACAACAACACTATATTTTTCTTTACTTTTAAAGACGGGAACTTCTATACTTGGTGTACAAATATTATACAGAATCACAAAGTAAAGACTGATACAAATGGCAATACAAAAGCCAGACGATCGGGTGTATGTATATATAGTTTACTTATAAAGCGCCACATGTGGAAGCAGCGATGTACAGTAAGGGGAACAAATACATAAATAGTTCCGTTTATAAATATATAAATTATATAAATAGAAGTGCTAGAGTTCTTCTGTAGGATCTTCTAAACGGGATGAATCGCTGCTGTAATACGATGGGCTGTAAGATTCTTAACCAACCAACAGCATAGCAAAGGAAGAAGGAGATACAGCTTGTTTGTTTTTTTGTGATGTGCTCTGTTGTGAGGACAATAGGGTCTGGGGACTGATTAAGCATCTGCTGAAAGATATGGCCAAGGGAGGATTGAACACAGGAATCAGAAACTGCAAGGCATTAGGATAATCACTGAGCCACTGAACTGTGTGTTTTTTTTTTTTTTTTTTTTTGTTTTTTTTTTTTTTGTCCTAAGATTAGGATTCCTGCCAAGTTATGAACTGGGATTCTTTTCACAGTGAGAACCTGATAACTATTACTCCACATAAGCTTATACTAAGGTCTATGCAGGAGAGACTAATGAATATGTTTCAAGAAGATGTAAGAATCTTGCATGATAGTGTTTCTCAGTACATTGGCTATAAAACATTTGACACCAATTTATCAACCAAATGAATGCATTAGCCTTCAGTCTAATGATGTTAACTACAATTCATGTTTCATCTACACATTAGTATTATAATAAATAGAACATTTATTGATTTAAACCTAAAACCTAAAACAACCTAAGGGCCCATCCTAACATTCACCATCCCATTTATCACCATTTACATTACATTGTCGCACTTTCGACGACTCAATTGTTTATTAAATGCATTGTTGTACGTCCCTTTATTTGTATTAATTTTAGCATTTTCCAATGTTTCTTGGGTGAATTGAGCCACTGGAGATCTCTGTACCCAGTGGGACAATATCACATGTTCATGACTACAGTGCCTTGGTGGTATTACACAACATTGAGGTCTTTAACCCTTCAGTGCAGAAGAATGTCATTTTTATTGTGCGTTAAAGTGCCAGAGGAATTTCAGGTTTCCCTTAATCTGAAGGTCACGCACAAAAATCTACTGTTTCTAAAGCTCTGATACTCCGAGTAAAGTACACCAGATATATGTAGTAACCCACTTTTCCTGTACAGGAGACCCCCCCAACTTAAACCCTGCACCTTAAGAATATTACACCATATTGAAATGTAACCACTTTGGACGGTTAACAAAGAATATCTTCCAAAGAACTAAAATATTCCCACAAGTGAGATATTTTTAGAAATACCACAACCCGAGGGAGCAGGATTTACTAGGAGGGGAGTGTCGATTCTCAAAATGCAGATACCAGAGACGCAGGCTTTGTTCCAAGTGTAATTTATTTCTCACATTTTCCTTTTTCCTTAACTGTAAATCAGAGACAAAATCAAATAGAATTTCAGCTAAAAAACTGTGGGAAAAGTTCATAGCATGTCAAATATGGAAAAGCCGAACCCCACCCGAATAAACGGTATGCCACATCAGGGTATAACCAGAGCGATGGCCTATAAACTAAACCAGAGCGTGACAGTGCCCATGTTCAGTAGCAGCAAAAAAAAAAATAGCCAGTTTTGTATTTGAAACAGTCTGCAGTTTTTCCACAAAACACCCCCCCCAACTAAGAAATACCCCACAACTATTATTCATGAAATTACACACCTTCCGCTATGTAACGCTGTAGTTGTTCATCATACCATCAATGTGTGGGCGCAGTTCTTGTAGAAGTTTGCACTTGCCAATTCGTAGAAGTTTGCAAAACCCATGGAATGTTAAAAAAAGTACCAAAGATCAATATCCCAAAGTCATGAAATCAAACGGTATGCCTTATGCGTGGTTACACATGCAGACGTGGAAGCGAATAGCCACGACGGAGACAATGCACGATGGCTCACAATAACTAAAAATATTGTAGCCAACTCTGAATTTGAACAGTCTGCAGTGTATTTTCACTGAACACCCCCGTAAATCAGAAAACTACCACACAAACTAATAATAGCCAGAAATCTACAACCTTCAGCTATGTAAACGCTGTAGTGTGTTAATTCATACAATCAATGGTGTGGGCTTGTTCTGCGTAGAAGTTCGCATTTGTCTGAAAAAATGAACAAAAAACACTTCCAAAAGTAGAAATCATGCCAACAACCTGATGAAATGTAAAAAAAAGTTTAACTAAATATCAATCTCCCAAATTTTCTGATCAAACGGAATATGCCAGATGCCTGGTACACGCGGACAGGAAGGAATGGCACAAAAGTTGAAGACAATGCACAATGGCTCAGAAGACAGCAAAAATTATTCAGCCAAATCTGAATTTGAACAGTTGCAGTTTTTTTCACAAAACACCACCATAATTATAAATACCCTCACACAATATTTATATTCCTAAATCTTACCACACCTTCAGCGATATAAGACAGTAGTAGTAGGTGGAGAGTAGTAGTGGGTTCATTCATACCATCAAGGTGTGGCCGCAGTTGTTCGTAGAAGTCGCATTGTCTGCAAAAATTAACAAAAAACAACTTCAAACAGGTAGAAATCATGCCAAAAACCTATGGAATGTAATGTAAAAAAATGACCTAAAGATCAATCTCCAAAAGTCCTGACTTCAAACGGATGCCATATGTGTGGTTTACACACGGGAGTGGAGCGCAAAGCCACAAAGTGAGGACAATGCGCGATGGGCCTCAGAAACAGCGAAATATTTAGCAACTCCTAATTGGACGTCTGCAGTTTTGTTCCACAAAACACCCCGGTAACTTAGAAATAAACCCCCACAAACTATAATTCTGAAAATATAAATACCTTCAGATATGTAAACGCTTGTAGTTTGTTCATCCATACATCAATGGATGTGGCGCAGTTATTCGTAGAGAAGTTTGCAGTTGTCTTGAACAAAATGAACCAAAATCAACTCAAAAGGAGAAATCATGCCCCCCCAAAAACTGATGAAATGTAAAAAAAAGTTACTAAATATCAATCCTCCCAAATGTTCTGAATCAAACGGTTGCCATATGCCTGGTTACACGCGGACATGGAAGCGAATGGCATTGAAGTGAGACATGCACAATGGCTCAGAAACAGCAAAATATCAGACCAAATCTGAATTTGAACAGTTCTGCAGTTTTTTTCACAAAACACCACCATATATTATAAATACCCCACACAAAACTATATATTTCATGAAATCCACACACCTTCAGCTAGATAACGCAGTATTTGTGCATCATTAACATCACTGGTGGGGGCGCAGTTTTCGTAGAAGTTAACATTTGTCTGAAAAAAATGACCAAAAACAACTTCAAACGGTAGAATTCATTGCCAAAACCTAATGGAATGTAAAAAAAAGATGACTAAAATCCAATCTACCAAATGTCTCTGAATCAAACGGTATGCCATATGTGTGGTTACACATGGGATGTGAATCGAAAAAAGCCACAAAGGAGACAATGCACGTTGGCTCAAAACAGCAAAAAGATTAGCCAACTCTGAATTTGGACAGTCTGCAGTTTTTTCCACAAAACACCCCTTAACTCAGAAAGTAACCCCCACAACCCACTATATACTTCCTGAAATCTACCACACATTAAGCTAGGTAACACTGTAGGTTGTTCATTCATACAATCAATGGTGTGGGCGCAGTTCTTATAAGACGTTCGCATTTGTGTCCTGAAAAAATGAACAAAAGAAAAGAAAAACGTCAAAGGTAGAATCATGCCCAAAACCTGATGACATGTAAAAAAAAGTTACCTAATTCAATCTCCCAAATGTTCTGAATAAAACGGTATGCCAAGGCTTGGTACACGCGGACATGGGAGCGAATGCCACGAAGTGAGAAAATGCCATGGCTCAGCAAACAGCAAAAATATTCAGCCAAATCGAATTTGAAACAGTCTGCAGTGTTTCCCACAAAACAACCCCCACAAACTATATATTCTCGAACCACATACCTTTACGTAATTCTGTAGTTTGTTCATTCATGACCATCAATGGTGTGGGCGCAGTTTTCGTAGAAGTACTCACTCTTTTAGCAGATTCTAAAATTTTTAAAGGAAAGAGAAAACACTCTCAAAGGTAGAAATCATGCCCAAAATCCCAGAGTAAGTAAAAAAAAGTACCAAATATCAATCTCCCGAATGTCCTGAATCAAACAGTATGCCCTATGTAGGTTACACAAGCAGACGTGGAGGGAATCAACTAGCCACAAAGTGAGCCAATGAACAACGGCCCCCCCCCAATACACTACTTTTTAGGATTTGTCAGACTAAACCCACCTCTATATTAGAAATACCCCCCAAAACATATATTCTTGGAATTCTACACATCTCAGACTACACAAGGGTGTGTGATTCCGATGATACCACAATGGTGGGGGACAGTTCATGTAAAATTTCGCTTTTGTACCAGATTTCAGGAAAAATTTATAAAAATACAATTCAAAGTAAGAACTCATGGCAAATTCCACGTCATGTAAAAAAAACTGTCAATATCAATATTCCAAATGCCCTTGAATCAAATGGTTGCCATATGCATGGTCACACGGAATGAAAGCCACTAGTCACCACAGTTAGCCAAGCGTAGTGGCCAATAACAGCAACTTTTAAGATCTAACACCCCTCTAACTCACCAAAAATACCCCTAAAAAGATATATATTATAAAAAAAATAGATATTCTCAGAAAAACTAATACCTTCAGCTAAGCAAGTGGGTTGCCATTTTTTCATCAACCATAATTGTATGTGCGCAGCAGATCTTTGTTAGAATTTTGCAATTTTAGCATATTTTCTGAAAAAAAAATAAAGAAAACCACAAGTTTCAAGTTTTAAAAACCCGGCCAAAACCCAAGTAAGGAAAAAAGTACCAAATATCAATCTCCCAATGTCCGGAATCAAATGGTATGCCATAGCAGGATGAACACACAGAGACTGGCCACCAACTACTCAAGGGATGCAGCACAAATGCAATTACAAGAAAAAATCAAGTGCTCTGTAATTTGAGCCAGCCGACACTTTTCAAGGAAAACAGGTCCCAAAAACTTGGAAATTCCCCCACAAACTATATTTTTGGAATATACATACCTTCAGCTACGTTACGGCTGCCCCGCATGATTTCATTACAAAATCGAAGAATTCAAGAACCAGTGATCCATAGAACTCCGTGTTTGAGGATCGAGGTTTTGTGAAAAATAAAATAAGATGATGTCAAGGGTTGAAATTCCTACCGAAACCCACTTGACAAGTGAAAAAAACTAACTAATATCAATCTCCAACATGTCCTGAATCCAAAACGGTATGCCATAGTGTGGATGCAACAGTAGACGTGGCCACCAATTAGTTAAAATGGGACGCATGCACAAATTGCAATTACAAGAAAAAATCAAAGTTGCTCTGAATTGGAACGCCTACCACTTTTCTAAGGAAACAGTCCCAAAAATTGGAAAATTCCCCCCACAAAACTATATATTTTTGGAATCGACACACCTTCAGCTATATTATGGTGCCCTGTACATACATACACAAAGAATACCAGATCAAGTGATTCATAGGAGGTTTGTGAAAAATAAAATAAGATGATTCAAGGGTTGAAATTTACCTAAACACACTTGACAAGCTAAAAAACCAATAAATATCATCTCCCACATGTCCCTGAATTAAAACGGTATGCCATATGTGTGGATGCACACAGAGAAGTAGCCACCAACTAGCTCAAAGGGGAACCCAGCACAACATGCAATTACAAGAAAAATCCTAAGTGCTCGTTAATTGAACAGGCCCTACCCTTTTCTAAGGAGAAACAGTCCCAAAAATGGAAATTCCCCCCACAAACTATATATTTTGGAAGCTACACACCTTCAGCTATATTAAGGTGCAATGGCTTTCATACATACCGAAGATTTCCAGACCCGTGATTCATAGAACTCTGTGTTTAGGAGGTTTTGTGAAAAATAAAATAAGATGATTCAAAGGGTTGAAATCTACCTAAAACCCACTTGACAGCAAATAAACCTCCACTAAATATCAATCTCCTACATGTCCTGCATAAAGGTATGCCATCATGTGTGGATGACACAGAGACGTGGCACCAACTAGCTCAAATTGTATGCATGCACAATGCAATTACAAGAAAAAAGTCAAAGGCTCCTGTAATTTGAAAAAGCCGACCCTTTTTCTAAGGGAAACAGTCCTGAAACTTGGGATATTCCCCCACAAAACTATATATTTTTGGAAAGCTACACACCTTGAGCTACTTACGGGCCATGATATCATACATACACGAAGAATTCCAGACCCAGTGATTCATAGAAACTCTGTGTTTTAGGAGGTTTTGTGAAAATTAAAATAAGATGATTCAAGGGTTGAAAATTCTACCTAAAACCACACGTGACAAGCGAAAAAAAAAAACCCATAAATATCAATCTCCCAAATGTCCTGAATCCAAACGGTAGGCCATGGTGTGGATGCAATCAGGACGTGGCTACTAACTAGCTCAAATGGACACATGCACAAATGTAATTACAAGAAAAAATCAAAGTGCTCTGGTAATTTGACAGCCTACCCTTTTCTAAGGAAACAGCCCCGAAAACTTGGAAAATTCCCCCCACAAATATAATTTTTGGAATCTATCTATAACCTTCAGCTACGTTTTACGGTGCATGTTGCATACATAATGAAGAATTCCAGACCCAGTGAATCCACGAACTCCGTGTTTTTAGTAGTTTGTCGAAAAAAAATAAGATGATTCAAGGGTGAAATCTACCAAACCCACTTGAAAGCATAACAAACCCACTAAATAGAAATCGCCCACATATCCTGCCATCAAACGCGTATGCTATAGGGGGGTGCACACAGAAGACAGTCACCAAACTAATTAATGGGAGCATGCATAAGTGCAATGACAAGAAAAAATCAAAGTGCTCTGTATTTCAAACAGCCACAAAAACCTTGTGAAATGCCCCACAAATAACCCCCCACTAAAATCAATCTCCCATGTCGAATCAACAAGGTATGCCATATACGGATGACACAGAGACGTGGCCACCAACTAGCCAAATGGATCATGACAAAGCAATTACAGAAAAAATCAAAGTGCTTTGTTTTGACAGCTACCCTTTTTCAAAGGAAACAGCCCTCCTAAACTTGGAAATACCCCACAAAACTATATTTTTTCAGAACATTTACGGTCCCATGCTTTCAAAACATCATGAAGAATTTCCAGACGATGTCATCAATTACAACTCCGTGCTTTTAGAAGATTTTGTGGAAATAAATAAGAAGATTCAAAGGTTGAAATACTAAACCACTTGACAAGCAAAAAACCCAATCAAATAGCAATCTACCACATCGCCTGAATTACAAACAGTGTGCCATTTGTGTGGTGCAAATAGAGACGAGGCCACCAACTAGCTCAATGGCCGCATGTAGAGTGCAGTACAAGAAAAAATTAAAAATACCACAACCCACCCCCCACACGCACACTCTCCCCCTTTTTAGGGTATTTAGTGGAAAAACCGGTTCGTACGGAGTCACACAGGGGTTTTTGCACACTTTGACTGATCCTAAAACTTCAATCCTGGTCTTTTTTTGGTACCTCTGAAAAATGGCTAATTTATTGGCTTTAGTGTAAAAAAAAAAAAAAGGTGGGAGTTGTTTGTGTGTATCACTTAAGAATTTTTGTGTGTGGCATTTCCCCCTTTTTATTCATCATTCCAAAGATAATCATCAGATCATCTGTAGGAATGAGAACGATAATTTTCAAATTTGAAAACGAATCCGAAAAATCACTTCCCGAGGAAATCAGGTTTCAGGAAGTGTGAGTTTTTCATTCATTGGCAAAGATCAATAATGTGGTGATCGAGAAGTGATCACAAATTTTGCAATCTCTAGTCCCCCATTTTTTTCTAAGACTTGCCTAAGTAGCAAAGACTTAGACAAAATCCTATTGTGGAATGGAACTTGTGAGTTAGAAGGTTCTGTAGGAACAGCACCATGAAGTAGCAGTAGATCACTTCAGTTTGACAACATTATTGACGGAGCCAGGCAGGCTTGGCCTCCGGACAGACCCATACCCCATTGGCTTCTCTCCCCAGTGTATGCTTCGTGAAGGGAAAGCAGGAAGGAGAAGGGGCTTGTAGGACAGCACCATGAGTAATAGCAGTAGATCTCACTTCAGTTTGCAACATATGCGGAGCCAGGAAGGCTGAGGCTTGGGCCCACCCGGACAGACCCCATACCCCTTTGGCTTCTTGCTCCCCAGAGTAGCTTCGTGCAAGGAAAAAGCGGAAGGGGAGTAGGGATTGGGGGGGAACAGCACCATGAGTAGCATAGACCCCACTGCAATTGGACAACATATTGTTTTTTTTTACGGAGCCAGGCCAGGCACAAAACTGGACAGCAAACAACCAGCAACAGATGACACGATGACAGCAAACAGCCGATCAGACAGCAAAAGCTGTGATATGCGCTGAACGAAGCACTGTCAGGTTACACAAACACACAGACACGACACACAGATACAGAAACAAACAAAAAAAACAGCGACACCTAGACCCTCTGAAAGGTTCTAAACACAAAAATTGTCCAAAGGACTTATAGGGGGTAGTCCTTTAAAGGACTTTATGTCCACAAGGGTAGTCCTTAAAAGGACTTTTGGGTCTCACAGGGGAGAGTTAGTCCTTAAAAGGAATGTTGGTCTCAGGATGGTGTGAAGAACAGGGGTGTGGGAACTACAAGTGCTCTAAAACCACCACGCTGAAATCCACACAGAAAGCTCAAAAAAGCGAAAAATTCTCTCTCCCATACCTACACTGTCAGGTCCCATAAACACTCTCCAACACACTGACTAAATGGCAATGGTCGCATGCCTTTTTATTACCAAGGGGCTGGAAATGCTCAAAATTAGATGCCATTGGGGGATTTTGGACATGTTGAGGCACTTTTTTGAAAGTCGATGATTTATCGAATGTTCGAGCCCCCCCCCCCCCCCTAGTTGGAACGTTGTCGAACATATCGATAAATCATCAAAAGTCGGGAATTCGAAAATTCCGTGTCCGAATAGTTTTCAAAAAGTCCGGAACACGAAAGTCAGCTCGAACGTCAAGGGTTCGAGTTCGAGTTCGATGCCATCCCTATGTCCAACTCTGCAATAAAAAGATTGATAACACACAGACATTTACGTTTGATAATCCTGATCTTAGCCTATGTAAAAATCCGTTACCCGGTAACCTACATCTTTCAGCCGTGACAGAGACAAATTCCGCAGCCGTAGAGTGAGCCGGTGAAAACGCGGCACAGGTCAGCGTACTACTGACAACTTCCCCGCACGACTATGATAAGTTCACTCGCAGGGACTGCAGCGAGAGTTTGTCTCACACTGACAGGATTTAAACAGGTGTTACCGGCTGAAATGGACTTTACATGAAGGCCTAAGAAAGGATTTTAGCAACAGTTAAATGTCTGTGTTTACATTATCTTTTTATTCCGGGTGGGACAAAGAAAAGAGGTCAGGGAACTCCTCAGTGACTTTATATCCATATATTACACTGTATCCACTGGTAGTATATTGAATGGGCAATAGCAATAACCTTCTGGATGCGTTGTTCACTATAGGTTATATCAGAGGATGAAGAGACTTATTAAGATTAGAAGAAAAGAAGTTTCATCTTTAGGTTAGGAATGGTTGTCTTTACAATGAGAACGGTGAACTGTGGAACAGTATTCCAGCTATTGTGGGTAAGGAAAGTTCATTGAATAGCTTAAATGTGCGTCTGGATAAGTTTCTAAAACTAAAAAAGATTGAGAATTCTGGTATTAAGACATATACTGTAGATCGTGATCAAGGGATACTTTCTAATTGCTGTTAGTGAGTCAGGAAGGAACATCCCCCCAAATTTCTTTTTAGCTTTTTTTTTGGCCTTCCTCTAGATACAACGGTGGGCGTAAGGACGGTATGTATTTATTTAACCCCAATTACTATTGTACTATGTACTATCTATGTATAGTGTATAGATCACCATCTTTACTGGTTAATGCACATTTTTGTAGGAAGTTGCTAGCTTAGGAAACTGAATAATTATAGCTCATGTCTAAACTGGACTTTTATAAATATATAGAAAGTGGAATAAAAAGTGCTTGTTATTGTAGGTATATTCTTTTATTTCTATATTTTTGCTTATATTAATGCAAGTAATTGCATTAGAAAAAAAAAATCACACTAATCACTGTGTGAGCAGCCAACCTTATAATCAAGATAAAGTACAACTTCTTTACATCAAAAAGTGTTGGATGGGCTGTGGCAAACTTAGAGCATTTTCCATGGTGAGTATTTGTCGAGACTATGTAATTATAAATTAAAAATTTAAATATCATGACTAATACAGGTGCAAGGTGAGGAGCCCTGCGAGAGATACAAAGATAAAAAATAATAAATACATTAATGTTCAAATATGAGAAGACATCTGTTTAGAATTGATATCAACTAAAGGATAACATGTTTGCAAAGTGATGTGTCAAAACTTTACTGTACCCGTATGAAATTATTTTACAAGTATGATATATTAGCCTAAAGATACAGTGCACAAGATATATTAAAAATAGTGTAAGAAACAAAACACATATGTTTCTTTACTTTAAAGACGGGAACTTCTAAACTTGGTGGTACAAATAATACAGAATCACAAAGTAAGAATGATAAAAGGCCAATACAAAAGCCAGACGATACGGGTGTATGTAATATAGTTTACTTATAAGCGCACATGTGGAAGCAGCGAGTACAGTTAAGGGGAACAAATACATAAATAGTTCCGTTTATAAATAGATAAAATATATATAGAAGGGCCTAGAGCTTTGCCACAAGAGGAAAGGAGGGGACCCTGTCCTATGAAGGTAAAATCTATAAAATAATCAATAATACAATATATTTACACAGTTAAATCTACTTGTTTGTGTAGAGTAACCTGGTATTTTATATTGTTACTGGGCCCCAGTAATAAATACCCTTAGGAATATCTATTTAGTAGATATTATTTGACAATGTATATTAGTTTAGATACTGATGCTATGATTGATCTTATAGTATGAAATAACCCCTTTCCAGTCATAGTCTGATCCCCAATTTTGATTTATGACTTTATTCTATTGGTTTCCTTGCATTGTTACTTCCTGTTTGGTTTCTTGGATTCTTATTCTGTTTGGGTTTGAATTTGCATTGTACTTCGTTTTAGTTTTATTGCAGTGGAACTTCCTTAGAAGTTAGGACCTTCCAGACTGGGGTTACCTTGACGTGGTTGGAGGGCTTTTCATTCATGTGATCACAGTAATGTATACTAAAACCTCTTTGTCCTTAGTTTTGAACCTGAAAAAGGATCATAAGTTTTTAAAGCACATTTACTGTGTTCACGTTCACCATATGTTGTTGATAAAGAGAAATAACAATACCATATTGTCATAATTTGATGGGAATTTGTCTTATAATATCTTGCAGAAATTTCAATAGCATTATAAAAGAGTAACATTATCTACATATTTCAGCTGAGTTGTTAATAAGAAAAGTTTGTTTTCAATGCTGTCATTGATTCACAAGCGGATCAATCATGAATATGGAGTAACTTTAATATGACCTATTGGAGTAATACCTCTTAAATGATACACTGGGAATCAGGAATTAATACCTTAAATAATACCTCTAATATGATCCCTGGGGAATCAGGAAGTATACCTTAAATAATACCTCTAATATGATCCACTGGGGAATCAGGAAGTAATACTTTATTAATACCTCTAATATGTTCCACTGGGAAATCAGGAAGTAATACCTCAAGGAATACCTCTAATATGGTCTATTGGCAACCAGGAAGGTCCTCCAATTTGATCCATTGGGATCAGGAAGTAATTATTCGAAGAATACCTCTAATGTTGTCCATTTGGGGAAATCAGAAGTAATACCTCTAATATGGTCCGTTAGGGACCTGCCTTTCCCAGCTTCCTGGCAATCACAGCCTTCTTGTTATCTTAGTAAAAATTAAAATGTTGATGCTTTTGCATTATATTACAATTACTATGTCATGTTAACTTCCGGTCTTACATTTCACAGATGATTGAACAGTCCTGAGGTGTAAGCACCTTCAGAACTGAACCCCACCCCAAAAAAATACAAATAAAGGTTTTTATTATTATTATGATTATTATAATATATTCCCTCTTATCTGGAAATGATGGTTTTGTCCATTTGCCGCTATTATTTTGTATCCATTAAAAGTACACTGTTCTTTAAAATAACAACACCAATAGTGGTAGAAAGAATGGCTTTGGCCTAACGACAATTTCAGGGATATGTAACATCTAGAAATAGGGGATAAATAGAGTTAAAAACATGATTCCTGGTGTAATATCGGGTTAGCATGTGTTTAACTCAATTTTTCCAGGCATGTGCCATTTACTCTTAAAAGCATAAGCACCTGATGTAAAAAAGAAAACTTTGTTTTTGTACTACCTAGTAACCAAATGAATGCCTTTAAAAAGACGTTACCTTCATGCTCCTTACCTGCCCCTCCCACAGTAATTCCCAGAGTACTGAATCATGAGAATCGGGAATGGGAAATCAAAAGGTGTATATTTTGCTTTGATAACAAAGAGAGGCAATATTTTGTACATTTAGCAGTTTCCTTTGATAGATCTTTGTAAGGATGGCCACGATTATTATTTTAGTGACATGTAATGTAAATACTTGAGTATCAACCAAGGTTTTTCTATTTTAAAATCAAAAATCAAACCTGGTTTATACTTGGGTCACAAGCAGTTTTCGAAGGAAGAAGCTGAACACACCTATAGCAGACACAGCAAACTAGCGAAGGCAAACTCAAATGCGTCTGCAATAAGAAGGAACCGAAGGAGACTGGAGCAGTCAGGAGGCAGTCAGGAGGTATAGGCACGGCACGTAAATTACGCAAGTTATGCACGTCCCGCATATCCGCGAACATAATTCAGGCATTACCGACATGGGAGGAGCTCTAAGCTGCACATCACCTGACCATACTGAGCTAGTAAGCAACCAGTATGTGTGAGGGGGGGGGTTAGGGGCTATTACTGTACCACTGTTATTACCGGTAATACAAAATAAAAATACATTTTTACTTAATACTTAATACACACAGTTTTGTCTGGTGGGAACTAGAGATGGTGATCCGGTTCTGACTCAGTTCCGAAATCTGAATGTTCCGTCTGAAACGAACGGACGATCATTCGATTTCGGGACTTCGGAGTGCTTTTTTTTATTTTTAGCGAATATTCTAGTTATTTTGAAAATTCTCGAAAATAGCCTCGAACATTGATAATACTCAATAAAATACGTTCGGAAACTAGAAAATTGTCTTATCTAAGTCTTATCGAACGTTTAGGCTATTTTCGAGAATTGTGGCCGAATTTGAAACTCCGTTTTTGAATTTTAAAAGTTTATCTCGAGTCAATCAGTTTAACTTGTTTTTCAGGTAAAACATTAGGTTCCTTGGTTTATACTCGGGTTAGTTTATAGTAATTGACCCATTTATGCACCCACAATTGTCTTTTAGTGAGAACTTTTCACTCTCACTCTACAGGACCCACTGACACCTTTCAGGTTATTCAATAAATTTCTTATCATTTAAAATGGTGCTAATTTTGCCCCAACCAATCAGATGTTGGCTTTCAAATGTAATAACATCTGATTGGTTTGGGATTTTTTTAGCACCTCATCTAAAGCTTGTCAAGTATATTAATCTACGAAGATGAGGACTGAAAATGTGGGGGGGCAAATATAATGGGGGTAAAAATAGTTAGAGAGGATGCAGAAAAGCAAAAATGTTTTTCCTCTGAATACACTTAAGAAAATCCAAATGCAAATAGCATTGAGTATAGTAGCAATAATGGTCTAAACAAAGCTTTTGCACTTTGGTTAACTGTGGATATGTTCAGAAACAACTAAATAGGTTAGCATCAAAAAAGCTCCTGGTCCTTAGGAAGTGTCAGTTTTATCTAGGACTTTATTTTTTTATTTCTCAGATTCCCTCTTGTTCAGAAGCGTGCCCTGGAATGGAAAAAACTGATGTTGTTCCAATATTAAAAAAGGTAGTTTTTCACATCCTGTTAATTACAGACCTGTGAGTTTAACTTCGTGGGGAAGATACTGGAATGTTTGATACGGAAAATATTCTATGTATGTTTGACTCTGTATAGCAGTAGATGTAGTATACTTGGATTTTGCCAAGATTCCCCTAGGAAATAAGGTGCTTGCGTGGGTATATAATCACTGTGCATAAATACATCAATGCCATGCTATAACTATTTGGGGCAATGTTCACCAATAATACGACCTTTCCCGTGGGACCACCCCGTTGCCTCACTTACAACACCCCCTGCTACTGGCCCATCCTGACTCGTTGGTTGGACTCTGGTTCACTTTAACCGTACAAGTACTGGTATAGTAGACTGCTACTAAATGTATAGGGGTTAATTATTAGTGGTTATTTTTTGCATATTTACCTGTTATACTACCTAATGTGACCATTTTGTACTGAATCAAGGGGTACACTAGGATTTTTGTATGTAATGTATTTTTAATTGTTTTAACCATTTGTATCATGATTCCCCTAGTCTATGTGATTGAATAAGGAATCTTAGTATTCTACAATTGATATGTGAGAAACGGTTTTTTGATTGAGTTCTATATTCTGGTCATTTACAGGGAGATTCAATAAAAGTTCTTATCATTTAAAATGGGATAATTTTGCCCCAACCAATCAATCTTATTTAACATTTGAAAGCTAACATCTGATTGGTTGGGGCAAAATTAGCACCATTTTTAACGATAGAACTTTTAAATAACCCTGATGTTTTCACCCATACGCTCCTCCCTTATCCCTACAAGTTGGGGTTTATGTGACATATCGGTATATTTATACCTAGTTTTGTGTGTGGTGCTCCGCTATATTTTGTGATTTACAATGTTCACCAACAAACATGTCAAACACATACAGACAATCCATTAAGAATGGAAGAAAATAATTTTTTGTTTCATGTTCAGAAGGGGTATTTTACTGTAAGAATGGTAAAACTATGGAACTTTAATTGGATGTGGTAATGGTGGGTTTCATTGGTTAGTTCAAAAAAAAGCTGGATGATTTTCTAAAAATAAAGAATGTTGCATGTTACTGGTATTGATAACATAAGTGGAGTTGATCCAGGGATATTTCCGATTGCCACTTTTCCTCTTGCAATTTTTCTCCCTTCATACTGTTTTTTCCCCCCTTCCTCGGGGTTAAACTGCTAGCCAAGAAAGTGGGTATTGCTGATTAATTTGGACTAGATCGACATCTTTATTCAACCCAAATACTTTATATTCTATAGTTACCTAACCCCACTTTCCTTTTTCTAAGTAAATGAACATATCTTTTCAACTTTATCCAGAAAAGTAATACCTTCAAAAATTCTTTCCTTATTCAAATGTATCTTATCTGTTCACCTACATAATATAATAGTCCACCCTCCCTCAGTCCAACAATCAACATTAAAATTTCTTTCTTTCTCCGCCTCTCCTTATGCCCTTCCTAAAGTATTTTGAACATTACACACAGGTTGCCTAATAAAATGTTATTGTAGTTTGCATAATTATTAACCAAAACAGAATTATAGATCAGAATTGCAATATATGTACAGTGTTTTAATTACTGCAAGAAAGTCCACTAATTCATTATTATGTGTTTACATGCAACACTAGAAACACAGCACAATTCTTCAGTGCTATGGTATTATCATCCATTAAATACATATATTGTTGGCTTATAAATTTAAACCTATATGAATCATTGTCTCAGCTTTAAAGAAAATGGTCTCCCATTAAACTGTTTGATTTTAGAAAACAAAGATCCATGTCAACATCTCTACAAATATTTTTGTTCATCTGTGGGAGTTTTTTCTAGGGTAACAGGAGTCTTTTGTATTCATAAACTACTTTCATAGTTAATACAATATTGATACTGGTAACTGTCCTTAGGTAGCTATTAACTAGAATAAAACAATCCTTTAAATATTTGCTAATGACAACCATTTTTTACTGTGTCCCTGTCGGCTAAGGTTATCCTATTATCATGCAAATTTATGGCAGTATCAAGTCATAATTGTTATACGAACAGATTATAAATAAGGCATTTTTTTTTTTTAGAAAGTGAATTGCAAACATTTATGTTCCTTTTTCCATGAAAAATAGATAATATAGTACACATTTTAAGTGTTAACATTTTATGTAAAATAAACAAGCGGTGAATATTCTGGATTATTAATGGGAAATGGAAAGCAGGTCTGGATAGTTTAAGTCAGTATCCAGTGTGGAACAATAAAACAGCTGTGACTGTTACCAGCAACTGATTTTTCATTAAGGTTTAAATGGAAAATCAATATGATTAGATTTCACCAAGTGTTTAAGAAAAGGCTTCTAAAGAAGGTAAGCCCCTGTATTGATACTTAGATGCCTATTCTATATGGTGTATAGGCGAGAGCACATATAGAAGGAGAACATAAAATTTCCAACAGAATTGCTTGTTTTTTGACAGAATTTATGACACATTGCAACAGATTTATAAATACTTCTGCAATCATCACCATACTATTTCTTTTATACAGTGCTCACAGGGTGAGACGTTGATGAAGACAACCTGCGAGATGTTGAAACGTTGAAATAAACAAATATTGTTTATTCAAATGTGCCCAGGAATCATTTACATTATTAGGTTTGCAACAGAGAAAGAACAGGGAACAGCAAAGAAGAAGGAGAGTAAATAGACCCTTCATCCTTTGTAGTACTATAGTACTTGTGTGGGATACCTCACACAGCTACTCTGGGTTTCAATAAAACAAGTTCACTACGATAGACTCTCCGTCTATCTAATAAATATTTTCCCCAACAATTAAAACAGGTGAATTTTGTTTTAAAGGAATTATTAAATTTGTCCTTAAGGAATTCTTATATAAATTATAATTTTTTTCTGAATACTTCTAAGATGAACCCAAACTTAGTTCAAGCTAAAATACTACTGGTTCAAAATTTATTGGGTTGAAACTACTGATGAAATTTCAGCTCTTGGGACATTTGCACTATCTCAGTGGTGGTATGAACCAGGGTGGGTTTACATCCTTGTGCACAGTAAGTTTTGACAGTTAAGCATTGTATTATATACATTGAATGCTCCAGAAGAGTGAACTGTGAAACTTCCCTTTTTATAGAGGAGATTGCAAATAATTTAGAACCTGGTAAGGACCATGTGATTTTTTATTATGTCCTACTTGAAAGAAGATGTTATTTTCGTTTCCTCATGTCATATTTATGGAAAACAATTATTTTTTACTGGAACCAATGAACTGTTGTCTACCATGAGACATTTAAAGTCCTCTTTAAGGCCAGGGCACTCTGCCACATTTTAAACCCAAGATTTAATCGCCTGTTAACAAGTGCACTAGTGTTTGCCATTGTTGTGGCCACACTAGTTGCAATTGCACACACACTAGCACACAGTAGCACACCAAAAACGCACCACACCTACGGTGCGCTAGAAACACAATGCAGTGTGGCCTCGCCTAACTGTGCCCTGTATTCTAGTTTATATACAATTTTTTGCTTGTTAGGGATGATAAATTACTAAAATACTTACGTAGCGATGTCTAAATGTTACCAGCAGTTCTAAGGGTCAAGGGTCGTGACAGTTAGACTTTGACTTTGTTCCACTGAGTGCTCATGTTTAAATAGTTCTCTTGAACATAATGATTAATTCTTAAAACAAACCAAAAGTTTCCTTGGTATTATAAAATTCCCCAAGAGGCAATAATGAGTGAAATGTTTTGAACATAACTAGTGAAGCACAACATTTCCAAGTTTGTCATGATGTGTTTTCATTCTGATGATCATATATATATTTCTATCTATTTGTAAAATCTTTTTTTCCATTAACAAAAAGATAAATAATGGATATTAAAGTGTTGAGATGTATAGACTTGTTACAACACTCAGGTCTTATAGACATCTTAGACAGCACCGCAAGACCCCTTAATATCAACTTTGTTTTAATGTAATAAAAAAAGTAAAAAACAATGGAAGAACACCATCAAGTAGAGCACTGGATCCAAAACATACTAACATACTAATAGGTAGTATAACTTTTAATGCATTTACAAAGACATGGTAACAGCCTGCTGTATGTGGGGAAGTATATATAAAGAAAAAATTATTTGAGCCATTCATGACAAAGCAACAAGTTCTCTCTAAATCATGCATTAAACTATTTAGTAAGCAAACTATAGGTTTGACCTGCACAATAAACTGGTTACAAAATGATAGTACAAAAATGATGTACTAGACTAAAACAGGAAACAATTAAATATTATTTAATGTATTAAAGTGTAGAGTAGAGAGAGAGAGTAGCGATGTTCAAAACCGGCAAGTTCAGTTTCCTTTTTATATTATAAAAAAAAAAATTAATTTATAAAATCCAAAACATATGCATAGAAGTCAATGAGAGTAAAATTCCGAAAGTCCAGAATAATTTAAAGGACAATGAAGCCTCCGAACAACATTGAATTAGAAGGCAGATCTCCTTGAATAAAAATAGTAATCAGTTTCTCTTCTCTCATTTTAATATGGTAAATAAAAAATTAAACTATCTAAATGAGGTTTGTGTTCCATCTCCCAGTGTTTCCAGTATCGCACAGTTTGGTTACTGACCATTATGTCTTCTACCATGCGCAGTCCTAAGATATTGTAGGATTTGTTACAGTTGGTCACACCCACTAGTAGCCTCGCCAATCCTTTTACAGGGCAGAATAGGCAAGGGCCATGTAACTGAGGTAAGGTGTGTGCTAGTGACTGTACATACATTGTACATGTTATGGTACATTTACTTTAATGCTATTTACTCTATTGCTATGTTACAGTTTAATGGTGTTTTTAGAGGGGATATGTTCAGATTCTGGAGTGTAAAAATTTGGGTTTAGTTTCTCTCCTATAAGGTAAAATAGCAATGGTATGTAAGTGTAAATAGCTCAGGAACCTGGGAAATAGTTGCGGGAACGTACATATTAGAGATGGAGTAGAAATCCAAATTGAACCAAATTTGAATTGTATTCACAAATTCAAACTAATTTTTTTAACTTTGCACACTTATTTGAATTTTTAAGGATTTTATCAAATTTTGGAACAATCCAGCCAGGTGTCCCAAATTTTATAATAATAGCTTTTTTTTAGCAGTGCCAATGCCCTGGGTAATAAATGGCAGCTCGACAGGTGCCTTATAAAGTGTTAATGTTTTGCCCACTTTCCCCTATATGATGCAACTGTGGGAGAGGGAAGTCAATGTGGTGGGGCCAGAGGGGCCAAGCCTGTTTGACTCATCAGTGCTGGTAACTGCAGTGAGCCAACTGTAACTTAATGTTACTGATACTATAAAGTGTTACCCTTTCCCCTAGTTGTAACTCTACCTTGAAAAAGTTTGCATATTCCAAAAGATTATCCCCCAAAACCAAGGTTTAGTTTACTGTGAGTTATTAGTACAGAACAAGGATCCCTATTCTTCTCTCTGCTTCCAGGTAATGACTGTCAGTCAGGGCCACGACATGACTTCACACCAATAGAAGAGCTAAAGAAGGTTAATATTAATAAATCTCCTGCCCCGGATAAAATACATCCTTGGGTACTTAAGGAGCTAAGTTCATTTTTTTACTAGGCCATTGTTTCTTATTTTTGCTGATCCCTCATGTCCGGTGGTGTACCTCTGGATTGGAAAAAGGCTGGTTTATTCCAATATTCAAAAGGGTAGTCGTTCACAGCCGGGTAATTACAGCCTGTAAGTTTAACTTCAGTGGTGGGGAGAATCCTGGAAAGTTTAATAAGGGAACGTTCTAGAGTATGTTTCAAGGACTGACATTATAAGTAGTAACCAGCATGGATTTAGGAGGAATAGATCTTGTCAAACTAACTTGCTTGGCTTTTATGAGCAAGTGAAAATTAGACTCTGGCATAGCAGTAGATGTAGTTTACTTGAATTTTGCAAAGGCTTTTGATACAGTCCCCCATATGCAACTAATGTATAAGCTAAGGTCTGTTGGTCTGGGGAGTCACATTAATACATGGATAGAAAATTGGTTAATGATAGGATGCAGAGATAGATGTTATGGGGGCTTCATCATTATGGACTAAAGTGCTAAGTGGGGTGCCACAGGGTTCTGTGCTGGGGCCGCTTCTATTTAATCTATTTATAATGATTTGGAAGTGGGTATTGTCAGCAAGGTTTCTGTGTTTGCTGATGACACAAAATTTTGTCGACCATTAAAAACTTCAGAGGATGTGCAATCGTTGCAAGGGGATCTAGATAGATTGTCACATTGGGCTGCTAAGTGGCAGATGAAATTCTATGTTGATAAATGTAAGGTGATGCATTTTGGACTTAAAATCCTTGTGCTACTTATACTATAAATGGCTCTTGTTAAGTGAATCCCTGTTGGAAAGGATCTTGGAGTTTTGGTGGATAACAAACTTAAAGGTACAAGCAGTGCCAAGCGGCAACAGCCAGAGCCAGCATGGTATTGTCTTGTATAAGAGAGGTATGGATTCAAGGGAGGAAAATGTTATTCTCCTCTTTACAAAGCATTGGTAAGGCCTTATTGGAATATGCAGTGCAATTTTGGAATCCTGTGTACAAAAAGGACATCTTTGAAATGGAAAGGTTTCAGAAAGGGCAACTAAATTAATAAGGGTATTGGGGGAGCTTGAATATGAAGAGAGACTGGAAAAGTTACAATTATGTACGCTGGAGAAAAGGCGCTTGCGGTGGGATATTATTACTGTGTATAAATACATTAACGGGCCATACAATAAACTATCTGGGGCATTGTTCACCAATAGAACATGTCAAAGAACACGAGGACATCCCTTAAGACTTGAAGAAAAAAGGTTAAGGCTTCAAGCTCGGAAAGGATTTTTCACTGTGAGATGGTAAAGCTATGGAACTGTCTTCCATGGATGTTGTTATGGCAGGTTCATTGGTCAGTTAAAAAAGCTGGATGAGTTTCTGCAAACAGGAATGTTGCAAGTTACTGGTATTGATACATAAGTAGAGTTGATCCAGGGAAATTTCCGATTGCCACTTGGAGTCAGAGAGAATTTTTTCCCCCTTCATAAATTGGTGGGTTTTTTTTGCCTTCCTCTGGATCAACAGTTAGGCAGGAAATGAGGATATTGCTAGATGGGTTGAACTGGATGGACGTATGTCTTTATTCAACCTTAAAATCACTATACATGGCTGGCAGCCATGACCAGTGGTTGCGAGCTCTGCTTCTGAGTGCGTTCATAACTACAAACATAGACAAGATAATCAATGCAAATTCCTAGGCCCCATACAATATCATATTATCTGCACACTGGCATACTTTATAAACAAAGGGGTTTTAGTATACATTACTGTGATCACATGAATGAAAAGCCTTCCAACCACGTCAAGGTAACCCAGTCTGGAAGGTCCTAACTTCTAACCTTTTTACATTTCTTTACTTCAATTACGATTAGCAAACTTTGCAATTTCTCATTCTAACACACTGGATCCATATAACAGGCTCTTTCACTTCCCCCCCCAGCCCTTTGGCTTTTTAAAATGAGGGAAGAGACCATCCAGTGCTTTATATTAAAGGCATAGACCTCCCATAAAAGGGGCATGTTGGGGGTGCTATTACCACTGGAGGCTTGACCAAGCCTCCCATAAATACATATACAATACAAGTATTGTGGAAGCACTCCAATTAGGCTAATTTACAACTACATTTAACGAAGTGCTACTGATCTGGTCAAACATCCATACAACATAGACAGGATAATCAATGCAAATTCCTAGGCCCCATACAATATAATTTATCTGCACACTGGCTACTTTATAAACAAAGGGTTTTAGTATACATTACTGGGATCACATGAATGAAAAGCTTTCCAACCACGTCATGTAAAAAGGTTAAGTTAGGACCTTCCAGACTGGGGTTACCTTGACGTGGTTGGAGGGCGTCATTCATGTGATCACAGTAATGTATACTAAAACCTCTTTGTTTATAAAGTATGCCAGTGTGCAGATAATATGATATTGTATGGGGCCTAGGAATTTGCATTTATTATCTTGTCTATGTTTGTATGGATGTTTGACCAGATCAGTAGCACTTCTGTTAAATGTAGATATAAATTAGCCTAATTGGAGTGCTTCCACAATCCTTGTATTGTATGCGCTCATAACTAAGTTGAAACAGAGGAGGAGGGACTTCCGGTGAGGGATCCTTGTTCTGTAAGTACTAATAACTCACTGTAGGAGTGTCGGATGAAGGTAAGAATAAAACGCAACCTGGGATTTTCCCGATATTGAAAGGATTTAGGTGCTGAAACCGACTTACTGCAATGCCAAGAAATGACCATAGTAAGCATTACGGTTGTTAGGGAAAGACAGAAAGGTTTCTTTGGTTGGTATTGGGTTTCACTTTAAAGGGAGACCCCCAACCCTGAAAGCTATATTAAAATGTTTAAAATTGCTAAGAATTGTACTCACCCACTATCGTTGCCTCAGATTTTGCCTCTTCCATTCCCTCGGGAGTTCAGAAGGGCCTGGACTGGCAGCTGGTCTTCAGAGGAGCAAAGGTCTGTAAGTAAATGTCTGGGCACTTTTGAAACATTTTAATATAGTGATCAGGGTTGGGGGGGGATGTGGCATTCGCTAACCCACGAATTTGGCCATAACCCTCAAATGTAGTGTTTACTAACTCTTGAATTTGGCCATAACCCTTGAATGTGGCGATCGAATGCAGCACTCGGTAACTCTCAAAAATTAAATGCAGAAGCCCGATCGTGAGGAAAGTTAGTGTTTAAACAAGTTTTGGTGATATGTACATGCTCCCCAGACCATTTCTCAGGTCCCAGAGCAATTTACAGTAAGTAACCATTGCTATTTTAACTGTATTTTACCAGAACTTTTTTCCCCATTGACTTTAATGGGTCCATTTTCAAAACTATAGAACTTTTACTGAAGTTCGAAAATGAACTGAACTTTAGGAAGTTCGGCCATCTCTAATAAGCAAGATCAGCATCTGAAGTAATAGATACAATAGTGCTATTACAGGCAGCTTATGGAGGGGGGAATGCAAGTGCTTAGAGCTTTGCTTCAGCAGAATGTTAAGCTGAATACACACTGTAAATATCTTTAAAAGATAACAGACTGAATCTCCAGAGTCCACACTCTATCGTGAAAAGCTTTCTCGCATAAGAGTATCTGTGTGAGAGAGACTGCATGTTATTAAATGTAAGGGGCTCCATGTGCACTTTTGCCCAGGACCCATTATACGTAAAAACCAACCCTGTTAAAGGGTTTACAAAATCTTCATTAACAGTATTTCAGATTTATTACTATTCCTTGTTCTATCTACTGTGTATTGGTGGCCATAGATGCTGCAATCACGGGCAGATGATCATCAATAGATCGTACAATCATAATTGCATTGTATAAAAAATTCTCTGACTGGCAATCGTACAGATAATTGTTGGATGACCAGCCAAACGCTGGCCAATGTACAACCATGACCGTAGCATCTATGACAACCATAAGGTCTAGACCACAATGTCACTTTTTCTCAAGCGCTATCAATCGTGCTTTGCTGATTTATTGTGTTGAGGTTAATGGCAGCTGCTAGTTAGGGTATTCTCTATTTCTATTTAACCCATCAAGGCACATAACAGGTTGTGACATTATGAATGAAATATCTAAAAATCATTTGCTATTATCAGTGCAATATGGATGTTGTCCAGTGAATTAAAAATAAAATTGATCCAACCTAAAACTTTATTAAATTATAATACTGTCTATAGAAAACAAATCATAGTAAATAAATGCTGGATACCAAAAAATGCTTTATAAACCAATTAGCCAGGCCAAAAATAGTGTCTCACCCCAGACAAATACCCCAGTATTATGCTTAAAATGCTTGTATATAATTAAAAAAATTATATATAAAAAAAATGATATCATAGATAAATGCCTAGCCATGTTTGCATGCTCATGGACAGAGTTTTTCGATAAAAAAGCAATCCATTTGTTATAACTTGTGTTATTCAGACAGCCCAAACAGTTTAATGCTATGGACGTTTTGCAGTTGGAACGGTCTAATAATAAGATAATGTAAATTTACAGGATTGAGCAGAAGGAAGTTAGGCTACTTTATTAAGTAGAATGTGTATACTTTGCCATACAATACTTGGCTATAAAATGCATGATTTTAAATGCTCACATTTTGCTCCCAAGAACAATAATATGCTTTAGCTATATTTCTTGTGAATCCTTAGATAGCAACAATGATACAGAACACCCTAGGTTAAAGGGCATGATCTATTGTACCTTTGGTGTGTGGATTAATTTGAATACACCATGGGGCAAGACTCATGACATGACTATGTTCTGCCTTTAATCCATAACAAATTGTTGTACAATGGGATGCCAGCTGATTTAGTTGATGGCAGGGGTTCGGTAATCATAAGGGAATCTGTGGAGATGAGAATCAACCAGCATCAAAATGCTTTATGAATGTAGACCTGGTCATCTTATATTTTGGTTTGTTTTTATTGAGTCCTTTTATTAAAATATCTTATTGTAGAGGAAATATTTCCCTAAATAACACAAGTAATATTTTTATAGAAGAATAGAAGTAAGCCAAACTGCAACACTCTAATTTAGAAAAAGTTAAAAATCCTTTAATAGTATAAACAGGGATACAATGATTAAAAACATATGCAGTCTGCCTTAGTCATCCGTAAGTATTTACTAATTCAACAACACCATTTTTGGTTAAAGACCAAATTAGTATCCCATTAAAGCACTAGTGGAATCATACACTCATAATCGAAACTGTTACTTAAATAGTAACTATACCAACAATAAAAGTGTCTTTGTTTTAACCCGTGTATCTTTTATTGCACCTATTACAAAATTACAACTACAAACACTTAGCTCTACACCTCCAAACAATTCTCTCTAAACAATTTATAAATATATTGCAACAATTTAGTTTAAAAGAAAATATACAAAGGCACATGTGCTAATGGATTTAGTATCATGTTATGCATAGTCTATTGCCTCTCTGTGCTGCTAACGGTATTAGTGGTCTGATTATAAACTGATCGTCCCAGCTGGTGGACCCGTGCACTCCCCTGGGTTGCTGTTTCCATAAAGACCAAGTTATTGCTTCAAAGAAATTCTTCCACAGTCACAGATTCTTGTAAAAACACATTTTACAGATAATAGGGTAAGTATGACTACTAACCTGCCGGACCTTCGGCAGTGTGAACGCACCACTCTTTACTCCAGCCGATGGGACTTATCCGGAATGATGTTCAATGTCTTCCCGCTGTTGAATGGGTGGGCTGTTCTGACGTAGTTACTGACTAGCCGATTGCCTCCACTCACACACCATTCGGAAGTGGTTGTTGTTCCTTACGCCATCCAGCCTCTAAGACGAACCAGGGTCTCTTCACCCACCTGTAAGTGCAGAGTGGTGGTCTCTTACCTCCGCGTCACAAGCCGGGTTTCGTCATACATACCTGCCGGTGCTAATCCACATGTTGCCTAAGAAATTTATCAACGTTTATCCAAAACGCGTTTCACCCCAAAATTGTAGACGGGGCTTCTTCAGGGATAATCATATTATTTAGTATGCAGTCACTATATAATTGATACTAGTTGGGTATCAGATACAACTGTACCGTGTTGTTGCGTAGCTGTAGAACACACAGGTCATAGTCAGAAGGTCTGAGTAACTTGCAAGAAAAGGTGCTTGGTTAGCAAACGATGAAAGGCAGAGGGCTAAAACACACGAACGCACGTAGGGCGCGCTTTGCTCCTCCTAATCTTGTGAGCTTTCTCAACTACATCTTACCGCCTTCCTGCATACTCCTTTTAAATCTGTGTAGAGCAGAAAAACCCCCACGCTTTCATTCACACGTCAATAACGCGCATGTAAGACGTCACTATGTCTCTATTCAAGTGTCTCTGTTGTATTCAATTAGATCAACTGGACTTGAAGTTTAGTTCTTAAAGACGTTCAAAAACGTCTTCAAGAAACTTCAAGTCCAGTTGATCTAATTGAATACAACAGATATATCATGACCTGGATGAATGAGAACCTTCACAAGCCTATTCAAGTGTCATACACAATGGAAACTAGTGATCGTATCCTATCGTAACTTGTGTAATTACTTCCGTTTTGTCATAACATCCATTTTGTCTCAATTAATTGTGGGTTATGTAGTTTCAGTCTGTATCCGAAGTCTATAAACTAGTACCCGATCTTGTTGGTATAGAAAGAGAAGGAAGAATTGTATACAAAAGGAATAGTTACATATTAAACAGTAATAACATCATGGGTGCACCCGTTATTCAATGAGCTCATCATCATATTACATTTTCATGAGGGGTCATGTCAATATATGACATGACAACTGATCATAAAAGGTAAGTTGAGTATTAACAATCTTAAATAGATAATAAGTTTTAAACTGAATGGAGATCAATTCCCAAGTTCAATAAGTTAAGTCCCAGTATATCTCGCTGAATAAAAGTCAAGAGAGATCCTGCTTGGATTTCCATTGTCCATGATCAATTGCTAAAATCCATATATAAAATTGGAACAGCACAATGTCAAGGTAGCTCCATATTATATTTGATGAAACGAGTCCAGGTGGTATATTAAATCCATCTACGATTCCATAGTAAGATGTATATCAATCATGGTTTTCACATCTAAAAGAATAGCACAAAGTAAAAAATGTGGGACATCATTGAGCAGAGGATATAATAACGGTAAGTGACTGTTAAAATAAAAGGAGTCCTCGTTAATTCCTTTTGATGCCATAGTTTTCAGGTAATAAATTCATTTTACTTCTTTTTGAAGCAGTCTTTTAGTTATGTCTCCTCCTCTCCTCCTTTATATTAACATAAACCTTTTCCAAACCAAGCACCTGCAAGTTACCATTATGATTTATCAGAAAATGACTTGCTCGAGATGTAAGTTTTGTTGTTATTTCTATCTTTCTGTGCTAGACTTATGGAGGATAGATGTTTGGAGAGTCTATTACGTAATTGTTGTTCAGTTTTCCCTACATACATCTTTTTGCAGGGGCAAGTTATGCAATAAATAACGTTGGAGCTCTTGCAGTTAACATAGTGTTTTAATTTGAATTTTTTTATCTTGTTCACTGTCATAAATTATGTCTCTCTTATCTATAAATTGGCAAAAAGAACAATTAAAACAAGGGTGCGTACCAGTAAGTTTAAGTCCTCTGCCTAAACTGATTTTGGGTAGTTCGAAGTGGCTTTTTGTAAGAACATCAGACTTGGTTCTGTGACCGTCTCGCTGTCAATGCTGGTTTATCTGTAATATAAAATACAAAAGAAGGGCCATTTGTCAATATATGCCAGTTCTCATGTGTATGACGTGTATTCTTCTCAGAAGCCCATAGAGGGCTTGACCTTTTGTTAAATAAAACCTATAAAAAAAAAAAAAAAAAAGGCAACCTATTTTTGGCTATATTTAGATTAACTGCTAGGCAGGTATCAGTGGTAGGGGAAAGGGGTTGAAATAGATAGGCATTACCATTATGATTTTTAAAGGAACACCAATGATCTGTCAATTGCGAATCTTTTTGTTAAATTACATAAGTCAGGGGCAGCAAACACTTTATACAGAATCATATAAAAAAAGATCAAGTGCAGTTGTGGCGTAGGACAAAGCCAACTATAAATAAAGCCTTTGCAAACATTTTAAACGCTCTACCTGCTGCAGTAGCACATTAGACATTGCTTAGGTAGCCATGTGAACAAGGCAACATACCACTGAATGGTAAGTAACAAAACAGTGAAGTCTCTTTATGCGATTTTATATTGCAATGGCTGAGCCACTATCAGCATATTACATCAGAAAAGTTTTAAAGATGGCTTAAATTTATCCTGATCCTCCTTGCTCACCCGTCTTTCTCTGACATAGGGTGCACGAGGGGAGATGTGGGGAGCTGTAAGACACAGCAGTGTGCCGCCTAAAGTCACATTAATCAAATTATAGTCTTAAAGCCATGCTAACCTTTTTACCACCGGTTAGCATGACTTTAAAGGGCATGTCCACCCCCAAAACTATAATCCCCCCACTAATGGCCCCACCATGTAGTGTAATAAAATCCTTACCTCACATCCCAGCTCCATATGGTTCTCCTGTAGTCCCCCCCAAAGTCTCAAAAACTGGCCACCATATAGGACTCCTCCTGTCTCCCCTCCGGGAGAAGTTTGGCATGCGTACTGCAGCCCTTCTCCCCCTCCCTCCCTCTCCCTCCTGTTTTGCGATCCCTACCCCAAGCATAAACATACTTGGCCATATATTAGGGTTCCTTTCCCCAGCCCCAACCACTGAAAAACATTTTTAAGAAAGTCCCCCGAACTCTACTTACTTTCCCTCTCTCCCCCTGCGTTCTGAGCAGCCGGCAGCCGCGTCCATGATTGGCTGCCTCTCAGCCAATCACGGATGCGGCTGCAGGTCCCGCCCCCTGCTTGCAGTATATTGCAAGCAGAAGGCCGGGCAGTGCGTCGGAGGAGAGAGGGGAGGTAAGTAAAGATCGGGGCACTTTCTTAAAATTATTTTATAGTTGTTGGGGCTGGAGGAAGGTATACTATTATATGTGAATTTTTTTTTTTTTATAAGGGTGGACATGCCCTTTAAGAACAAAATAGTGGCAAAAGACACCCATGCATCTGCTGCAAGCAATTCAGAGTTTACGGCCTTTTCTGTGTAACTTATTAACAACAACAAATAGCTAGCGTTAAAGTAAAGCAGAGGGTTAAGTCCCTTTTGGGATGTACTCAAAGCTGCAAACCTGATACTGAATGATTTAGTACATAGTTACTCTTCAATGCAAAATGCTTACATGATGGAAACTTAATGCTTATACCAAAAGATGCAACATAGGGCTGAACTGGTCCATCGGGATACCCTGGAACACCTGGTGTGCCCATAGTCCACTGATCAATCAAGTGGAGTACGAAATAAACAGAATCAGATATGTAAATTAGTGAAACAAGAGAGACAAAATGTTCAGTGGGCTTTTTAATGCTTCCTGGTGGGCCCCTGGTCTTATACATCTTGGTGGGCCCCAACATCCTAGTCTGACACTGATGCAACATACAATAAAGAGACAATCAAAGGAGTATTGCAAAATAATTTTGGGGGGTTTATTTGCAGTCACTTTTTTCGTTTGTTCCCCCACTATTTCAAAACATTTGGTTTTTGATGCCTTACAGAGACATCCCACCTGGGCCACGAGCTGGCCCCTAAAACACACAGACCCGCAAGGCTGTAAGGTAAAAAAATGCATTTTCTGTCCCTATTTATGCATTTTCTTACCTCATTCATGGGAGTTCCCCAGAACACCAGGGCCTCGCAGGAGTTTCCCATGGTCTTGCTGGTGTGTTGGAGACCACCCACAAACTTCCGGAACTGCGGGGAGGGGTGGGATACCTGCTTGGAACTAAACATAATATACTTACCAACATCTGTGGGACTGTCCCAACTTTTAAACTTTAGTGCCTTTTCTCCAGCAATACTCTAATCTTTAGGAGGGAATAGAATGATAGAGCTCTGTACTATTAGTTATTCATATAGAAATTGAGCATTTGCAGAATTATGACCAAAAATACAGTATGTCACTATCTTTTGTCCATATTTAGTATAATGGCCCTGCTTATCTTTCTATGTTCCAGCGATGCAGTAATCAGTTTGTGATAGTTACAGCATCATGGGAGTGGGGTACGGTAAAATGTGTTTATATGTGGAGGTTTTTAATACCCGATCAGATACACTTGCTTGGCTAATAGTGAACTCTATTGCATCGCCCCGTTGTATCTTGCCTGAGTGCCATATATTTGTCTACAGATTGAAGTCTTGTAATGTGGAGTTCCATGTTATTTATACTGTGTGCAGTATCATTTAGTGAGTAAACTCTCCTGGTCTTTCCAATCAGATTTTAAACAAAACATGGGGATTGACCCGGTAAACACAGGTAAGCAAAGAGCTATTAATGCACTTACTTACCGGATGTATACAGAACCCAAATTAATGTCTTACAGTGATAGGATAACATTGCTATTCACTGCAATACTACAGTCACTGTGCCAGACCGTTCCTGTAATCTTCAGGTAACAAACTCCCAGTAACCTAGCAATTCGCCTAGGACACTTATCCCTAGAAAGGGCCCTGGATCTTATATCTAAAACAACAGCAGTTTTACCTCCCAAGGGTCCCAAAATATTCCCAGTTCTAACCTACCAAAATTGCAACCAAATATAGATCCTAAAATGATCAGGTCAGAAGGGAATATGGTGGAAACTTCGGGAAGGTAAGTTTCCAGTTGTCCGCCCCGAGCGTCTTTTGTGAAGAGGTAGATGGAAATCAGAAAATTTCATCAGTGATACAAAACAGCAATCTCTATGTTAGTGTTTTCCAGGCATGGAAGGCTAAAGGTGGATACACACAGTACCAATCTCTCAAAGATGGCATACAGAATCTGCAAGTTTGCAACAACTTGCAGACTGTTTATTGGCAATGACCGTTTCGTCCATACACACTTTACCAATAAAGGACCAATCCTATTGGTAATGATGGAAATGGCCCTTTATCTGGGATGCGTGTACTTAGCTTAAGCTGGGTACACACAGTAACGATAAAGCCCCGATACCGTCGGATCCGACGGTATCGGGGCTTTATCATTATGTGTGTACGCTCGTTTCCCGAACTAGCGCGCGGCCGCCAAACGATCGGGTCGGCCGAACGCTCGTTCGGGAAAGGCCGAAAATTTCCATCGGCCGCGCTAGACTCCCTATAGAGGAGTCTAGCGCTGCCGATGGAAACACACAGTCCCGAGTGTTCTCCTTATGATATTCATAGGGAGAACGCTCGGGACTGTGTGTATGCAGATCTTTGAAAGATGGCAGACAGGATATGGCAGATCCTGTCTGTTATCTTTCAGAAATCTGTACTGTGTGTACCTAGCTTTAGGGTCTCTCACCAGCCACTATGCTAAAAACCATCATGAAATCTCTAAACATTTATTGTGAGTTTCCACATAAACAAATGTTTTCTTTTTGTCTTTTAAAGCATTTGACCCTAGATGCTTTGATAAGTGTGGTTAATATAGGAAAACCAATTTGTTCCTTCATATCTATTCCCAAAAGCATGTTCATATGCAAATACCAGCATAAAACAGCAGCTGTTATAACAAAGAATATGATAAAAGCACTAAGGGGAAAACAGATATAATACGAATAATAAGAAGAAGATAAAGAAAGAGATAAACATGAGGAAATCTGAACAGCTAATGGGGTACCTGGACATTAATCAAGTTTACCATGTTGTCAGGTGAAACTATTTCATTGCTAATGGTTCTCTGGGGTGGGAGGTACCAGGCAGCGAGGGGTGGTTAACTGACAGAACCAAAACCCACTGATTGCACATTCACCATGAGATGTTCCACACTACACATTGAACAGTGACGGGACACAGTCACTGTGTAATGCACACTTGTGTAAATAACACATTAAAAGGAAAATAAAAGTCTAATAATAATTTCATTTCAGGTGATTCTCTGTGTTATGAGAATGTGTTTCCTTTTTCTTTTTCATTTTTAAAAAGGTAACATATACCTCAAAATCATTAATGCAACATTTCTTTATGTTTCCCATGGAGTTATGTTGGTAGTGGTGTTACCAGAAGCAGAGGATCTTGGGGAAAAGGGACATACAAATACATTCATTTTTATGGAAACTAATATTTAAAATAAAAACCCAAAAAACACATATAGCAGTTCTGGTGTTCATTACTCAAGGAAGCACTTACACTTAAAGGAGATCAATAGTGATAACACCCCCTCAAACTCCCCACTCCCCTCTCCCTAATAGTCTCTAGGTCTTCATCCATGGGTTTGCTCTAGTTCCCAGATTCCTCACCCCCCTCTCAGACTGCCACACTGGAGGGGAAACAGTCCAGAATTCTGTTACTAAAGCTCCCAAAAATGCCCCCAGTCAACCTGTATCTAGAGATAAAACGACCTGACGTTATCATGGTCTAAAACTAACTAAAAGAGCCCATACACATTGACAATATTCAGTTAATTCTGTTATAGCTGACGGTCACATGTTTATGGGCTCCTTAAGGGTTATATAGGACTTTACTGGCCTAAAATCCTGGGACTTTTCAAGTGTTAATGTAATTCTTATTATTACAATTGGATCTAATCGATATATAGATTTCTAGATTATTAGGGGCTAGCAGGTACCTATATCGGGCCTACAGGGGTTTGCTAGTTACCTTTATTGTGCCAGTTCTATATACGACACTACTGACAGTTAATAGTGGAGGAAATGAAATATTGACCGAATAATCAAAAAAGAAAATACTGGGAAAATGTTTTCTGGACTAACAGAGTATGTTGCAATTGACAGTAAAACTATCCACTTTAAGTCACATACTAGCCCTTTCAATAGATCCATAATTACCAAAGTAGCTTTTGTGAAATTGTTCCAGAGAGACCATCAGTTTAGTTGATTGATTATCTATGTAACTAACAAAAAAAACTTTTCCTACAGAAAATAGCACATAATTGTTCCCTCAGTACTCACAATCCCCCACAGCAGATAGCATGGGCTTTGCAATAAATCCTCAGTCTGAATTTGATAGTTAACAGTCAGTTGTTCCTCACCTAGTCTGGACAGTGTGTAGTTACAGTGTGTAACTACAATGTAACCATCACTCAGAAAAACACCTTAAGCCAACACACTGGATGGATTTAGGGGCAAAGTGTAGTATATTACAATGGTCATGATGTTGGTTAAACAGTTGGTTAAACTGAAAAAATGACGTTGCCTCATCTTAATCTATAATTGAATGCATGTAAGTAGCGCTTACTCTGATTTGCATGTGTTGCTGCATGCCTTCAATCCAGCATACATTTTGTTTAGGAGCAGTATCCCCCTCCCTCTTTTAACCACTCCCACTTCCATCCGACCTGACTTTTTCCCCACAAACCAACTGTCAAGCCTGCACACAGCATACAGCATTCCAACTGTCAAAACTCTGTCACCATTCCAGCTACAGTAAAACTACTCAAAGAAGAAAAGTTTTTGAGAGCAAGGAACTTGGTTGACAGCTGAAATATAAGAAGTTTTAGATGTGATACTTTAAAGAAATAGGGGGCAGATCAACAATAAAATGACACAGTGGTGGTTGGGAAGAATTATAGTTTCCAGTTATGGTCAATTTAAAATAACCTATTTTTGGTATAGATGCACTTTAAAAAGCCAGAGGTGTGCCTCGGAATTTCGGTAGTGAAAATATTTTCACCAGTAATATTTCCAACACAGTAATGTGGTGTAACTTTACATCACATTGATTTGAATACAATATACACTGTAAAGTGCATTAAATATAATTACAACTTTAAGAACACAGGTGTGCCGCGAGAACTTTGCATTGCCAAGTCTGCGCTATATACTTTCCAGCCAAAATCATTCACCAGCTCTGACCTGCCATTAGTCTTTTATAGTTAATGGGAATCATCCTAACTGAATGGCAAGTTGCTTAATCTACTTTAGTTAGAATGTTTCACTTTGTTATTGCAATGCTTTGTCATGTTGCAGTTGTGCCAGACTAGCGTTACAAAAGGATTTATTTACACAAGTGTTTTTGTAAATAGACCACACACATCTAAACTAAAGTAATATAAAAGGTTTTTTTTGTAGTTCTGTAGAATTTGTAAGTAAATGAGAATTTTCTATCATGCAGTAACCCATGGCAACCCATTGCACATTTTCTTTCTAAATTTTAACATAGTGAGACCAATAAAATCTTAAAGGGGAACAGTGCTCTCCATACAATTTGATTTTAAATGAAAGGCCAGTTTCCTACCTTTAAAACGAGCCATCAACCACCTGTCTATGTGCTCCACAGCCTAAGATATAAAGAAATCACTGACCAGAAAGTTAATGGGTGAGGCTGACATGTGACATTCCTAAGGCTGCTCCTCCACCTCGCCGCCAGGGAGCACAGCTTCAGTTTTCAGTGACAGAAGACAGGAAGTCCCTCCCCCTCACTGCTGTGTGACGATCCCCACAGAGAAGATAAGGGAATCTACAACACTACTCTCTCACTATGTGAAAACAGCCTTTTCAGGCAGAGTTCTCACTCTGTTCTCACTCTGCCTGAAAAGGCTGTTTTTGCAGTTTTCTGTAGGGGGGGTCTGAGTGGCCCATGGCACCCGTGAGTGGGCAGGGCCATCTCACCTGCAGATGGGCGGAGTTAAGGCACCCAAGAGTGGGCGGGTATAAGACACCCGAGAGTGGGTGGGGTATGGCACCCACTGGTGGGCAGGGCTAAGGCACCAGCAAGTGGGCGGAACTAAGGCACCCACAAGTGGGCAGGGCCACATGGGGCTGTAAGGGAAGGGGCCAAGGGGGGGCTGCAAATGAAGGGTCCATGAATTAGAGGGACCAGGGGGGCTTGCAAGAGGTGGGGAGGCTGCAAGGGGAAGAGGAGACACAGGGCAGATTGACTGTCACATGGTTTCAGAGCAAGAAGCAGGAAGTGCAGGAGACCTGGTGATGCTGCTGCCATATCACACACAAAAATGTAAATATCTTCAAAAATATGCAAAATAAACTATAAAAATAAATTGCAAAAATTGTCAGGAGAGCAATTCCTATGAATTTACCTAAAGTCATTTTTGGACCAAAGTTCCCCTTTAATGCTGATTTATTGTTTTGGTTACTAGACAAGAGCCAACTTGTTTAAACTGAGCAGGCGCTGCAACCCTATTCAATATTACAATAGCGCTGCCTGAGGCTGGTCTTAGATTTTGCTGAAATGATTTTACCAAGAGCCCCTATATTGCAAAAGTGCATGAAGTCCTGCTCATAACGATAGTGGCCCTTTATAAATGAAGCCTGATGTATTTTATAGAAAAAGAGCACCTATTTCATTCCTTTAGAAGCATTGCTTTATATATTTTTTTAAATATTGACAAATGTATTTAATATATGGTCAGTAGATTTAAAGGGACTGTCCACCCCTCTTTTCAAAAACTGATATAATGTAGATAACCCCCCAAAACCTTAACTTCATTTTAGTAAAAATTTAGAAATCAGCTCCCACACAGAGATATTATACTCACAAGCTCCTCGCTCCACCGCCGCTTCCGGGTTCTTCTCCCAGTCTCCACTGTGGCTGCTCTGTTCTTTTTATGTTCCCGAGCAGCCGCAGTGGAGACTGCTCCGGGAATGGCAGTCAGTGATTGGCCGTGACGTCACAGTCACGGCCGACACTGACTGCCTTACCCGGAAGTGCAGAGCCGCGGCGGTGAAGCGAGGAGGAGCTTGTGAGTATAATATCTCTGTGTGGGAGCTGATTTCTAAATTTTTAATAAACCAAAGTTAAGGTTTTAGGGGGTTATCTACAGTATATCAGTTTTTGAAAAGAGGGGTGGACAGTCCCTTTAAATGTTCTGTATGTCTAGATTGCTTATTATTAACTCTGCCACACAATTTACAACTTTTCACATACAAACTTTCCAAATTGACAGACAGGCCTTTCATTAATACACTTGAATGAGTCTCACTTTCTGTCACATTTTATCTTGTCTGAGTGATCACTGAGACAAACCTATGACACCTTTCTTGACTTGCTTGTTTTGCCCAAAGGTTGAATTAACAGATCAATGTAATTTAGACAATAATGTGCATAGCTGATATGTTACCTTGTGGGTCTAGTGAGCATGTAGTATGGGAATCTGCCACGTGTAGATATATAATATTCATGTCAAGGTCAAAAGGAAAAATAAAGCCTTCCATTCTATTCTTCCATTCAATTACCCATGGACAAGTTCTAGGTAAATCTATTTCCATTTAGACACATTTAGAATTCTAAGTGAACACATAAGTGCATAGAATGAAAAATAAGGCTTACAGGGCCTTGTATATAAGTATTGATAAATTCCAAACATGATATATTATTTGTGTTTTCAATTCCAAATAAAAAAGGATTCCTTCTTCTCTGGTTCTGAGTCAGTTTAAGCTCATCATGAAAGATTTGGGTGTTGGATTTGTAAATTATTAAAGATGCATGAACCTTCCAGGGTTTATTCACCAGCCAACCATTGCATTCCTTGGCCCTTTGGTTCAGTAATCTTTTTACCCTGGGCCTACAGTATATGTGCATCCTCCATAAGTAGCCCCTTTCGCTGGCGCAGCATTTGTCTCAGATTTCAAAGAGAAAGAGTGTAAATAGCGACTTTATCTCCATGCTGACAATGGGTCCACATATGTCTAATAATCACAATGTTTGAATGCCATGGGGATTTTTTTTGCACAATTTTTTTACTATTTTTATCCTTTTATGATGTTGGTTCCCAATGGAACCCCAAAAGCAATTCAATTAAATACTGACATGCCAAAAGATTAAAGGAACATTTTAAAGAGTTCCTTAAATAGCAATTTACTTAAAAATGTCCAGGTAAAAAGCTCCATTGTAGTCTATGGGACTGTAGAGCAGAAGTTTCAATAGAGGAAACAATTACATCAATTACAGCAATTCCCATTGTAATAAACGTTGTTCAATATTCCTATTGGGAAACTAAACGGCTACATATGGAACCAATATACTTGGATTTTCCAAGTAATATCCAAATCTGCTTATCCTTATGAGCATCTTTGGCTTCTGATGACAGATTACGTACTAAATGTTAGATGTAGAGAAAGAAATGAATACTTTTTTTGTGAAATGTAATGGTCTCTGTCTGAAGGTTTGAACTGAACATCTATCGTGTGTGAGTGCTACATGGTAGAACAGGGAGATCAGACAAAGAACGTAGTGACAGATTAAAAAGTACCAGCATATGGAGGACAATGCAGACTTGCTGGCACTCAGCCACTTCTTGTCCTGCGTCCAATCAATAGGTCTTTTCAGTTCCTGCTGCCTACTTACTAACTCCATCTATGAATAAAAATATGCATACATTCATACATGCACAATGCCATGTCATTTCAGGGTATTAGTAAAAGAATATAACATGCTGTGGGCACCATCTGTTCGGAAGGTGGCGAGAGATTTAGATTCATTTGGAATAATGAAATACTCCGAGCCATTAGATCCCACCAGTGATTGGCCCTATGGTGGTAGGATTAGTTAGACTAATGCAAGTTTTTGCAATTCCTGCAGAGAGAATTCAGTAAAATGATGGTGACTGGGGATGGAAAGCCTTTAGCCAATATACCTAGAACCTGGCAATGCTGCCAGCACATATGGCTAAATGCTACTGACAGTAGGAGTGCACAAAGAAATTGGATTAAAGCAAACAGTCTTTTGTCTTCACAACTGTTGCAGAACTACAAATTCTCCCCTTGCTAAGAGTTGGTAGCTGTTTTCAGCTGAATAGGGTTGCCAGTAATACCTTATAGTTTCCAAGAGGAAGCCCTCCATGATGTACAATACGCTGCAGTTTGTGAAAGCTGTCACCAGAAGGAATAAAAAAATAACATTCCATTAAAAGGTTAACTGAGACCAGAGGGTGAATAACATGACTCCTAGATATAGACCCTGATCTTAGGTAAAGTCTCTAGTATAAGAGGAGGAAATACATTCCCTGTTATAGTAAGATTGATGTTTTAATATTCCAATTACTCGCACTGGCTTTAGGCATCCCTGCAATGTGTATTTGTTTAAACCAAGGACTATTAATTCTATTGATCAACAGCAGAGCCTGTGTCTTCAGCCCCTTTAAAGAACACATCTCACTCTGTTAAAATTCCCTGGCTTGCTGCTCTGAGCTCTGTGTCCTTTGATGGGATAAGGTTACATCTTTGTGGCTTACCCATGTGTACAGTCAACACCTTAAAAGTTCCCCAGGCACATCTACCTACAGGCACATCAAGCCAGATTAAAGTCCTTACACCGCAGAACCCAGCTCCAGATTATCCCTTAGGACCAAACTGGATAGCGGGGCAGAGGTTGTCAGGGTTGTAAAGTAGAATAAAGGGGCACAGGAAACCTAAAACCTTGCTATGTGGCAGAATAAAGGACATGTGAGATGGGAGGGAGAGCTGGGGCGTGGAGAGGAAGTTTATAAGGCTAGAGAACTCTGCTGTGATATTTGATCGTGAAGTTGTGTGAATGGGGTTTATAGGTGTTGCTGTTACTCATCCTGCTTCTCAATGCTGATATCTATGATCCTCCTCAAATATCTATGTAATGTGTGTACTCAGCTAATGCCTCAACGTTTGCCATTAAGACTAATGCATCTACCACTATGAATGAGAGAAAATGCCTCTAGTTTCTAGGATATAGATGCTTTATTAAATAAGAATTACACGCTGTTTGGAAGTTAATGGTGTCGTCCATCTGGTTTACTAATTTCTGGGATAACAGAGACACCATATTGCTTGTCTCCCCACCTTAAAGATCAGGGGGTTCCCGGGGCAAGCAACATGAAAGCAATGTTAGAAAAGAGGATTGTGGGTAATGCAAAAATGGTTAAGTGCTCTGTGTGTTTTTAGATGACTGTTGCAGTTCAGTGCAGGTTTGGCATTCTGGGTAATTTATATTGTACCACCCCCCCCCCCCCCCCCCCCAGAAAACCCTCTGATATTATAGGCCCATTTCAAATTATTATTTAATTACCTCTCCCAGTCCAGGTCTGATCATTTAGATTTATTAAGAAGAGAAGAACACACATTAAACCAAGGGAAGAATATAGATAAAAGATAAATCCTTGTGGCTGGATTTTTTCCTTTATCGGCCCTGTTCACTAAATGCATTCAAGATAAATCAAATTGTTTTTGCAGTATCTTTGTAACTGCGACTCTTTACATTAATTCAGTTGTCATACATAACTAGCGTTACTATTTTGGGAAATGAAATACAGCGAGGAAGCTGAAAAAAACACTTTCCATTCCTAGGACTGAGCCACGTATATATTAAACAGTGGTTCATTGACATTACTCTCTTCATGGGCTATGTGTGCTTTGTAACATGATCGGAAGGACACTCCATAAGCAAATTAGAAATAGAATTAGGGGAATTTATTTTTATACCACTGGAAATACAAACAGAGAACAGAACAAATTCTGCAAACCTAGATATTTTAAACCCTGATGATTTAAGGTGGGTACACAAACTAACGTAAAGCCCCAATACTATCGGATCCGACGCTTTCGGCGCTTTATCGTTAGTGTGTGTAGCACATTTCTGAATGATCGCGACGGACAAGTCGGCCTCACGATCGTTCAGAAATGGCATAATATTTCCCTCACCAGTGGCTGCCTCTAAGAACGCTCGTGAGTCATCTGGTCCCTGCTGCTTCCATGACCTCAATAAAGACAGCGACATGCACTGTGGGAGCTCTCCCCCCCCCCCCTCCGAACTCTATCTTTTTTGCCTGGTGCCCTACCTTTAAAACCCTTTTATGTCGTATAGGGCAACTTATCCCACCCCCAAACACAAAGTCCGTTTGTTAAAAAAAGCACCAGAACTCTACTTATAGTCCTTCGCTCTTTAATACAATCAAATCGAAATTAAATAGAAAATGTCATTTTAATTTTTTTTTTTTTTAAATTTCAATTGATTTTACAAAATTTAATTTTGGTTGATTATATGCAAACAATAAATCTATTTAAAAGCAATTTGGAATAAAATTTTATAAAATTTAACTAAATAAACTAGCCATACATGGGATGAATGAAAAAGAATCAATTGCTAGTTTAAGTTTCAATGGGACTAGGGAACTGTCATAACCCAAACACATTGGCAGTTCTCATTCATCTCTGTAAAGTCTAACATTTTACTACTTGATACTGATGATGATGGTTCAGCTGTTGCGGGGGAGGAGAAGTCTAGAAGGTTGAAGGTGATTGTACACTTGGTATGGGGTAAAGAGAATATAGAGCATCACTGGGGTATTCCCAAGACATTACACAAAAACTTCCTGTGTTGTCCAATTGCAATTGACTTTATGCTCTAATGTTCCACCCCCAGACTGGGGAGAGAATGTTGGCAGACACATAAACTGGATAGCCCTCTATGTAGGTTGATTTGACATTCAACATTTAACCAACCTAGAGGGAGATGCAATAAATTTCAGTATCGCAACTGCCCTGCACTTGTTCCTGTGATGTAGTAACCACTTTGTGACTGTTATTGCATCGTGTATATGCGAGAGGTAAGTTGTAACCCTTTGCACGGCTTTAAAGCCACAATTGAAAAGGATTTAAGTTTGGTGCAAAAAACGTGTGCAATTATCATCTCTAAATGTATTGCATCGCTTGCACTGAGCTATTTCCCAAAGTCTTTGGAAAGGGTGCAAGCAATGCAAAATGAGTAAAAAAAACTATATTACATCGGTTAGCATGGGTTTTGCACTTATTTTTCCCTTTAGCACGGGATATTGCATCTCCCTGCTTATATCGGGCCTGTGTATGTGCAAGGCAAGAAACACATAGCATGTTAATTGATTGTAGGTGCATGTTACAAATAATATGATATTAAAGGACACCCTCTCCTCACCAGATCGTTCCCAGGGTGAGGACCTAAACAGATAGGTCCTTGCCCCCTGGGTTCTCTCTAAAGGCTCCATAATGAGAAGCCGCTAGTCTAGCACCCTGTTCCCACAGCCCAGGACTGTACCTTGCTGAAGCTTTTTCCGCTTGTGTTAGTGATTAAAAGAGCCTCTTTTTGGTCTGAAAGCTGGTACTTTTGGCATATTCTTACCAGCACTGGCACTGACATCCAGGCCGGGTGGCAACCCTAGAAGTGGTTTTGAAATTAATTGAAATTAAGTTTGATTACATTGCATATGGGTATTGGGTCCAAAAGGCTAAAGTGGCCATACACGGACCAATCTCGACAAAACGATCACCTGATTGTACAATTTCTTGTTTTTTTATTTCTTAATAAGGCCAGTTTTCAGCATTATCAGGAAAGAGGAAAACTTTTTATTGGACCAATCCCGATTGTACAATTAGGATTGGTCAGTGCATGGCCCACTTAAGATGAGTTGTATAAACTGATGGTCCAAATGATAAACTTTTCCTACAGAAGCATTACAGAGAATATAGAAGGAAATCAGTAGAGGCTGTTAAAATGGTGGAGATTGAGGCAGACAGCAAGACGAATGATAAATAGGTGGTTTTCACCAACAGACCATAAGTGAACATTTAATCAGTCGTTAGCTACTGACAATCAATCCTACTACAGTTACCCCAAACTGTCCTATAATTCTAAGATTATTACACAGTGGAGACCAGCAGCTTTAATATCATTAAGGCAATTCCTGCTTTCCCTACCAAATTCTCCCTCCTCACACTCTCCTTCACCTCGGCCTCCTGGGTCTGCTCTCAGCTTGTAATGTTGCTCTCTGACTCTAATCATCCTTTACTCACCTCATTACTGTGAGTGTACCAGGCAAACACAGGGATCTGCACATCCTACTTACATTGACATCTATGCCCCACATCCTTCAGGCTCCATTCACTGACAGCCTCTGATCCCCTGACTCAGATAAAACCTTTTTATCTGCCAACAGCTAACCCTTTATCTCTGGTTGATTATAATCTGTCAAAACCAGGACACCTGAAACAAAAACCAACACTCCCAAATCTAAACAGCTTTCCTAGGCCGACACTGATATTCCCCAGCACCGGGACTCTATTCATTCCATGTCACTTGTAGTAATGTTAGACCTGGAGGAGTGGGCTATTTCCACCACACTTAGAGATAGATGGAAACACCTCGGGTTTCAGATATTTACTGTAACTGTGTTTGAACTCCAGACAAACCTTATGTATTTGTCAGCAGCTCTGTCACTGAATCCAGCTTTAACATGTAAGCTCTATGTTGCTGCAATGTATTAGAAGAATAGCACTACAACGTTTTTGCTCTTTGAGCTATGCTCATGACTTTACAGATTATATAACAGGCAATAGTTTTGTGTCTATGGCATAGAGCGTTTAAGGGAAAATACACTGAGTGTTTACATTTTGTGTGCGTATAATGCAGCAGAACCTTTTTAAAGGGCATGTCTCCGCTGAAAATAAAAATACATACTTACCTCCTCTACCTTCCAAATTTCCAGGACTCCATGACTTACCTGCCTGAAATTCCTGAAGAGAGAGATTCCAGGGTAAGCTATCCTCTTTGATGGACCTCTACATCCTCTGGGGAGCAGCACTGAGTCATGGCCATGATGGAGGACATCTTGGCCAATGAATAATTGCTGCAAACTGAGCCACCCAATTTGAACATATAGAAGCATATGGTGGTAGTAATCATATTGACCATTGAAGAAGAGGATGGCTTACTGTGACTCACTATCTCTCTTGGGAACATCAGGCAGTTAAGACACTGTAGCAAGCTTGGGGTTTGCGGAGGAGTGGAGGTAAATATAAATTTTCATTTTGAGGGTGGACATGCCCTTTAAAACAGATACTAGTATTGCCCAACTAATCAAAGAAATAAGGAATGATTTCTCAATTCCAAAATTCCAAAAATATTGGATGGGGACATACAAAGTTACTCCTTTATGTCCCTGTGGCCAATGCATGTTTCGAGAAGTGCTGGCTTTGCGTATGTAAGAAAATCCTATATTTCCATGAGGTGTTTTCAATTAGAATCTTTGGGAATGACAATTCTTATTACATACAACTGAACTACCCCTCAAAAGTAGATGCTCACATTTTGTTCCTTTGTTGATTACACTGGAAAATTTCCATTTACTGTAATGGGAAGAGACTTCTGGCAAATCAGTTTGTTTTGATCACAATATTTCTGTACAGTAAACAAAACAACCAGTGTGGACAAACCATCTGACCTGCCTTACTTTACAAAGTCAAAATGTGACTAGCAAGGTGACTCCCAGAAACACCTGGTATTGCATATTTTACACTCTGCCCATCTTTCACACACAAATCATTGTCATGAAGTCAAAGAAAGCCTTACAACTTAAAAAAATAAAATGTGCTGATTATGGTTAATTCTAAAAGATAATAAATTGCATAATTTATACAAGAAATTATATTTTGCCTGTATGGTAGAAGTCTAAGTCATAGTTTAGTCCTAAAAACTGTACATAAGACTGTGTGCTGCCCATGGTGCCACACCAAGCCAGGTACTCAATCAAGATCATTGCAATTGAATCAATTGAATGTTTTCCAATCAAGATCATTGCAATTGAATCAATTGAATGTTTTACAATCAAGGTCATAGCAATTGAATCATTTGTGAAGGTTCTCATTCTCATGGTATATCTGTTGTATTCAGTTAGATCAACTGGACTTACTTTGTAAAGTAAGTTGATCTAACTGAATACAACAGATATAGCAATTGAATCTTTTCTGCAAACATTTTTCAGCCTTAGGAACATTTTCCAGTAGTACACACTTTATCGTTACTGTGTATAAAGGACAATTATTGCCCCATCTACTGTTGATAGTACCCAGGATACTCAGGCTGAGGAGCTAAACTGCTAGGTCCTCACCCTTGTATTACCTTCATTCTGCACACAAAGCCTCCAAAACTGGCTTGTGAAAGCTGGGCTGTTTTTTTTTATACGAGTTTCGGTGCTATAATGGCCTTTCTTCCACCCAGTTAGCCTTTGCATCTATTTTATGAAAACGTGGGACTTTTGATCATCTGGTTTTTACTTCCAATACTTGTATGCATGCATTCATGGTCAACAGTTTAATAATATTTGTAATCTATTGTATACTTGGTTGTGATTTTAGTGGAACATTTTTATATTAAATGTATTTACTCTTTCCTGATCCCTGCTATTTATTATTATTGCCAAGTTGATGCATATTAATTCATTCCATTATTACTATTCATTAGTATAAAAACTGTAAGGAGAACTAAAAAATTTTTTTTTAGAATCCATTATCTGAAAGCACCCTTAAAAACACCAATAAACTGCGAATTACCACACCAATAAATGTTGTTTAAGTCAATTTTACTGTAAAGAACAAGATAATTGTGTGTATGTGCACTGTCTGGCCACACCTCCTGAGTTCAGTCACATGCTTCCCTGCCTAATATAAACAGGATTGGCAATAAGGTACTAGTAGATGTGACCTGCTGTAATAAGTTCCTGCAATAGTCTAGGATTTGGCATGTGCAAAGTACACAATGGTCAATGACCACATTGTGCGATGCTGGAATGCTGGGAAATTATTTTTATATCAAGGTGCTCTGTCTTCTAGAATACTGCCACGAATAAAAAAAAGCAGCAAATTTTGCAAAACTTATCGGTGTCACTGCCAAACCATTTGGTCATGATTGTACTAGTGGTTTCAGTTGTCCAGGATTTCTACTTTTTGAAATTGTATAGTTTTGAGGTTGGCTTACGCTTTAGCAAGTCAATGAGGCAACATTTGTATAGTATAGTAAGCTGGGAAATAGCATGGGTAATGTACCAATAGCCAAAATATTTGATCAAAATGACTTATAAGTAGAGACTTCCAAAAGTTTGGTCCGTTTTCGAACTTTCAAACTATATGTAAAGTTCGAAAACGGACCCATTAAAGTCAATGGGAGTCAAATAGTTTGAAAAGTTCTAATGAAATACAATTGAAATATCAGTGGTAACTTAATGTAAATGGCTGTGGGACCTGGGAAATGGCCTGGGGAACACGTTTGAATATCTAGAACTTTCAAAAAATCGATTTTATTCTCACCCGCAGTACTTTCGAGCTCCCATGTTCGAACATTCGATAATTATCCCATAAACGATTTGAAGATCGTTTGATTTTCGAATTCGATAATTATCGAAAGTCCAAGAAATCTGGGTCTGGGATAGTTCGAGAAGTCCAAGTCCGTTCGAACTCAATAAGTTCGTCTCAAACTCGGGTTCAAGTTCTAGTCCATCTCTACTTATAAGTACTGTATAAGGACAACAATATAAAAGCACCCAAGTATATGTAATGAATAAATACAGTACAAATATAAAGAAAAACAATTTTGGCTAGTGAACAACTGAATGGGGCCCTAAATGGAAAGCGGACTATTGGAATTCACACACAAGGACAATAAACTCCACTAGTGGGGCAATATAGTACTTTGCATAGTCTATAAATGAATTTAAAACACACTCTAACCAATATAATATCATACCTTACCTACAGCCCACAATCCAGTAATTGTCACACACTGCATTGGAAGTGTATTAATATTGCATTGCTACTTACCCAAAGGACCCACTTTAAAATCTGCAGATAGCTGTGTTGTTTTTGCTTTTTCCTAATTTCTTACTTATTTCTTACTCCCAAGACACTGCAATAGACTGGGTAAGTCTTTGCCAAGTCAAATTTTCCAGCAGAGATGCTCACAGCTTGAGCTTTCAGAGCTGAATGATAACAGTACATTATGATGGCATGTGGCCTGGCATCCTTGCACATTCCCATTAGACATTGAGCTTTTATGTAGGACAAGCACCCTCTGCACTGAAGTCATTGTTCGATGTCCCTCCTTGTGTAGACTGTCCAAGTGCCCTCTATATTTACTGGCTATGTGCAGATGTCAATTGGACTAATAGTTAAACACCGGTATATTTCCTTAGTCAATAATAAAATAGTTAAACGACATGTAACTTTCCCCCATATATTTTGAAGTTTTGAACATCAGCCCAATTATATTTCCCATTGGAATGTCAATGTGCTGTTTTCTGAGATGTAGAAAGTCATTTTCATTTACTTGCCACTTCTAGCTGGAATAATAAGATTCTCCAATGGAAAGAACTATTAAAGTAAAAGGTCACATGGCGGAGGGAAGCCAGTGAGTGTTGCTTACGCTCATAAGAAACATAACCAGTAGCCTTAAAGCACATTAAAATGCAAATCAATGGGTTTATTTAGTGAAAACATTTCTAACTATGACATCTGTTGACATTTTGGCTGCTTTCGGTCATTTTGCAAAAGTGTAATGCAAAAAAAATGTTATTAATAAAAGTGAGCAAAACAGTTGCAGGGTGCACAGCTACATTATGGGTAAGGGCTGGCTACTTGGTTTGGAAGCTGATTTAATGCCAGACTAATATACTGAAATTCACCAGCCTGTCCAATTTTCCAAACTCCGTTAGAAATGTTTAATTGGATTGTGGTTTTCCTTCTGATCTCTGGGCTAACCAATTAAATTATTGTTATCAGGATGGACCAATTGCAGTTAGAGAACTTGTACCTTGTTAGCTAGTTGAAGAGTTACGGAGTAACACTACTGAGATAAAATGTAACAAAAGTGATGAAAAGGCAATACCTCTATTGATTTACAGAGATGATAGCCATAGCAAGCAAATGGAACTGTATATTGTGAAAGCTTGCTACGGATATCATTTCACTAAGCCCATAAATATATCTCCATTACATCTCGAAAGTCTTACAATGTAACTACTTGTGTACCATTGATGTGGTTGTATCAGTTAATGCATTTTACACCTATAAATCACTCAAACTAGTGAAAGAAAAATGTTTTTGCAATGGTGATTACTTTATGGCTTTGCTGAACTATTCCTGTTTGTTTGCATTATACCGTCTCAAGGACAGCGCCATAGATATAAAGCTAAAGGTGCAGGTGTAATTGGGAAAACCTGTAATTACAATAAAGGGAAAGATCACTTACCAGATAACATAAAGCAGCAAACAATAACTGGTTTAGCAACTAATGCTGGGTCCCATTATGGCCTGGATAAATTCCGGTTTGCATTGCCAATGCAATGCTACCGGGTAGTTCCCACTATTTGTGCTGTGCTGCGGTCCGGTCCTTTATTGGTTTGCATGTGTGCATGACTTTTGGTGCGGATCGCATGCTTGCCAATAACATGATTGGCCCAGAACACAGCACACACGGAGTATCCTGCACAGTAGTGCACTGCAAAAATTCTGCATGCGCCGCTGTGCGCGATAGTGGGACCTAACCCACAGTCTGAGCAGTCTGCTGCTGTACTTCTTCCAGTGCTTGTTACATAGAATGTTCCATAGATTGTTACATTGTTTTAACGTAGCATCAAGTGAGAAGAAGCATTTTTGTTTGTTTGTTTCAAAAAAGGATCCAGTTTGCACTAGTAGCACAGAGAGCAACTGTTTCAATATTAACCTTGCAGCTGCCTGAGGAGATTGCGGAGACGGGGTTTAGATAAAGTACTTGCCTCTGTCTGGGCAACCCATTCTTTTATCTGTTATACATTCTACCAAGAATATTTGCTGTTAAAAACGATATTTGCGATCACAGGTTTAAAGGGGAAGTTCAGTGCAAATACAAATGCTTTTCAGAAAAAAAGAGCAGTAATTTTCCATCCCAATGACCTTAATCTGCCAATTCAGCATTTTGTTTGTATGTAAATAAATGCAACCAAAATACTGACTCCCTGTTTGCAGGACCCCTAGTAGAGACCATTGTGGTCTTGCCCTTGACCCAGCACCAGGGTTGATACAGTTGCTCAGTAGAGATCTGAGCATCTTTGACCCATCCAACAGCCAATCAGTAGAAATTACTGTTAGGAACATTCCAAGGATGTGGTGCATCCTGGGAAGAAGAGGGACCATTAGAACCTGAAATGTCAGCTCACTAATGTCAACAGCAGGGAACAGCAACGGGTATGAAATCAACTGATTTTTCAAAATGGTAGAGAATATGTAGAATAACTAGGAAGGCATTACACAAACTAACAATTTAACAAATATTGATAATTTCCACTGAACTGTCCCTTTAAGAGAAGGCTGGCAACCAAAGTAGAAGATAGCAGTGGACCCAGTGAATATTTTTTAAGTGTGGTGTGGTGAGGTAAGTAACTACTGCAGTGTCTGTACCTTGACACATATTGATACATCTCATGGCTCTGGGGTTTGGAATACAGAAAATGTTCTCAGGTAGTCAAAGGCAGAGGCTGTGGTTTGCAATATCTACATTATTGTATATCTCATGTGCACCTACAGTAATAATAGACTTATGTCTCCTTATGCTTTAGGCTACTTACATGCAATCAGAGGCAGCAGTTTATGGGCATGTCCGCCCAAATCAATATTTTACTGTTATGTTAATAACCCCCCCATTTTTATTAAACTTACCATTTCCTAGGATGCTACTGAAAGGAATTACAGTAATATGCTGGTTATGAGCCACACAGCAGCAGAGGAAGTTGCTTCGTAATCGGCCATAAGGCATTAGCCTTGACATCATCATTAAGGTTTTGATCGACAACCAAAACCCGGAAGCTACAACACTGATGTAGAAGTGCCAATGAGGGATTGTGGTTTGTAAGTCCTTTCATGAGCATCCTTGGAAAAGTTAAGTATAACAAAAATGCGGTTGGGTGATATGTGATTGACAAAACTGTAAAATATAGATTATGGGGTGGACATACCCTTTAATATTAAAGATATATGGCATCATGAATCCACCCAAGAAAATGACAATATGGACAACAAGTGTTATTGCTGGATCCTGACAGTAAATATCTTTGCTAATCCACCCCCCCCTCCCAAAGAAAAACCTGAAGACTGAAAACCTTTTTAGACATGAAACACAATATGTCAGTAATATCGTCCTTTAGATTCTTTTTTAAAAAGGGTTTTCCAGTAATTGTTAGGAGACTTTAATGTCTTTCCATGACATTTACTTTTTCCGGACTATGTCTCCGCCACAGTGCCACCTTATTGACCTTATTACCTAATATTAGGCTCATGTGAACAGACAAAGCAGGTCAGTGGGCTGGTTTCTTCAGTTTCACTTTCAAAGAGTCCCAGGTAACACCCCAATCCCCATTCGCCTCTGGGAAGTATGAAAGAAATGTTAACGTCTCTTCCATCTGCTTAACGGAAAACAGACATGAGAAGAATAGGCTGACAGATTATAGGGTTACTGCTACTGCCCTTGTATAACCAATTCCAGAAACCACAGTATGAGCACCATGCATAGCACAACAAGGATGAGATTTCTTATTTAAACCCTTGGAGAACACACTGTATGGGCTCCATACGACACTAATAACCTTTATCCAATGAAAAATGCCATTTCTAACTATAAAAGAAGGAACAGCCTTTATTTATGTAGCACTGATAGTAGGTCACACCCTTTACATCCAGTCAGCCCTCAACCTTTAGTTCTTAAAGTGTAAGTTTTGATAGATATATATCTATTAAGATGTACTAAATTAAATACATTGTAAGTACACCACAGTTCACATCGCTGTTTTATTGTACATACAGCGTCTTCTTTATCATAATAAGAATAAGGAAGTTAAGAACAAGTTAATTTCGTTTTGGTCCAATCTATGGGCCATTTTTATAAAGGCCTGGCCATGTTACATGCCACATGTACAGCTTGCATAAACCCTTTTTTGCTGTAATTTTAGACCCAGTTGATTCTGATCTATTTGTATGCAAAACAGATCAGTCTGATTGATCGGATATGTTGGAAAATCATAGGCAATTATAAAGGTGCCACAGATTACTGATCAGTTTATAGATTTGTAACCTCATATATGCATCCAATATTCCACAATGTATATCTAGCCTTACATGTATGAAGCAAAAAAAGGAGGGTGGGTAGGAGGGTAGAAGCACATTTTACCGTTACCTTGGGAATTATAGAAGTTTATCACTTTAAAGGATATTTATCGTGTGTAGTAATATGGATCGGTCGGTTGGCCAGAAATATCTGCTGGTGTGGGGGGCTGGCCGCGACCGGACTCAGTCACCCGTTCATCTGATTAAAATTAGTTGGTATTCCTAAATTGGTTAGGTTTTCAGGATCAACTACTGTCTCAAAATGTATAAAAAGTCACCATATGAAGGACAATATTCAGTAGCAGAGCCTCTAGAGAAGAAGGACATCCAATATCACTCTCTACAGAGACTTGTATTCTGACAGACTTCTTGCAGGTTTTGTTATTTTGCTACCTACATTGAAAATTGTGAATAAAACTCTCTTCATACTTTTCTGACTTTGTGGCCTAAATTTTAAGAATCACTAAGTAAAGATTCTTCAGGTCCGTTGGTAAATCACGGTTTCCTGTGGGACCACACGATTGGTCACACGCACTGTCGCCTGCAGTCACTAGTGAAAAAAGAAAAAACAGTTAAAAAGAAAAGTACTTGGGACAGGGATATAGGACTAGTAATAACTACTTACCAATATTGTTTTGGGGGGGGGGGGGTACCAGCCAAAAGATAATGGATTCTGCCAGTCTTCCTCCTGGCTTCAGTACTATCTTTAATACAGCACTAACCTGGCTAAATGAAAATGTATGTGCTGTAGCTCTACAACGAAATGATATTGTGAGGTAGGAATAATCAATCCAACCTCCCTGTCCCAGGTACTTTTCATTTTTAAAAAGTAAAACTTTAGAGTATAGTTATCCTTTAATCTTTTATGTACTTACCTCCCTAAACTACAGCAAATCCCCAATACACTATGGAAAAGATCAGAGGAGAGGGATCCGGAGGATGGAGAGCTCCCCTGCGCATGCCAGAGTCCTCCATGAGGACACACAGACAGCTCCTACTCTTCACTTTCCTGAACTTCAAACAGGCAGAATCATAAGGAGGTGAGGGAAAGGTAGGGATTTTTGTGGGGCCAGTAGTGGGTCAAATTTTAGTTTTTTCCCTTTAAAGCCATGTAAAAGATTGCAAGTAACCACCTGCATTCACAAGATGTAATAACAGTCGCAAAGTGGTTACTACATAGCTGGAACAAGTGCAGGTGGGTTGCAATAGGCAAATTTATTGCATTTCCCTGTATGTATGTACGTATGTATGTATGTATGTGATTTTTGGATTAAGAATTATTCAGTAACTTATAAATCTGTGTCTCTGCTCTTTTTACAAATGCATTTTCAATTATATTTTTTTCCTTACATTTCCTTACAGTTTTGTATTTGGTCACTCACAAAGCTGATGGCAAAATCAAAAGCTGGACATTTGTTTCCATCCAGTTTTTCAGTCATTGGTAGTTTGATGGCCAATCGGAAGTGATTGTAAATATTAGCAACTTAGCAACACATGATGGGAAAGTGCTATAGATAATAATGATAGAAAAGGCTGAATATCTTGCACCAATGCAGTGTGCTACCAACCTACAGGTTACCAATCAGGACCTTACTCAGTGCTCAGGATAAGCTGAAGATTAGCTTGTGTGTAAGGCTCCACACAATACAACCCATTTTCCATCTGGAATGACCAATCAAAGACCAGTAACAATGGTACAGTAATTCATGTTGGGTTTGGTTGTTTTCAAAGCATAAACATGTCCTATTATTGCCACTTGTATGTTCAGCTTAAAGGGTATGTCCACCCCTTTTTGTAATTTTTTCTGTAGTGTAGGGCTACCTCCCCCAGCCCCTACAACTATAGTAATATTTGCAGAAACTCTCCCGATCATTCCTTGCCTCTCTCCTCCGACGTTCAGTCACGGCCCTCTGTTTGCATGAAACTGCAAGCAAGGGGCCGGACAGGCAGCCGCGTCCATGGTTGGCTGAGAGAACCATTTGGAGCTGGGATGTAAGGTAAGGAATTTTATTACACTACACAGTGGGGCCAGTAGTGGGTTTAATTATAGTTTTGGGGGTGGACATTCCCTTTAACTGATTGTGCGGTAATATCAGGGCTGAAGGTGATTGTCCCAGTGTAATCCCTACTAATGCAGCCCATAATATCTTACCAAAGTTTTCTGATCAAATGATTCTTCATGGACCTTAAAACTGCTCAGTCCCCCAGTCTTTGTATTTGTTAGATGACGTAAATATAATTTGTGGACTTTGGACTTTCCTTACATACCATTGTCCAGGAAACGTTTATTTATCTGTTCCTTGCACCCCACTGTCAGCCTCTCCCAGTCTGATATATGAATAGCTTGGAACTGCACATGCATTAAAACAATCTGATTCATTGTTCACATCTGAACTCAACACCCTGCAGATTTTGGGTTTACACCGAATTCTGGAAAACTGATGCTAAGATCTTTTACAATAAGATGTAATTGCTGAACACATCCTAGTGGTCTTTAATAATGGTTTAACCCCATTAAACACTAATCCAACACACTAGTCTGTTATTTATATAACGCGCCTCCATGGCGTAAAACCAGGTAACAGGGTAGACCATGTGATACACCACTGTGTAGTGGCCAAATGACAAGAGTAAATGCAGTGGGCACTGTCTATGGTGTTTGTGCAGGTTTAATAAATAAGTTCTATCAAATATATAAATATTAATCTTATCCCATTCATTCTGTCAGTTTAAGAAATACATCTGATGACTGGTTGATGCATTTAACGGGTTAAGTGTTGACTTTCTATAGGTGGTCCCTATTCAATGGGAGCAGTAGAACACGCTGAGAGTGTAACATTATTCCAAGGGTGTGAATCCAAGCACAACACCGTGCTTAAGACTCTCCTGGGGCAAAGGCTACAGGGATCAGGCCTCACTCCTTCATCTTAATGGGAGGCCAAATATGAAGATATATATTTGTGTACAGCTGGGTCTAATTCAGGGATACACATTTATTTTGAGCTCCAGGTGCAATAGAATAGCATCATTCAACATCCCTAGCAAAACTAGTTAAATGTAGTCCTGGATTATTTAATGAATATTTAAAGGTTAACAGGAGTGTGTGCTTTAGCTGCCTTGTGTGAACTGTATGAATGTGTTTCGTTCTAAGAAGAATTAGGCCATTACGGCTCCTGGATGATTCTCCTTGATCATTGCCATGTCCAAACTGGGCTAAGTCAACCTAGGTATGCAAAGAATGTCAGGCCATATGTGAGGATATGCCCATATTATTATCAATGCCTTATAATGAAATTCAGCCTAGAAATAACAGAACAATCCATTTTGTTAGTATAAGAGATTTCTGATAAGAAAAATCCCCTGTGCCCACACAGCCAGTCAGACTATCCCACCACCAGGACACCCCCAGTGTCTCTTTAGCCACCCATGAAACAAAGATAAAAGCAAAGAAAATCCAAATATAGAGGAGTTGAAATTATTTTGATGAATGGGCACATGGTTTGATATTTCCTGTTTGGCTATTGGCTTAATGTTCCCTTGTGGTCTCCAAGTCTGACACTAATAGTAATACCTGCCTATCTGCTTACCTTTTCTGTGTTCTACCGTGTACCATTGTGAGCATTATGTAAGAAACAATGCACCCCTTACAGTGCTATATAGAGATATTATGTCACAGACCAGTTCCCTTACCATGTATATTTTATACAGGTCGTAGAAATTCAAGGTGATGTAATATTATATGACACATAAGTGTTCCAAAACACAATGGGAGCAAAAAAGAAATATTACCTCATAAAAAAATCAATCATCTATGTAGCTATTATTTAGTGGAATATCACCAACTGTGACGGTATTGCTGGGGCAGACTGATATTTGTCCCACAGGGATGCTTAGTGGGACATAGCGGGGGTGGTCCAGGGCAGGTCGGAGCTTCAAAAGGCCCTGACCAGGACTGCCATGTGCAGTTGTTGGGAGGTACTGTATATGTGGATAATCTGCCCCCTAATGTAAATTAGAAGATAGAAGTCGCCAACAGAGTCATTTATTTTGATGCTGCCAAAATGGTTTCAGAAAATGGTTTCGGGAATATATGGATGCTCAGCTTACGTTTCACTAAACAGGATTCTGAAACCGTTATGGCAGAAACTGACAGATAAAATAAAGCGGTGGGGCAGATTATTTTCTTGAAATTTACTAATAGCGGGTAAAAATCTGTCCACCACCACTGCCCAGCCACGTGAGTGTCTGGTTTGGGAGCAGGAGCATAACTATCAGGGTAGCAAACGCATGAGGGCCTGGGAGACAAGGTGGCCCTATCTTGTTATTTTCCTATGACAGATCCTAGCCTCCTCCCAAAAAAACACTGTGGATGAAGCACAGATAGGGAACCCATCATAGTTTTGCTGAGGGGCCCAGTGATTCCCAGTTACACCACTGTTGTGTAAGCACACAGGGTACCATTTATCCGAAGGGCAGCCCTGGTCTTTAATGTATATTAGAAACCCACATCACTATACCTATCAACTGCCCTGGGATTTCCCCAGGACAGACACCAGGGCATGACTGAACGTCCATGCAGGTTAGTGACAGGACTTCCATGGGAAATTCGATTTCTCTGCTTCTTGGGAGTGCTCAATGATGCCTATGTTCACCAGGAGTTTCCTGGAATTTTGTGTGCCAGTCCAACAATAAGGAAAAACACATTTTAAATATCCTAAATTTGACACATAAAATTGAGTTTCTAAATGCTCCAAAAAACATTAAGTTTAGTCACAGTCATGAAAGACAAACCTCAGCTACAGAATTAGAATTACCCACCAAGGTTCCACTCAGTCTCCTATTTCCTATCACTCAGACAGCCAAGAGCATTTCTTGTGTCCTGTTTAGTTAAATATAATTTCTTGTTTACAAGACTCCTCCAGGTTTGCTGTTTAAACAGGAGGCAGATGCTGCCTGGTGAAGGAGGACAGTGACTGCTTAGGACTCTGTGCCTTGGATGGATGCCCTGTTTATCCTTACACTTCCCTTCGAACTGCTAACCCTCTTCTGGGGGGTCTGTACACATTTTGCTGTGTGGGAGCTCCAGATGCCGGACAGATGAACAAACCAGGATAGAGGATCCCATCATTTAACTCATTATACAGCTATAAAGAGATACAGGGGTTCACAAAGTCTCTACCTACAGGGAAATATTAAAACCCCCAAGTAACATTGTAGGGCAACCTTGGGCACAGCTGGTTTTAACATGGACAAAAAGGATATTCCTTCCAATATACCACCATTACTGAGATATGTCCATGGTACAGTGTATTACAATGTCATGTTGATTTTAAAATAAAAACTGCCCACCGCCATCTGATATAAAATTGTCACAATTTTTGGTAATTATCTAACCTTTTAGTATTTCCTCAGAACCCATTCCGTATAAAGGGAAAGTTCATTATAACAGTTTTGTCATAACCATTGGTATACGTACGTTATATGACATGGCTGTTTAACTGTTGTCCAGTTGCTAGAGAAACTGCTAGAACAATTAGAAAGCCATTTGTGGTGCAGCCAGAAAAAGAACAGTAGAAATTTTACAAATAATTTTAATACTAAAAATTAAACTAAATCCCCCCAGTTTTTGGTTCAAAGGCCAAACTAGTCCCAAAATGGGAGGTTTAGTATATTATGAATCCAAACACCATTGAAGTCAAAACATTCTGTTGATTTTAAGCCCCACAGAAAGAAAAATGTACTAAAATGGGTTGATAAGCCCAATAAATGTCTGATGATAGGTCCTGGAATGGATGTCACTAGAAAGATGAAAGATGTTTTTTCTGTCAGAAAAAAATCTTATTTAAAAAACCTACCCTGCGTCCATGTCTGCCCCGCTTGGCACCACTGTGCATGCGCCCGCTTCTTCCTGCGGGCTCGCAACGTACGCACGTGCGCATGCACGAGATTTATGGACATCGCGAGCATGCGCATGTCCATCTCGAGCGGTCACCACAAACCTGCAGGGAGAAATGGGCACATGCGCAGTGATGCCAAGCGGGTCAGTGGGTGCTATGCTGTACATAACAGGTCAGTAGGTGCTGTAATGAACATAACAGGTTATTAGGTGCTGTAATGGACATAACAGGTCAGTGGGTGCTGTAATGGACATAACAGGTCAGTGGGCGCTGTGATGGACATAACAGGTCAGTGGGTGCTGTAATGAACATAACAGGTTAGTAGGTGCTGTAATGGACATAACAGGTCAGTGGGTGCTGTAATGGACATAACAGGTCAGTGGGTGCTGTAATGGACATAACAGGTCAGTGGGTGCTGTGATGGACATAACAGGTCAGTGGGTGCTGTGATGGACATAACATGTCAGTGGGTGCTGTGCTGTACATAAAAGGTCAGTGGGTGCTGTAATGTACATAACAGGTCAGCGAGTGCTGTGCTGTACATAACAGGTCAGTGGGTGCTGTGATGGACATAACAGGTCAGTGGGTGCTGTGCTGTATCTATCTATGATCTGCCTATCTATATATCCATCTGTGATATATCTGTTGAATTCAGTTAGATCAACTTGACTAAAAGTTTAGTTCTTGAGGACATTTTGCTAGTCATCGGACTGGCTTTCTCAATTCAGGTCATCATTCTGAATTGAGAAAGCCAGTTGGATGACTAGCAAAACATCTTCAAGAAGTAAACTTTAAGTCCAGTTGATCTAATTGAATACAACAGGTAAACCATGACCTGGATAAATGAGAACCTTCACAAGCAACCATTTATGATCTATTTATCTATCTGTATCTCTATCTATCTTCTCTAACAATATGTGTCTATCTATGTCTCAATCTTTATCTATTTACATATCTATTTATCTACTTCAGTCTCTAAGTTTTTGGTGGGCGTGGCTTAGACTGGACGTGGAAAGGGCGTGGTCACACAATTTTGCGGCGCGCTATGCGCACCACATATAGGGGGCCCAAGTGTGTACTACAGCCAGGGTCCCAAAATATGCTTAATCTGCCTCTGTGTAGGTGCGGGTAACAATGCACATGTAGCAGCTTACATATGTATTTATAAAGGTTATGTAGCAGTGTATATGTGTGTAGAAGTGTGTGTGTGGGTGTGAATTACTATCTGGGGTGAGTGGCTGCCAATGCCCTGTTCTCCTTAGCTTGGAATAAGGGCAAGAGGACCAGAGCACATTTAGCATTGTATATGGTTATTCAAAGCAGAATATTTTTATGTGTGTGTTTTAATTAGGTTCCTTCTCAATAAATAGGTAATTAAACCCCACCCATGTCATGCCCATACCCATGAGTATGTGTAACAGAATGCATATAGCAATGTATGTGTTTAGAAAAGTGTGTGTGAGCTCTAATGCTGGTATTTACTGGATTGATAAGCAGGTCCCTGGTTCTCTCATAGGCACAGTGTGGATTAGGTGGCATCCATACACATAGTCGAAAATAGACAAATCAGTTATTGCCTTATGAATTCCATGCAAATGATCTCCCAGTACTTACTAGGGAGACAATAACATTCCCTGTATGTATGGTTTCTCTAACAACCGATCCCAAATAGAGTGGAGAGATGTCAATTAGATGAGTGTAAAGGCAAGTTGTCATTGATTATTGACACATGGAACCCCTTGGTCCCGAAATCCGATTATGACTTTAGAGCCTATTTTTTTATAATTATCGAACGTTCGAGGTTTATCGCAAAATAGCCTCAAAAGTTCGATAATCCTCGAAAATACAATTGGAAAGTCGAAATTAGTTTCCGATCATATTTTCGAGGATTATCGAACATTCAAGGCTATTTTCGAAAATAGCCTTGAACGTTCGATACTTATCGAAAATGGTCTCCGAAGTCCCAAATGTCTGTTCCGTTTTCGGATTTTCGGATCTTCCGTATTTTCCGAGATCCGTAAATACGAAAAATGGAACGAAACAGTTTCCGACATCTCTAGTTAGAAGATAACTTTGCAAAGTACTGCATGGGTTAACATATGTTTACATGAAAATAGACCTGTTAATACTGTACCTTACAGTTTAATCTATAATCATGTCAAAGTATGTCAGGATACCAAGAAGTGGCTTTTAAACCAGATATGATCTTTGATGGTAGAACCCATGTCAGGTTATAAAAGAATTTATACATTTTCCTTTGGTAACGTGATCTACCCTAAATAGCTGACACAGCGTGTTTATAAGTGAGAGGTTAAAACAGTAAAATGACTTCTCTTTAGGCCTCAACTTCTGGAACTTTTTTAGGCAGCCATATTACTTAAAAAGTCCCCAGAGGGTCATTAGCCACTTATTGCATGTATTTTACTATGTCAATCACTAACTGTTTAACCAGTAAATCCAGCCATATTAGTCTCCTTCTGCAGATCCTCCCCTTGTTGCTTTTTGGGAATGTCCTCCAGTGTTGGGAGGTAAGAGAGATGCAGATATTTTATTGTACTTGCCAGTGTTTATATAACCTGTGTTATGGATTCACCATTGCATGAGAATGATTAGTCATCTAAACTAAAATAAACCTGGATAAAATAGTTTTATGGCAGACAGGAGTAAGTACAAGGCAAGAGGCACACCAGGAGGTATAAAGGGCAACTGTGCTCTCCAAATAAGTTAATCTTAAATAAAAGCCTGCAGTCTTTCCTTTCCTAAAATTTGCCCTGAAGGACATCTGGGATTGCAACTTGTGTTAAGGGACAATTATACTCACCTCCCCCTCGTTCCTTTCCCCCCATTTCTGCAAAGTACGCACAGAGAGGACCTAAAACGCTAAGTCCTCACCTCTGGGTACTTTACAAAAGTCCTGCACTACTTACTTGTAACCTCCCTCGTTGCTGCAGTCTGATCCTCCCCACTGGCACTTTTAGTGAGATGGATTTGGAAAATGGTGAGTATACCGGTAATTGTCCTGTAAATTACATTGGGGGTAATGTTCACATTTCCCGCTTCCAGTAGCTTGGGTGACATCACCTGACCATCTGCTCCTTCGCTGTCCATGGGGTAGAGCATGCTTTTAATGCTGGTAAAGACAGGACATATCTGCACAGACTATAAAAGTAATTGACATAGCTTGGTCACCTGACTACAAGCTGAAAGTAGGAAGTATGCAGGAAGTTATATTCCTAAACCTTTCCAGCTACTTCTCACGTTTACCAAAGGACATGGTCCAGGGTTTATTTTAAAGGTACAACAAAGGGGCTTTGATTTCACCCGAACCTATTTGAAGACCACAATTGCCCTTTGAGCATTAAGGGGCCCACTCAACATCCATCTCTTTATGTTTCACATGTTTATTAACTTGCAATGTCTTTTTCTCCCCTTGCCACTATATTTAAATTTTGCCTGGTAGTATGGATGGTACACAGTTACTGTATATTCCTGCGTATAAGACTACTTTTTAGCCCCTTATAATGTTCTGAAAAGTCGGGGGTCGTCTTATACGCCGGGTGTCACTGCCTTAAGCCACAATTACCTGCAGTGGAGAAAACGAATGGTGCGGCGGGGCAGCTTCCTGGTTCGGCGGTCAGCTGACTGATGACGCGCGGGGAGCGTAGTGACGTTTGCTGGAGGAAACTGTGGGACGGGCTGGAGGTGGATTGCCGGATTATGTCACCAGGAACCAGGGCTGGAGGTGGATTGCCGGATTATGTTACCAGGAACCAGGAGGCTGCGTTTGGCTGCTACTCATGCAAGCGGCTGGATACAGGGGTGGGCCAGATGGATGGAGGAGGCATGATGTCTGTGTTTACCAATGTCAGAGAAGGAGGTGTTGGGATGCATAGAAAGAGGGGTAGTCTTATACGGTGAGTATATCCCAAACTCTATATTTTAACTGGAAAAGTTGGGGGGGTTGTTTTATATGCTCAGTCGTCTTATACGCCGGCATATACGGTACAGTTCTGAGTTAAAACTCCAACCCCCAAACTAAATTTTGCCTTCCTGCAGGGAATTGCTATAAACCTCGACCTCGCAATGTCTTAACCAATCACTGGAGCGGATGCTGGTCTAACCCCTCCTGCTTGACGTCCATGCACGGAAAAGGCACAGAGGTTAAGCAGAAAGCAGTGGGGGAGCGAAGGTAAGTACATTTGGGGATGGCAGTGAGTGCTATAAACCTTGCGAGATCAAGGTTTATAGCAATTCCCTGCAGGATAGCAAAATTTAGTTTGGGGGGTGGAGTTGCCCTTTTAAAAAACACAACAGTCCATTATGTTCAACCTCTCCACACACACACACACCCCAACCAAACAAAAAAGAACAGTCTCCTCCACTTAAATGATACATACCCCTCAGTACACCAAACTAGGTTACAACATTTGTGCCCACACAACACAGTCACCAGCCATAACCCTTAATATTATTCCTGTCCAAGAAGACAGCTAAGCCTCATTTTCAGATTTAGCCAACCCAGCATTTTCAGGTAGGGCATTCCACAACCCTAGCGCCCTCTCATTGAATAACCATTTAAACATTGCTTCAGCTGGAATGGCTTTTTCTCAAGTCTTACAAGGGCTTGAATGTCCACCCCCATTCTGGCCCCACTGTATAGTGCAAAAACATCCGTACCTTACATCTCTGCTTCTTATAGTTCCTCTGCAGTGCCTATGTAAAATTTAGGAAAATGAAGAGTAGGAGTTGTCTTACTGGGTAAATGTTTCTGCCTATTCTCTTGCCTCCCAAAGGTATTCTGGCATGCACAGGGAAGCCGATTCACCCCCTCCCTCCCTCCATCCAGATCCATCTCGATCATCTTAAGTTCTAGCATAAAACTTTTTTAGTATATAACCACATTTCCATTTTCATGGAAACCATACCTAAATAATATCATAAACTCAAAAACATGCCCCGTAACACCACACACTCACCGCAGCCTTCCATTTTTATGGCAACCATACATGAACATAAATAGTTTTACAGTCAAACAAAAAACATACCCCCAACACCACACAGACACATACATCTACTACTAACACACCCATACACCCACCCCACACTCTTGTTTGCATGGTAGCCATTATTAATTCATCAAATAAATTTATTTAATGATCATTAATGCACAAACATACCCCCTAACGCCACACAGACACAGGTAGACAACCACTGATACACTGCAACACCCAACCTACCCTTACGTTTTCATGACAACCATACATAAATCATCAAAATAATTAGTTTTAGCAAAAACATACCCCTTTACACCACACGGACACACAAAATTACTGATACAACCCAACACCCACATTTCCATGGCAACCATAGTTTATGACCATAGTTAATTTTATGGTCATGAATGCAAAAATATACTTACTAATGCACCCACCACACCCTTCCTATTCCATGGCAACCAAACACATAATGATAAAAAATATATGTATATAATCAGAATAAATTATAAGATGTTAACGCCCTCTCATTGCCATAATAATATTATTGAGTTTTAAAACCTGTTTCACAGACACATATTCCCTACTAAAGTGCAGCCTTTTAAGACAAATCCGAAGTTTTATTTTTGTTAGGTATGGTGACCGTTGGTATGTGAGATTTGCAGGGTGGGAAATTCCCTCTCCTAGTGGTGCCTCATAATGATTACTGAGAATGCACGATAGAACAGTCTGATAAAGGGGGAATCAGTTAAGAGCGGTAGGAGGATACAGAGCCTGAGCAAGGGGAAATATTGGATTAAAGACATGCAGCAATTCACCTTTTGTCAGGGGTGCCCCGTCCATGAGGCTAATTAAGAAATTGCTCAGGACATTTTCTACCTTTACAATAGAAGTCTATGTATGTGTCTCCCTCCTCACCTATAAGGAGTGATAGCAAGGGGGGCAGCACAAGAGCCCTTGGGTTATTTTTCATCCAGGGATATTTTCCCATTGCCATTTGGAGTCAGAAGGGATTTTTTCTCCCCTTAAAACTAGGTTTTGTTTCTGCCTTCTTATGGTTAAACTTGTTAGGTAGGGTTCAGGGGTATGCTAAATAGGTTAGACATAAAAAAGTATACTTTTATGTGTGTGGTTCACTATTAAACTATTTGCTTGTGCGAGTGCAACCCTCGTATTCATGTGATTCCTATATCGCTTATCCCTTGAGGGTGGGGGGCTTTGAGGGATCAGCACCCATCCAGGTCTAGTCTGCGTTTGGAATTATCTACATTGTTATCTTTATTCAACCTCCAATACTATGTAAAGCCAAATTTTTGCACTACGTATGAGATAATTACTATTGCTACTAGAGAGTGCTAGGGTTGAAGATATCTTCTGACTACCAGGGTTATAAGACCTGTGGATATGGGCAGGACTGCACCAATAGCAGAGAACAAATTCCTCTGGGTCCTCCTCAAACAGGGTCAAAAGAGGAATTTGTTCTCTGCTATTGGTGCAGTCCTGCCCATATCCACATGTCTGGGATGAGGCCGTTCCACCTGCCCCAGAAGCCAACCAACATTCAACCAGAAAGGAAACCATATTCCGTACCATATTTTTCACAATACAGAATATAAGGAGATATTACAACATAGATTACTTTGTTGGAAATATAAACTACTAACAATTAGTAGAGAGAGAGAGAGATTGGAGAGATTGGAGTCTGTAGGTTGTATTTATATTGGTAATTTTCCAATCAACACCACACTGATAGATCTAGTCCACACAGGCCCCAATGATTTTACTGTATATGGTCACCTATAGGTTTCAACAGAAACCTAGTGTTTCAAATAAATGGATGCATGGTGTAAACAATCCCAAGACGGTATGCAAATACATGGCAAGTTCCTGTGTTGTGTTGAAAGTTCACAAGTTAGAAATATTTCCTTACTAGAATATAACATATATGAAGACACTGGGGTTCTGCCATGCAGTAACCATGTGATATTTCATCATCTGTTTTTCAATAAACTTGACACTCCTTTCTACCTGGGTTGCATTGTTTTTCTTTTGGCTGATATAAACATTGTACAAGCAACAGGACTGACCTACCCAGAGCATGAATACAGAATTGTTTGCAAGATCTTTCCCTGAAATTCCTTCTGTGGACAATCTGTTGACTTAAGAGTTGTGTTCCAACTTCCCACTAACAAGTGCACTGGACCTTCCTTATCAGATAATTATTGAAATGCCACGAGATGAGTGTCTACATAAAGCTGTGTGACCTATTGGCTATTAATTACTATGGATAATCTCTAACTATGCTGGGATTCTGCTAACTTATGTTTAAAAAGGAATCAATCCAAAAAGTTATTTTATTTAATGTCATTTCTCTTTAACCACTTGTTAACGCAAGGGAATGGTGGAGGGATAATTATCCCAGGTTCACATGTTTGATTGATCTTCTCTGTGGGTATATAGAGTATAGACACTGCTGGTGGCTCTTCAGTTCTGATTGGAGAATCAGGTTTAACCTTTCCCAAAATCTCATTACTCAAGGCCCAGACAAAGATAAAGGAAACCTCTGGTCTGCTGTAATTTATTTAGTAACCTGTAATGTAATTTGATTAAATGAAAGCTTTTCCTCTAACAGTCTAGTATATCCATATAAATCTTGTTTTGGGACTGGAAGTCTGAAGCTTCACTTAGCAGAAAATATCCATTAGGCGATCTCATTATCTCCTGGTAATGCACACCAACGTGACATGGGGGAGTTCATATGGATTAAAGACTAAGGACTAGCTTAGAATCTTCATTTCTATGTCTATGTATATTGATACTGGTAATGAGTAGCCAAAGGCAGAAATATACAGATTGCACGAACTCTAACCACATGGGGAACTCGGAATATGAAGGGGGCTGAGCTAAGATAGTAAAGAATAATATCATTTTTATTAACTATAATTATTGTAAGCCATAATGTTTCCGTGTATATTTATATATATATAGAGAGAGAGAGAGAGAGAGAGAGAGAGAGAGAGAGAGAGAGAGAGATTGAAAGTTTTGGATCTGGGAAGCTCCACAATAAAATCCATTCCAATAATCTCCCAAGGGCGAGTGGGAATCGGTAAAGGACATAATAAGCCATATGGCCTCTGTCTAGGAGCCTTAAATCTGGCGCAAGTGGCACAAGCAGCGACAAATTCCCTGCAATCTTTAGCCATGTTGGGCCAAAAAAAAGTCTATTAAGGAGATCCAAAGTCTTATAAAATCCGAAGTGTCCCGCTAACGGTGTAAGCCCTGCAAAATAATCCTACGTAGCATCCGGTCATTATTTTATTACAATTGTTATGGGCAATAGTAACTGATACTGCAGCTCCCAGTATGTATCTTATAATACATTATATTAAAAGACAATATGTAGCATTTGGTGCACTGTAGCTTAGTGTTCCACTGCATAAGCAAGTACAACCGGGGGCATAGCCAAAATATTTACCATATGTCATTGTGGTTGTGTGGGTACTGCATTTATATTTTATTCTTGACTAACGCTATTCTCAAATGTCTGTATGTGAGTGGGGATTCTTTGCTTTTCAGTACTGGAATAAAATGTAATTAAAGCTTTCTGGAATTTTGTACAATACTTGCTCATATTAATATGATTATACATTAGCTTTGCGTTTCAAATTAACTTCAATGAAAACAATTAGAGTTGCGCTGTATTTTTATATTAAAATGAAATCAAATAGTCGTTATAGATGATTTATTTAGAGACACAAAGGAGTAAATTAGAGATGTTCAAATTACTGGCGAGATTGTAGCAGCTTAGGGTCTTACATATGCTGCACTTTTGCGCAACAAAACTATAGGTCAACAATCTTCTGATTATACTGATTTGCATAGTTAAAAAATAAAAGAACGTAAACAATAATTTACCGCACAGGGAGATTTGACTGGCGTTCCTTGGGATGCCTTGTCTCTGGAAATCTCATTAATTTTAATCCTCATCCACATTTACCCTGCTTTCTTAAGATGAGTGAAGTCTCAGGTTTTTTTTTTTTTTTTTTCTTTGTGGTCTGCCAAAGGGGGTCTTTCTGAGAAGTTTTTCTAAAGATTCTACAGACAAGATGAATAATGAAAAACTGAATGTCACTGTTATATGTGAGTGTCACTGTTATATTCCTATTGGATTTGCGTAGTAAAAGTAGTAAGTACAGAGGTTTTCTGGGGGGGGGGAGAGACTGTATTTGTCTGTTCTGTCTTTGTCTTTGTCTGAAAATCTGTTCCACTTCCAAATCCGCATGTGGACCCATTGAATCAATGGGTGTTAAAAAAAGTCCGAAGTTGTGCCTAAAATTAAAGTATAAAAAGGAATGGTAACTTACTGTAAATGCTTCGTAACCTGGGAAATGGACTGGGTAACGTGCCCAAAATCTTTATAATACACCGTCTAGTACCGGAAACTTCACATGCTTCCCGTTTATTAGTATCCTATTGTATTCTTGATATTTATAGAGATTTCTAAAATTTTGAATTTGTGATTTTGAAATTTCTAGGAAATATCGAATCTGTATTGTTTGATTTTTTTTTAAATCCAAAATGCTGTCGTTTTATAATTTTTCAAAAACAGTTTCTGCAGTTCAGAAAATCCAAAAAGTCAGAAACCTGAAGTCTGCATTCCAGCGGATCCGTGAAATCAACTTCGGAACCAGATTCATGTCAATCTCTAGTGATAGAGTAAGTAAAAGAGAGGGCCCCCTCTTGGTAAAAGGCTGAAACAATAATAGTGTAGATTTTGTACCTGCCAACCTTGGTTTTACCTTGTGCTTTCAAGTACCTCTTTGTCACCCCCTTTCTGGTTTGCAGAAAATGTTTTTAGTATTTTGAAAGGTAGTACAGTATATTCAGGTTTGCTCATTGGCCTATTAGCAAGAATATCAAGACAGATTGTATTACATGGAGGTTAGAGCTACATTATTACATCTTCTATAAACTTCTATGCAAATTACGCATTTAAACTAATAAAATGACTAGCTGCCAGCACGTATTATAAGTGGTATGCCACAGGGTTCTGTGTTGGGGCCACTTCTATTGTATCGTTGATTAATGTTGGAAGTAGGTACTGTCAAGAAGGTCCTGTGTTTTTGGTGATGCAAAACTTGTAAACCATTAAAGTTGCTTGGGTAAATTACAATTGTGCACACAGTGAAAAGGTGCTGCCTGGGGATAAGATCGCTGTTTATAATACATATTGGGCCATACAATAAACTATTGGGTGATTGTTCACCAATAAACAGTCAGAGGAATGCAGACGTCCCTTAAGCCCGGAGAAAGAAGTTTTTTGCTTCAAGCATGGAGGGAGCTTTTTATTGTGAGAACGCTAAAACTATGGAATTGACTTCCATTAGACCGTGGTGATGTTAGGTTCCTTGGATATTTTCAAAAGAAGCTTGAAAAGTTTCCTTTTCAAAAGACAGATAGCACATGTCAGCACTATACACTACTTTACACCATTTCAGTTTCACAAGAGATAATTTTTTCCTCCGAAGCAGATTTATATTTTTTGCTACATAAATGATTGTTAATCTCTATTTTAGATGCACTGCTGTATCACATGATTAAAAAATTTATTTTTATGATTAAATAACCTTTAAGTTGTGTATTGCCAACTTTCGAAGCCTGGAGGAAAGAAGATTATAAAAAGTAAACTTCTTATTGAATGTCTTTCTGTCCTTATGTGGTTGTGTCAATATGAGGGATGAGCTCCAATTTCGAATATGGGGGCAATATTTATAAATTTCAATATTTTCGCCATTTCACTATCGCAGGACATCGCAATGACAAATAGCGCTATTTCGCTATTTAAAAACGCTCATTTTCACTTTTGCCTTTGCAGAAAAGTATCACTGTGTGACGGTAGTTTTCACCTTATTGTGTTGTATCACTGCGAAAAGAGAAATGCTCTCTATGTAATGTCAGAGCTAATTTTGTCATTTTTAAAATTTAAAGCCATTTATAAATAGTGAAATTTCGACTTTTCCCACCTTTTCTCTTTTGCTGCTTTTTTGCAGTTTTACCAGAATTTTCACCAAACATCATTACTTACTGGAATGTTCCATTACATGACTATTTCTTACACAGCACTATGGTAGTTCCCATATATGAAAAACTGTTGATAATTAGCTGCAGTTGCTGAAATAAGCAATACTAAAATATGTTCCTATTAATTGAGTTTTACACTATTACCAATTTTTTACATATCTATAATAAAATAGAGAAAATTCGCCTTTTTGATTTTACACTATTTATCATATCTTTGGCTAAAAAAAAACACCAAATTGTTGGCTATTTTTACATAACAAGATAGATGTTCAGTGTGTATTAACCAATTTAGGAGTATTACCTATTTACATCATAGTTGCGAACTTTTTCAGCATTTATTAGTGCTATTTTTTGCTACATAATTTCGCTTTTGATAATTTTTAATACTTTGATGATGAGACAAGTTGAAAGTTTAAAAAATTTTGGTAAAGGCTGGTGGGGAAAAGCAAAATAATGCCCTTTATAAATTGTCCCTCAGACCCCCATTTGACTTTTTGTGGTAAATAAAGAAATTGGAACCGTAAAAAGAAAAGTGATCTTAAAAAACCAAAATCGCAGATCGTAATAGAGGAACATGCGCAAATAGTCTAACATCCCCCTGGGTACTTATTAGTATTAAGAAAAACTTACAATGTACTGACCATTGGCAGGCTAAATATATGGCCACTTATGGGTTTTCGCCACCTCAGACTTGGTGAATTTGCTGAACTTAACTCAGAATACACTTTTCAAACATTTTTATAAATATGCTTGAGCGGTTACGGCAGCGATGTATGGCAAAAAATGAAAAGCAGCGGTAATGACCTTTCTCCACTGGTTATCATTGCTTTATAATAGCGAAAAGTCTAAATTGCGAAAAGGCAGCGTTAAAGAAGGCGAAAAGTTAACGAACCTTTTATAAATATGCCCACTGATTTAGATTCTTTGGATTCTATATTTTAGAACTTTTGGAAAATTAGGCTGAGCATTCTAAAATTGTGGTGGAAAATCATGGTCAAAAGCAAAATCGTGGTTGGAAAGTCGAAAATTCTGTCAAAATTCTAAAAATTCCATTTTAATTGGGTTTGACCAAAAACTCACCATTTTTGTTTTTTTTTTAATTTCAATAAGCAATTGATACCTCTGCTTGAGATCATGGTCTCTACCCTCTATTCTCTATGAGAAGAAGAAGACCTATGCAGGTCCCTTATTTTTTTCATAAATACATAATAATCAATGTATGTATTCTTCCTTCCTAATTGTGTTTAATATACTGTTGGAAAGACATAAATAATTAGTACTGGATAATAGATAATTTGAGCTCCATAGATAACTGAAACAGGACAGAAAGATCATAGCATTTTAAGGGAATTATGACTCACAGTTATTCTCTGTTATAAAACAGGCAATAAAGCTGTTGCTTGACGAGACCGTCATTTATGATATTATATATATATATAATACAGACTGGTCGGCAGCACACTCAAAAAATACTCAGGATGCACAGCTGCAGATAGAAATCCAAATAAAAAATGTATGCAGCAGCATCAAAGAATGACATTAGCTTATGAAAGCTTGTATTGTATGTAATAACACTGCCACATTCTGTTCAGTATTGAACTATTAAAGTGTATGTCCACCTCTAAAATTGTTTTTTTTATATTTGTAGGGCCACCCCCAAATGTCACTTATATTTCTAAAAAGCCCTGGAAGATACTTACAGACCATTAAAGATGGGAAAACTTCCGAAAATATGTTTCCGCTCGAGGATTCGTGGATTTTCGAAAAAATTAAAAAATCCGCAAGCCGAACCATTAAAGTCAATGAAATAAAAAATCAGACATTTCTGCCTAAAATATTAGTTTAAATAGCAATGGTACTTACTATAAATGTCTGTGACACCTGGGAAATTTCCCCACCAATCAGCAATTGTTGGATTTCTTCATGCTATGGCCGAATTAGAGGGTTACCGAACGATACATTCAAGGGTTACGGAAATCGGCTGCTACATTCAAGGGTTAAAGAAATTGAAGGCTACTTTCGAGGCTACTTTCAAGGGTTACCGAAATTGAACGCTACATTCGAGGGTTACCGAAATCGAACGATACATTAGAGGGTGATGAATAACTAATTAGAGGGTTACTGAAATTGAAAACTACATTTGAGGGTTACCGTAATCGAAGGCTAATTCAAGGGTTACTGAAATCAAATGCTACATTTGAGATTGCTGAAAAATACCGAGCAACTCATTCAAGGTTTACCAAAATCAAGGCTAAATTCGAAGGTCATGGAAATCAAAGGCTACAGTTGAGGGTTATCGAAATCGACTGCTACATTCGAGGATTTCCAAATTGATCTGTGAATTTGAGGGTTATGGAAAACAATATTTGAGGGTTGTCGATTTGAAAATCCTCTAAATTTGAAAAATTCGGAAAGTGAAATTTACGAAAATCTGTCAGACCATCTCTAAGACCATCTTTCCCCCGGCACTCTGTTCCCATTTCTCTGCTAGCTGGAAGCAGCAGAGAGGGGCGGACCAGAAGCCACGTCTGTGATTGGCTGCCGCTATGCACATAGCTGAGGGAACGAAGAACTGTTAGTATGTTTCTGAGGCTTTTTAAGAAATTTAAATCAGTGGTTGGGGTAGACAGGATGGGTTGGGGTGCCCTACACACAGTAAATAGAAGGGCAGTAAATGGAAGGGCACCAAGCAGCCATAAGGCACCAGGAAAAGGGAGGGGGGAGGAGGAAGGGAGGGGGGGAAGGCTCCCTGCACATGCCAGAAACCTCTCAGAGACAAGGAAGCAGCAGGAACCGGATGACTCACTACAGCTCCTGCTCTTCACTTTGACAGCACTGACAGGAAAACTATAAGGAGTAGAGATGAAGGTAAGGATTTTTTAACACTATACAGTGGGCCAGTAGTTGGTAAATTTTAGTTTTGGGGGTGGACATGCCCTTTAAATCAGTATATACCACATATTTTATTAACTGGGAGATAAAAACTGATCTATGCATATAGCAGGTCCCTTTATATTAAGTATTTGTGCCAGTAAAACAATGAAAACCCTCCCAACCACGTCAAGGTATGGAAAGTCCTTACTAATTTGTTTTTTTTTCTGCTTGCTTCCCCCGAAATGTTGTTTCCCGATGATCTTTCCCTGTGGTTCTACTAGGTACAGTAATAACACATACAAGGGCTCATTTACCAGCAGGCGCTGTGCCTTTGTGGATTTAATATTGCAAGTTGCATCTCTCTATAATCATTATTATATTACAATATTAACTGTTGCGTGTCTCTTCTAACCAATTTTAATTTCTGATTACTATCAGAATTGGAAGACCATAGGCATCATTTACACATGTATAATAAAATACTGCAGTGTGGTAAAACCAACCAATACTGCACAGAATAGCTATCTGCCACATGGTCCATTTTACAGCATGGCTACATTTACACACATGGTTTAAAATTTTATACCTCTGTAAGGGTAATGTAATTGTTAAAGCATACTAGCCCAAATTGTCTATACTACACTTATAAATAGATCCCTTGGTGACTTGGGTAGTTCACACACTTAAAAAAGCATGTCAGCCACAACCTTTTTTCCAATGCTACAAGCTCTAAACTCCTCAAACTGGCCATTAAAAAACCACAAATTCACTGTCCCAAATCACTACCCCTGCCTACCCCCCGCCAATCATGGTTGTGATCACTGAAGGCACAACCAATGATTAACTGGGCTTCATAATATAACAATCTTTGGCAGCATGAGGGCACCTTTCCAGAGAAGAGCCATGTCAGTAAGGGCTAGGCCACACTGTGCGTATTAACATGCCATTTGATTGCGTGTTACAAAGCACATGCTAGTTGGCCAATTAGACTGGCCACACTAGGTGCGCTGGGGCACATTGAGCTGATCCAATTATCAGAGCACACGCGATCACCGTTTTTTGGTGCGTTTGCATGCGCACCAATAACGTAAATTACAGTAATCACAAGCAGGCGCCACATTCACAAAGCAATGTGCATGTGGCCTTGGCCTAAATCAGTATGGAAGGCTCCGATTATTTTTTTTTGAAGGGTCAGAGTGGTGAAGTTGTGGCTTGTATCTAGTGACTAAAAGGAGAGTATGTCAAAGTTTATGGTAAGTCCATTATTATCTTAGAGTTTTCAATATCATTTAAAAATAAATAAAAAAACCAAAACAAACATTACCATGCTCTATAGGTAGGTAGGCAAACAACAGGCAGAGGATTTTCTTAAACTGATTAATGTCAGAGAATCATTCCCTGGGGAAATTACTTTTTGAGTTATCCTGGCTACTTAACTTACATCACTCAGCTACATTATTGAGCAAAACATGACATACATTGTACATAAAAAGAGCAGTAAAAATGTTTATTCTTACATGGTACAAAGCCTGTAAGCGATGTAATGTGAGTACCTTGTGCTCAATCAGTGCAGATGTCTAACCATGTTGCTTGCATGGCATAACTTTGTGCCTAAGGCTTAACTAAATGCCCAACTCTATAGAAATACAGCACATACATCAATAGCAATTCAATCTTGTCACGACAAAACGAATAAGCGCTGTTGACAATTGCTATTCTATAATGTAATTTCATTTTTACAGTGTTTGCATGTACAGTGGGTATTAATAATTTGTTTTGTTTTGTCTAGTACTGTTGTTGTGTCATAACATACATGATGTCTTTAAAGACTAAAAACTACCCAGATACCTGGTAACGCGAAACTTAACGGTAGCCGTGTGGGAGGCCTTAAAGTCCGTGTTCTACCTTAGCCCGATCCCTCGATGCAATACCTGATGTAATCTCGTTTACGTCAGTTATTGTATCGCGGGATCGGGATAAGGTAAGTAACACGGCTATTCCATATTGAATCTCCCCGCCTGTTTCTAAATGCAATGCCATACTTTAAAAACAGGGATGTCAAACTTGCAGCCCTCCAGATGTTTGAAAACTGCTTCACAGAGACCAGTGCCACTCAATTCAATGTTTATTATATTCAGAAGCGACACCAAACCTATTTTGTGTTGTAGTTTTTCAAAATCTGAAGGGCCACAAGTTTAACACCCCGCTTTGAAATATTAGATAAATAATTATAACAAATTGCAACATTGCTGCAAAAAAGATAACAGTATTTTAACACAAGTAACAATATTATATCTCCAAACAATATAGCCAGAAATCAATTTTATTGTATATTTACTGCCCCCAAAACACCAATGAATTAAATGCTGCAATAATGTGATCCCAGCGGTAATATTTTCTTTTGGATAACTATCTGTTATTGTTTCCTATAGTTTTATTACATTTTCTCCTTCTAGTTATACCAGAAGATGTTCAGTCCAGTGTCTGGAGAGATTTCTATTAAATATAAAGGACTTCAGCGCACTAGGGTTTTTACTCATTTAAAAGATCGCAAGCCTACAACTCAGCTTCTCAGAAACTGCTGATTAAAACAATTCTTCACTTGCCTTTCTATGCAAAATCTTTCTATGGGACCAAAATTATTATTAGAATTAAAGAGACAAATATTCCAAAATATCCACAGTTAACTGCTTGCTTGTCATGTATACCTTTCACTCTCTCTGCTACAATTTACTTTTCCCAGCTGGCTCTATAGAGACATGTCATGGCAATTCATTTTATACCAAACACCCAACATTTTCTAAGGAAAATCAAGGAAAGATTCTAGTCCCATCGCAGTTACCTTACTTTGCTGTGTGATGGCTGTACCCTGCCGGTTATGGCATATAAGCAAGCTGTGACTGGAGCAGGTATCACACTCCATTTAGTAAGTGTTCATTTGCATTACTGTGTAGCACAATTTAATTTTAATTTAAATTACCTTTTTTGCAGTAACTGATCTTACTTTATCTTCCTCAAGATTTTTATAATTTTACTCACTAGATGAGATTGGGCGTGGCCCCACTACAGCCACATCCTAGTGCACCAGGTTGTGCATGTGGGTGTGATTGGAGCGCGTGCCATTGTTCAAAAAAAATGCAGATCACATGCGCTCTGTTTACAGATTGCAGCGCAAAGCACAGCAGCGCACCTACAGGGTTATTCAATAAAAGTTCTTAAAATGGTGCTAATTTTGCCCCAACCAATCAGATCTTATTTAACATTTGAAAGCTAGCATCTGATTGTGGGCAAAATAGCACAATTTTAAACGATAAGAACTTTTATTGAATAACCTGCTAGTGTGGCCAGAGCAATTTCCCATCACTAGTTTAATGCGCGATCGATCGCGTGTTAAAACACTGTGATGTGGCCTAGCATCACGCTTATAATATCTTTGTAATACACAAAAGGGGTTTGTTTGCACTGCTTTTTAAATGTATTTGCTTTTGCTGTTTCATTTTTTTTACCTTTTGCTGCCACCCATCACCTTCTGATGTTTGGTTTCTCAATCTACGAGAGGACAGTGGTTCTACAGCAATCATTTGATTCTGCTTCAGTTGGTTTTATCATTTTGTTGCTGTTTTTTGTTTTTTCTCATAGGTGTTTAGTTAGATCCATGATCTAAGATAAAATTGAAAGGCTTCGTAACAATTACACAATTTAGATATTTGTAATGTTTATTACATATAATACCTACAATGAGGCAATGCGCAATTTATACTTCAATAATCAATCAATAGATTTCTGAATTAGTCTTGGTTTGGAAATTGTGACTTATACAAACCTTCTACCATAAATATAATGATGAAAGACATGATTAATGATTTCTGTTAGAAAAGTTGAAAAAATCTATAAAATAACACACACACACACCACAAATTAAAATCCCTGTATTATAAGCAGGTTGAAATTAATTATCCCATTTACCGACCTAATACACAATATGTGCATGAATTAATTAAAATACAAAAGAGACTGTGCAAATCTACATACAGTAACATGAGGTCACCTGGGCCAGCCTTCTTCATCTAATCAACCAAAATATCTACAAGCCATAAGTAACGAGCTTGCTATATGATCAAAGCACAGCATGATATTATTTAAGTGTGCTAAAACTTCTGGCTGTTTAAGATACCTGGCTTTTCCCAATATTCAATCTATTACAAACCATTAGTAGTAGCATACGTTTTTTTGTTCTTAACCAAAGCTTATTTCTTGATAGATTTTTTAATAAATTTTTCATTCATGCATTTCTCTCAAAATCACTTTATGCATGTGCCATTACATAATAAGAAAAATCTTCAGGCAGTACTCGTGCTAATTAGTGATGGATCCAAACTTGAGCCCGAACACGAGTTTGGGTCGAACATTATGACTTTGTACGAACTCCGAACATCCAAACTAGCTTGTTTTTTCGAACTTGTTGAGTTATTTTGGTTATTATAATCAGTAACCCTCAAATGTAGCATTTGAATTCACTAACCCTTGAATGTAGTCTTTGATTTCTGTAACCACTAATGTAGTGTTCTATTCGGTAACCCTCGTATGTATTGTTCGGTAACCCTCGATATATTTGCTTAATTTTGGTAACCCTTGAATGTAGCCTTTGATTTCAGTAACTCTCGAATGTATCATTCAGTAGCACTCAAATGTAGCATTCATTAACCCCTCCAATTGTTACAATAAGTTGCCATTACATTTTTTTCTGTTTTTAATCCAACTTCTCAAAACCTATTTCTCGCCATTGATTTTAATAGGTTCGTTTTCGAAATTCCAAACTTCCAAACTTTGGCGATCTCTAAGGGTAATATTATTATTAGTAATTGAATTACTCGGCTTTTAATGTGCAGTAGACCATGTTATTTATGGTATATCATATATTGAAATGTATCGGAGATAAGCATTACCTTTTCAAAGGTCTGAAAATAGCATAAAAAGGTATTGGTAGCTGGGAAAATATGGGAAACATACACTGTATGCACCAATGTCTTGAAAAAGGGTTTTAGGACACATCCATGGAAACATACATTGGTGAATAAAGCCCTTTTGTGAAGGGATTTTGCCCATCTCTATTCAAAAAGGAACTTTGTAGTTTGTTTTGTTTCTAAATATACACATTCCTTGGTTTGCAAGATCCTATTTTTTTTTATTTGCCTGCAGGTGTTACATCACATCGGTTTTGTGACATCATTTTCATTTGGCTACACATTCCTGGAATCATTTGCAAATGTCGGGCTGCTGACATTGTGGTTTTAAATTTGTCAGATTGCTTTAATCTCACATTTAACTGTTTCCTTTCTTCAGCTGCTTACAAAATATGAAACACATCACTTGGTTTGAATTGTATGCATAGCAAAATAATTTGTATAATGAGATCCATGTTCGGTGCAGTGTATAGGTCCTGTACTGCCTTTCTCTTATTTATAGTTTTTTTTTTCATCTGAATAATGTAATAAAGTTTACATGTTATAAGAACAAACTGCATGATTTAGAAACTTAACCAAACAAACTGATTTTCAGTTCAAAGAAATCTTACTGTATTTTTTTGTTTTAAATGAATGTATCTCATAGGTCACCATAATTGAAGAATGATAATTAAATTGTTAAAGAAAGTGTTCTAGGTAACAATTATTATATATGCATAGTTCTTTAACAGAAATAACTATTCAAAAAAAAATTCTTGCATTGTGATTTATTTTTCTTGGAGACAAAAGAATGAGAATATATTTTCTAGATGCAAGAATCCCATAAATACAGTTCCTTTTATAGCTTTTCTAAATATTTTTGGCTATCGCTTCTCTTATGCATTTTTTTCCCCCAGAAGCATACCGTATATACTCGAGTATAAACCGAGGTTTTCAGGCTTTAAAAAAAAGCCTGAAAATCTTACCTCGGTTTATACTAGAGTCAATGTTTCTCCTACCTTGTCCGGCGGCCACGCGATCCGCATCCTCGCTCCACAGCCTGTGCGCATCCGGATGATGTCACTACCCGGCGCCGCAAAGTGAGAGGTGCCGGGTAGTGACATCATCTGATGCGCAGAGGCTGTGGAGGCGAGGATGCGGATCCCCGCGATGCCGGACAGGTAGGAGAAACAGTGACTTGCACAGGGACACAAAATCTTAAGTGCAAAATCATACAGAAACGAGTAAAACCTTCTTTTTTGTTGCATACTGTATCACAATAAAGGAGGATTTACCCCTATTTGCAAGTATTTGCCACTTAAGATGTTTGAAAACTACAACTCCCAGCATCTTTATTGGTTAAATCCTCCTATATTTGTGCATACAGTATGCACAAATAAAGAAGGTTTTACTCTTATTTGTAAGTATTTGCAAACTTAAGATGTTTGAAAACTACAACTCCCAGCAATAAAGCATGCTGGAGTTGTAGTTTCCAAACATCTTTAGTGGCAAATACACTCCCTCAATTTATACTCGAGTCAGGGTGGTTTTCCTCCTTTTTTACCTAACTAGGTACCCCTCGGTTTATACTCGGGACGGTTTATACTCAAGTATATACGGTAACCCATTATTTTTTTGAAAAAAAATTGTTGAATTAGTTGAATTTAATGACATCATATATCATAAGCTTTAGTGGTCTAACCATCTTCTTCAGGAGACTTTGTAGATGGACGTTGAAGTTTTTCTGCATTTCTGTCCATTGCGTTTGAACCATTTAGGGGCAGGACCAAAAAACACAAAAAAATGACACTCACAGGAAATCCCAGGCATCCTTTTCGAAAAATGGAAACAAAAACATCTGTTGTTATCCATTGTTGTCCATTGTACTGCGTTTTTATTGAATTTTAGATCGACAGAAATGCTGCAGCACTGTGTGGAATTGAATGGAACAAAATACAAAGCAGCAAGTGTGAAGGATATTATGAAATCCTATGTGGTTTAACTGTCTGTCTGTCTGCACCTGTTTTGAAAAATGATTAATGGTTTAGTGAGAACAAGCACTTTAAAAAAACAATGACTTTGTGTGTGTGTGGGTGGGGGGGGGTGTGAAGACAGAAAAGAAAAAATGTGATCCGCAAAACAGTGTGCACACTCTCACCTTCCTGAAAAGGCTGTCACACAGTTTCTTAGGGGTTGTGTTTGAGTGGAGAGGGCCCAGGGCCAATGCACCCATGAGTGGGCGGGGACATGGCACCCGGATGGGTGGGGCAATGCACCCATGATGTGGGGCCAATGCACCCATGAGTGGGCAGGGCCAAATGTGGCTGTAAGGGAGGGGGCCAAGGGGGGCCTGCAAAGGAGGGGCCATGGGGCCCATAAGTGGGAGGAGCAGGGGGGCTGTAGGTTAGAAGGAGACATAGGGCAAAGTGACTGTCACATGGTTTCAGAGCAGGAAGTGCAGGGGACCTGGTGATGTTGCTGCCATATCACAACACAAAAATGTAAATATCTCCAAAAATATGCAAAATAAACAATGAAAGTAAATTGCAAAAATTCTCAAGAGAGCAATCCTATTAGTGTAACTATGTCATTTTTGGACCACAGTTCCCCTTTAATTATGCCAGCGTCTTGCTGTGAAATTAGAGCCTTAAATTCACTTCAGAAACATACGAGGTTAAACAACAAGGAGGTATTTATTTCTTAAAAATACAAAAAAATCCCACTTTTAAAATTTAGGCCAAATAGAATAGAACAGCATACAAGACATTTGAGTCTATGAGTAAGGCTAAGGCCTGAAATGTTTTAGACCCGTATATCAACTGTCCCCTGGCTGTTTTAAAGTTTTAATGGTTCCGAATAAAATATGTTTTTAAACTAAAAACATCTCTCAATTCGCTGTTTGTTAAAAAAAACCCAGCTAAACGGTGCAGCGGTACCTTCTTTCTTGTTTCTTTTATACAGTAAGCAGGGAGAGACACTCTGTCCCATGGTAGTCATTACCTACAGGTCAGAGGTACAGCCATGGGGGTCAGATGTGCTCCCTCATATGCCAATCTGTTTTGGGTGGGAGAGGAGCACATCTTGCTGAAAATATGGACATGTACACAAGCCATATTTTTATGGCTATGTTACATAGATGTATATATTCATCTTGTGGCAAGGCCCCCATGGCCTACTAAATGAATCTAGACAGACTAAAATGGCAATGAGTTGAATATTTCCTTACTAGGGAAATATCACAAAAGACGATCAATTTTTGGATGTTGAAGTATACAAACATAAGGGTATTAATACAAGGCTCTTCCGTAAAAAACGGCAACTACTCTCTGTTGCATTTTGAAAGCTCACACCCTAAGGGACTGCTTTGGGTATCCCAAAGGGGCAGTTCCTGAGGGTAAGAAGAAACTGCACAGATGATTTGTGAATATCAGAAAAATGCTATGGATTTGGAACAGAGCTTTAAGAGGGTACTCAAAAAAACTGCTAAAGGAACACAGACAGTTTGCATCAGGTGCACCAGAAAGAACTTCTTATAACTAAAAAAAGAAAAAATGATGACAAAGTAAGTGTAAGACCCCGGTTTACCTGTGGCCGCGTTCCCGCGTGTCACGCGGAGATGCGTCGCGCGGGTGCGCGCACGTCCGCAGTGATGGGCCAAAGGGCGGGGAGTCCGGCGTCCGGCTCGGGCGTTGAAGATCCCACCTCCTAGACATGCCGCGCGGACGTGGGCGGCACGTTCCGACGCCGGATGATGACGTCGGAGGGTCCTTTTAAGCCCCTGCGTTAGCTGGCTTCTTGCTGCCAGTTCAGAATAGTTTGGTCTGTTCTTCAGCTCCCCTTGTCGTATTTTGCTCGTGGTCTGATTGTACCCAGTTCCAGTTCAGCCTTGGTCTCATTCCATCCAGCCTGCACCCAGTTCCAGTTCAGCCTTGGTCTCCATTCCATCCAGCCTGTACCCGTTCCAGTTCAGCCTTGGTCTCCATTCCATCCAGCCTGCACCCAGTTCCAGTTCAGCCTTGGTCTCCATTCCATCCAGCCTGCACCCAGTTCCAGTTCACCTTGGTCTCCATTCCATCCAGCCTGCACCCAGTTCCAGTTCAGCCTTGTCTCCATTACATCCAGCCTGCACTCAGTTCCAGTTCAGCCCTTGGTACCCATTGCCTCCGGACTTCACCCGCTGCCTGTGCAGTCCCCGTATCCCGACCATCTACCGGTGCCCATTTCCCTGGTTCCAGGATTGTTGGAGTGGTCTCCTTACCACTCAGGTACTCTTATCTACAGTGCCCTGTCGCTGCCTTACTTGTGTTACTACCAGCTGCTTCTTACACTGCGGGTGGGTTTCTGTGAGCTTTGATCTGGAACCGCAACCTGGTGTCTGTCTTGCCGCACAACATCCTCACCATCAGAGGCTCTGGGGAAGACCGACAGACACTTAGACTCTGCGTCCAGTGAAGGGTTTGCAGGGACTCTCCCTGAAGATCCTTAACAGTAACAGAGCCACAAGATAACCCGTCGGAGAAGCCGGTCGGTAGAAGATTTGTATAGACAGGTAGCCGAATTACAGGGAGCCTTGCAGGAGGCCCGCCAAGGATTTTTTCAGCTTGACGCCAGGTTAAAGGCCATCTCCCTAGTGGGGCTCAGGTTTCTCAGCCTGCCTTCCAGACTGCTTCCCTAGAACCAAAGTGCCACTGCCGGATAGGTTTGCGGGAGATCGCTCAAAGTTTTCCCAGTTTAAAGTTCATGGTGGCTCTATTTCTCCTTCGTCCCAGAAGCTTTATGATGAGAGGGTCAAGGTTGGCTTTATCATTTCTCTCCTACAAGAGAAACCCCAAGCTTGGACGCCCGCCTTTTGGAAAGGAATGATCGCGCGTAGCTTCAGTGGAGACTTTCTTGCCGCATTGGGCAGAATTTATGACGACCTAGGAGGGCTGCTACTGCAGAGGTCACACTCCGTAACCTTTCCCAAGGAAGGAGACCAGTGGAGGAATATGTGTCGGACTTCCGTAGAGTGAGCACCGAGACTCAGTGGAATGATGCGGCCCTTAAACACCAATTTTGTCTTGGCCTGTCCGAAACCCTGAAGGATGAGCTGGCTCTTGTGGGATGCCAGACACCCTGAAAGCACTTATCGATTTGTCCATTCAAATGATAGACGTCTGAGGGAAAGGAGGCTGGAGAAGATGGGTACCAATCGCCCCTTTTTTCAGTGTTTTCTTCACCCTCTTCTTCGCAGATTTCCGAACCGGTACCTATGCAACTGGGACTCACCCGTTCCTCCCTTTCCCCCGAGGAGTATCAACGCAGACGTCGCCTAATCTCTGCCTGTACTGCGGGAGTCCGTCCATCTCTTAAATAACTGTCCGATCAGGCCTGCTCGTAAGAACCTCTTGCCATCTCCTCCTACTTCCTGTTCCCTTGCTCTACCTTACCTCTCAATTACGGTCTCTCTACAGGAAAAGATCTTCCCGTCAAGACGCAGGACATTATTGACTCATTTTGGGCTTACCATGGTTGAAGGTCACAACCCGTTAATAATTGGTTTTCTGGTGGAGATTTCCTTCCCCTCTCAGTTTTTGTTCACAAGCATGTTGTTTGTCTCCACTGGTGCCTTTAAAGAAGATCCTCATGGGGTCATCTGCTACAGTGAGTTCGCTGATGTCTTTGACAAGAAGGCGGCAAATCGCTACCCCACATCGTATTACGATTGTCCTGTTGAGTTGCTTCCAGGACTCAGATTCCATTTGGAAGAGTCTATCCCCTCTCAGAGCCTGAACAAAGGGTCCTCAAGGACTACATTGAGGAGAACTTACAGAAGGGTTTCATACGACACTCCACATCCCCGGCCGGTGCTGGTATATTTTTCGTAGAAAAGGATGGTTCCCTTGTATTGATATAGAGCCCTTAATAATGTCACTATTAAGAACGATACCCTCTTCCACTTCCTGAACTGTTTCAACGGTTAAGGTCGGCTAAGGTCTTCACAAAACTAGACCTCAGAGGGGCCTATAATTTGATTCGATAAGAGATGGCGACGAATGGAAGACTGCTTTCCGCTCCCGATATGGTCATTTTGAGTATTAGTGATCCTTTTGGACTCTGAACGCACCTGCCACGTTCCAACATTTTGTTAATGATATTTTCGGGACTTTGTTGATGACTTTCTGGTAGTATACTTGATGATATTCTCTCTTTTCTTCTAGTCTCCATGAACACGTCTTCAAGTTAAAAAGGTCCTGTCTCGTCTCCAAACCTGGTCTTTATGCTAAACTGGAGAAATGCGAGTTTGAAAAGACATCAATACCTTTCTTAGGCTTCATCATCTCATCTCTTGGACTCACCATGGACCCTCAAAAGGTTTCCGCCATTCGAGATTGGCCGGACCCGCTAACCGGAAGCAGTACAAAGGTTTATCGTTTCGCAATTTTTACCGCAGGTTCATCAAGCACTCTCTTCCATCATCTCCCTCTTACTCAGCTTACCTCAACCCATATTCCATTCAAGTGGTCCGAGGTAGCTCAAGAAGCTTTTGACAATTGAAGTCAGCTTTCACCTCTGCGCCAGTCCTCATCCTCCGGATCCGTCACTCCCTTTCCTGCTGGAGTCGACGCGTCTGAAAATGCTTTGGGGCAATCCTTCTCAACGCAAAGGCCCTAAAGCTCTGCTTCTTCCGGTGGCCTTCTTTTCAAGAAAATATCTCCCTCGGAGAAAAACTATGATGTGGGGGATCGGGAGTTACTGGCCATTAGTTGGCCCTAGAAGAATGGCGATACCTTCTAGAGGGGGCTAATCACCCAATTGTTATCTTCACGGATCATAAGAACTATCTACAGACAGCCAAGAGACTAAGACCGCGTCAAGCTCGGTGGGCCCTCTTTTTCACCCGTTTAATTTTCATATCACGTTCCGTCCAGGGTCAAAGAACGGGAAGGCCGATGCCCTTTCAAGACAACTCTTTGAGGAGACAGGTTCCAAGAGACCGGATACGATACTTCCCGAGTCTAATTTTCTACTTCTTCATTCTATTTGGCTAAGACCATCAAACAAGCCTCTCTCCAATCGATTCTAATGACCACCGCTCAAGATGGATTCATCTATCTTCGGGACAAGTGTTTGTTCCCTCCGTGGCGAGGACTGCGGTTTTACAATTGTTCCATAATCACGTTATGTCCAGTGGGGCCAAGCTGCCTGGCCCCACAACCAATGGTGGCAAACTGCAGTGGGCCTGGGGGGCTGTAACACAATGGTGCTAAATTTCCTACGAGCTTACCCTTTCACCTGCTTTCTCCCTACACTATGCATACCTTGAGGGAGAGTAGCCAAATGGGTGATTTGTATGTCCGTGGGTGCCAGCTTGCCTGGCTCTTCAACACTGGTGGCCAAACTGCAGTGTGCCTGCTTAACTCAATGCTGCTGTTCCTACGCAGCCTTAAACCCTTTCACCTGCTTTCCTGCACGATGCATATCTTGAGGGAGAGTAGCCAATGGGGTGAGGGGTAATGTTCCCAATATGGGGCCACGCCTGCCTGGCCCACAATATGGTGGCACAACTGCAGTGTGGCCTGCCTGTAACTCAATGGTGCCTGTTTCCTAACGAGCCCTTACCCTTTCACCATGCTTTCCCTTGCACGATGCATACTCTGACGGAGAGTAGCACCATGGGGTGAGGGGTTTTCATTGGGGCCAAAGCTGACCTGGCCTCTTCAACAACATGGTGGCAACATGCACAAGTATGGGCTGCCCTGTAACACAATGGGTGCTGTCCTACGAAGCCTTACCGCCTTTCACCTGCTTTCCCCTGCCACGATGCAGTACTCTGAAGGAGAGTAGCCAATGGGGTGAGGGGTGAATTCCATTGGGCCAAAGCTTGCCATGCCCCACAACAATGCGTGGGCAAACTGCAGTGTGCCTGCTGTAACTCAATGGTGCTGTTCCTACGAAGCCTTACCCTTTCCCTAGCTTTCCCTAGCACGATGCATACCTTGAGAGCAGTAGCATGAAGGTGATGGGTATGTCCAGTGGGGCCAAGCTTGCCTGCTCTTCAACATGGTGGGAAACTGCGTGGGCCTGCTGTAACTCCAATGCTGCTGTTCCTACGAAGCCGTCCTTACGCCTTTCACCTGCTTTCTCCTACACGATCTATCTTGAACGGAGAGTAGACCAATGGGGTGAGTGTATGGTCCCAGTGGGTCCAGCACTGCCTGGCCCACATAATGTGGCAACTGCAGTGGGCTGCTGTCCTCAATGGTTACTGGTTCCTCGAGCCTTAACCCTTTCAACTGCTTTCCCTTGCACAATGCATACTCTGAGGAGAGTAGCCATGGGGAGGGGTATGTCCAGTGGGGGCCAGCGTGCTGGCTATTCAACCATGGGGGCAAACTGCAGTGTGCCTGCTGTAACTCAAGGGGCTGTTTCCTACGAAGCCTTACCCTTTACACCTCTTTTCACCCTTGCACGATTCATCCCTTTGAGGGAGAGTAGCCCATGAGGATAGAGGGGTGGTCCGTTGGGGGCCAAGCTTGCCTGTCCCCACAACAATGGTGCAACTGCAGTGTGCTGCTTGTACTCAATGGTGCTGTTCCTACGAGTCCTTAACCCCCTTTCACCTGCTTCCCTTGCACGATACTACTCTGAGGAGAGTAGCCAATGGGGGTGAGGGGTATGTCAGTGGGGGCCAGCTTGCCTGGCCAACAACTTGGTGGCAAACTGCCAGTGGCCTGCTGTAACGCAATGGTGCATGTCCTACGAAGCTTACCCTTTCACCTGCTTTCCAACTACACGATGCAATACCATTGAGGGTATATAGCCAAATGAGTGAGGTGTATGTCACACATCATACTCAATAAAAGTGCAGCTTGCTTGCTCTTCACACAATGGTGGCAAAAAAAACAAAACTGACAGGGGCCTGCTGTAACTAATGCTATGCTGTTCCCCTACGAAGCCGTTACCCTTTCAACCTGGTATTCCCCCTAGCACGATGCAATATCTTGAGGAGAGTAAGCCAATGGGTGAGGGTTATGTCCCGTGGGGCCAAGCTGCCTTTGGGGCCCCACACTTAATGGTGGCAAACTGCCGTGGGCCGGCTGTACCTCACAATGACTTTTCCTACGAAGCCTTACCCTTTCACCTTCTTTCCCACACATGCATCCTTGATGGCAGCGTAGCCAATGAGGGGAAGGGTTATGTTCCAGTGGGGCAAAAGCTTGCTGGCTCTTCAACAATGGTGGCAAAACTGCAGTGGCCTGCTGTAACTCATGGTGCTGTTGTCCTACGGAGCCTTACCTTTCACCTGCTTTCCCTTGCACGATGCAATACCTTGAGGGAGAGTGCCAATATAGGTAGTGTATTCCCATGGGTGCCAAGCTTTCTGGACACACACACCACTGGTGGCAAACTGCGTGTGCCTGATGTAACTCAATGGTGCTGTTCCTACGAAGCTAACCCTATCATAACACACCTTTCACTGCTTCCCTTGCACGATGCAATTAAAGTCTTGAGGGAGAGTAGCCAATTGGGGTGAGGGGGTATGTCCGTGGGGCCAGCCTGCCTGGCCCACAAAAAATGTGGCGAAACTGCAAGTGCCTGCTGTACCTCAATGCTGCTGTTCCTACAAGCATTCCCTTTCACCATGCTTTCCCATAAGCATGTGGATATCTTGAGGATAGTAGCCATGGGTGAGGGGTATGTCATGGGCCCAAGCCTCCTGGGCCCCACAACCACTGGTGGCAAACGCATTGGACATTATTTAACCAGTACCCCCATCGCCTTCTTTGCCTTGTTTGAAAATAAGGGCCACTACTATAGAAAAAGAGGAAAAAAAAATAAAAAAAAAAAAAGTAGGGGAATGTGTCAATAGTGGTGTGTGTAATGGCATTACTGTAAGTTATATAAACATATGTACCAAGACATATACGCTAATAGATAGGTGTATGGTAATTTTCAATAAAAATTTGGATTATGAAATCTATCTTAATAATTTGATATTCGAAAACTAAAGGCCCAAAACATTTTTTTTTTTCAGAAAACTGTTTAGATATATTATGAACAACTATTAAAAACAACTATTTACAAAAAATAAAACACACACCAAAAAGGGGGTTACTGGGTGCCCTCCTCTCCAGTCTGGTCAGCAAACAAAAAAAAACAAGGAAACAAAATTGCTCTTCTTTCCCTGCTCTTTCTTCTCCCCCCTTTTTTTCTCCTTCTCCCGCCGCATTTCTGTATTCTGTGGATGAAGATATTGACAAAATGATGAGATGTTCGAGCACATTTCCTAAAGCACCATGCGTAGATGCAATTTTGCACCTGAATACTCTTACACATACATGGTACTGCACTGCTATAATGTTGCGGTATGTGATAAAAATGAAGCTCAGTATAAATATCTTATTTCTAAATTCTTAGTTTATATTATGCATACCTAGTTTAGGGTAACAGTGTTTCTACTGATGGCTGTTGTGGATGGGTTACACATCTCAGATCTCTACTGACACCTGAATCAACCCTTGCCGCTGGTCCGGGCAACGGACCTCACGGTCCCTCTATTAGGGGTCCTGCCAACAGGAAGTCATTATTTTCCGTTCTTATTTATACCAGAACACCATGCTGATTGCTGAATGGGCAGATTAAGGTAAATTGGGATGGATAAATACTATCCTCGCTTTTCCTTAAAAGTATATATATTATCATGAACTTCCACTTAAAGCGATCTTATTGCATCATGGTGTACACTGATAACCGGCGGAGGTAATAGCTGCTTAAAACATTACGTTATTGCTAAATTTGTATCAGAAACATTCTTGGTTTTGTATCACTAGGACTGTTGCACATAACAATTTTTTGAAGTGGTGGCGCCCCCATAAAGCATTGGTCAACCCGCATACCCAATGTTGCATCATGTAGCGGGTTTTACACTGGGAAATACATATTAACTAGTCCTTGTATATAACATTTCATTAACGTTAGTTGATTTACTTACGATTCTCAGCCATGGCCGCCATATGCTGAGAGGCAGAGTTGCTGGAGGGGCTGGAAGAGGGTGAGGACCTGGAGGGGCTTGTATAGGGTGAGGGTGGGAGGGTGGAGGGCCTGAGAGGCTGTCCTGCTTCTAGAAAAAAAAATGTTTTATTCAACAATCACCGTCCAATCCATTAGTAAATCTATTATAAGAACATTTCCTAAAAGGCTATGTAGTGATCAAAAACAATTTCTTGATAATTTTGGACGTTTGGACCGAATTTCGTGACTTAGCTTAAAAACTGAGGGACAAGAGTTTACATCCCAAACAATGGGGAGTGAGGGACATAAATGGGAATGAGAAATGAGAAGCCTTCTCTCAAGCCAAATTAATAGATTTGTTTCCTTTTTTCTTCGAAAATTTTTATCATAAATAATCAATCAATAATTACAATGATAATTTCACTAATTATTTGCTGACACTCAGGTCAATAAAAAGATTAGAAAAATTGCTTAGGATTCACTTACGTGTCTGCTGGTTCCCCGTTCTCCTCTTCTTGGGGCCGGTGGACTGCCCTTGTGGGCGATGGTGACCCGGAGGGGGCAAGGGAAACTGCCCGGAGGGGGCAATGGGCTCCCATGTAGCCTGAGGCTAGTTGGTGGTATGCTAAAAAACAAAGGAAATTTATTTTAACTCTCACTGTCCATTAAATGTCAAAATACATTTTACTAAAACATCTCGTAGAGTTGACAAAATTATGCAAACATTTGATAAAGGGCTTGGACATATCAACGTGTTACAAAGCCCACAATAGTGTGGCACAATGAATGTGTCCTCAATTTTTGCACAATTATGCTATCTACTGCACTCACATGGCAATACACATGAGCACACAGAAACACGCTCTTGTTCTGGAGTGCTCGTGTTTCGCTGTAATTGGCCTTGGACAAATCAAGATGAGAAAAATGTTTTTTTTTCAATAGCTGCACTTACACTTCTTCCTCTGCGGTGACGGTGGTTGGGTGGGTATCCGAGGAAGATTCCCCTGCAAATTAAAAATAAAAAATAACATAATGAATGATATATCTACGGAAATATTTAATAATCTACTTGAATTCTGCTTGAACATACAGATTAATAAGGCAATATTTAGTTCTTTAAAAGTCAATCATATTTCTATGGCAATGATTTCATACCTTATTCTGGCTAATAACTTAATTTTTTATTGTGTGTATGTAGCCACGGAAAGGGAAAAGTTGGTTGGGTGTAGTGGAGCATCAGTACTGTTTGTACTTGGTAATCTGTATAGATTTTGTGGGTAACACACCACCCTTTTTAATTTTGGAGTGTTATAAATCAATTTTTAATAATTGATTCAACATTTTAATTTTGACTTACTTCTATTCCCTTCAAAAGGCTGCCAGTAACTAAAGGGTGGGCCAGTAAAGTGTGTTTAACTGTGTCTATGTTTGGGTAAGCAGTGTCATTTTAGATAAAAAGAAATCAAATTTTTAATGATCCGTTTATCATTTTTAACTTTACTTAGCCGTTTAATAAGGCTGCCATGGCAATGGGAAGGTGGGCCCCAAGTGTGTCTATGTGTGGTATCATTTTAAATTTAATAGGGTTATGTTAAATAAATTCCTTTTCATTTGATTTAATTTTTTGACTTTACTTACCCTTTAAATCAGGGCTGATATTGAATATATATAAAGAAGAATAATGTAATAATAACCAGTGATGGAAATACAAGACCTTGGATCTCTCTCTCTCCCAGCCAAATTTAAGGATTATTGATGTTTTTTAAACACATAGATATAAATTATGTTCTTTGTCAAAGTGAATTAAATATTTTACCTACGTATTTAATAAGTAATATAATCACTGGTATACTTGTCCTTCTATCATCTCCGTACTCGCCACATATTGAGGCCTCTGCCTCTTAGGTCAGACACGGTCCCTCTGAGGGTAGAGACAGTGGCTCTGGTACCAAATCGCCGCAGGATCCGGCGCTGGAGCCCCTCCATCAACCTGCGCCTCCGGCGCCGCACATGATAGGGTTGGCCAGGGTGAATCATCGTACCCCCTGAGGCAGCAGGTAATTCCTGGCATACAACTGCCTTGCAGAACTAGCCTTTTGCTAGGCAGAAGTTCCGGTCCTCGTGTTTCCTCGTTTTTACGAAAACCGCTCGTTTTTACGGCAGATCCTCGTTTTTACGGAAATCCTGGTTTTAACGGAGATTCGGCGGATTCCGGAAATCTCGGGTTTTACGGAGATCCTCGTTTTTAACGGAAATCCTCGTTTTTTACCGGAAATCATCGTATTTCGAATAATACTGTTTTCCTCGCTAGCGGACGAATTTTTTTAGGTATTGTAGGCATTTGATACGTGTTTCTAAGGACATTACCCAGGTCCCTGAGTGATTAATAACATTACCAACGGCTATTTAGACCACTTTTAATCAAGGGATTTTGCCGAACTTTTCTTTTAATACGTTTAACGGGTCCGCTCCGCGGATTTTCGAATTACGGATTTTTCGAAAACCGCGTAATTCTCGCGCGGTCCGGATTTTTCGAAGTCGGACCTCTCAGTCCTGAATTCAAACGGTATGCCATATGTGTGGATGCACACAGAGACTGGCCACCAACTAGCTCAAATGGTATGCATGCACAAATACAATTACAAATAAAAAATCAAAGGCTCTGTAATTTGAACAGCTAACCCTTTTTCTAAGAAAACAGTCCTGAAACGTGGATATTCCCCCGACCACTATAATTTTTTGTATCTACACACCTTTATCTACATTAGGGTGGCCATGTGCTATCATACATACAACGAAGAATTCCAGTACCCAGTGATTCTGAACTCTGTTTTTTAGGAGGTTTTGTGAAAATAAAATAATATGATTCAAGGGTTGAAATTCTACCTAACCCACTTGAACACAGCGAAAAAACCCACTAAATATAATCTCCCAAATGTCCTGAATCCAAAACGGTAATCCATGTGTTTGGATGCACACAGACCTGGCTACTAACTAGCTCAAATGGGACACTGCACAACTGTTAATTACAAGAAAAAATCAAAGTGCTCTTAATTTGAACGCCTACCCTTTTCTAAGGAACCAGCCCCAAACTTGGAAATTCCCCCACAAACTACTATATTTTTGGAATCTACCTACCTTCAGCTACGTTAAACGGTGCCATGCCTTTCATACCTACATGAAGAAGTCCAGACCCAGTTATCCAAATCACTCCTTGGTTTTTAGTAGGGGTTGTTTGGGAAAAATAAAATAAGATATTCAAGGCTTTGAAATCCTAAACCTAAACCCACTTGACCAGACTAAAAACCCACTAAATGAAATCTCCCCATATCCTGCATCAAACGGTATGCTATATGTTTGGGTGCACACAGAGGACATTTCCCAAAAACAACACACTTCACTCTTAAATGGGAAGCCATGCATAAGCGCAATCCAAGAAAAAAATCAAGTTTTTGCTCTGTAATTTCAACATCCCCAAAACCTGAAATGCCCCCCACAATAACCCCCACACACACAATATCAATCTCCCACATGTCCGGAATAAAGGTATGCATATACATGGTTGCCACACAGAGCTGCCAACCAACTGCTCAATGGACGCATGAACAAATCAATTACAAGAAAAAATCAAACGTGCTTTGTTTTTGAACAGCTACCTTTATACAGGAACAGCCCTTAAACTTTGAAATACCCACCCCCCAAACTCTATTTTTTGGAATTTCAGCACCTTCAGCTACAATACGTGCCAATGCTTTCAACATACATGTCAGATTCCAGACGCTGTCATCCATAAACACACAAAATCCAACCGTGCTTTTATAAGATTTTGTGAAAATAAATACGAATATTCAAAGGTATGAATACTTACCAATAAACGCCACTTGACACCAGCAAAAGACCCCCACTAATAGCAATCTCCCACATCTCCTGAAATCAAACGGTGATACACCTAATATAGTGTGGGTGCAAATAGAGACAAGGCCACCAACTAGCTCAATGGGACCATGTAAAGTGCAGTTTACAGAACAAAATTAAAACACCACAACCACACCCCCCCAAAAGCAACCGCACACTCTCCCCTTTGAGTGGGTATTTGAGTGAAAAAACCTGTTCGAAATACGAGAGTCCCACAAGTTTTTTGCACCTTTTCTGATCCTAAAATCAATCCGTCCCTTTTTTTTGGGCACACTCTGCCAAAATGCTAAATTTTATGGCTTTAGTGTAAAAAAAAAAGGTGGGTGTATCAACAATTTAAGACTTTTTGTGTGTGCATTTCCCCCTTATATTTATTTCATCATTCCCAAGTAAATCAATCAGAATCATCTTAGGGAATGAATACGATAGTTTTTCAAATTTGAAACCGAATCAGAAAAATCACTTCCCATCCGGAAATCATTTTTCCAGGAAGTGATTTTTCATTCAGTGGCAAAGATCTATTTGGTGATCGAAGTGTCACACAAATTTTTGATCTCTTTCCCCTTTTTTTTCTAAGATCTTTGCTAAGTATGCAAATACTTAGAAAAAATCCTAATTTGTGAATGAACGTTGAGTTAGATCGGGTTTGTAGGAACAAGCACCATTGATTAGCAAGTAGATTCCTTCAGTTTGACAACATTGATTGAGGATCCAGGCGGCTTTGGCCCCACCGACAGAACAAACAACATAAAATCCCCATTGACTCTTCTCTCCCATCACATATAGTAATGTACTTCTGCAAGGGAAAGTGGGAAGGGATAGGGATGTGTAGAACAGCCACCATTGAGTTAGCAGTAGATTCCACTTAGCATTGGAACACCATTATTGAGGAGCAGCAGTTGGCCCCACCGGAAGACCCCATACCCCATTGGACTTCTCTACCTCATGAATATGGCTTCGTCAAGGAGAACAGCGGAAGGGATGGTTTGTGGAACGCACCATTGGTGCAGGAGATCCACTGCATTCAGTCAATACACATGATGGAGCCGGCAGGCTTGGCACCACCGGAAAGACCCCATACTCCCTTTGGCTATCTCCTCCCCCTCAGGTATGCTTCGTTGCAAGGAAGAAAGCGGGGAAGGAAGTGATAGGGATGTGGGAAACAGCAACTGAGTAGCATAAACCCACTGCAATTGACAACATTATTGCTGCGGACTCACACGCTGCCACAACCTGAACAGCAAACAGCAACAAAGCAAACAAGCATGACGGCATGATCAGCAAACAGCACAGATCAGACACGCATAAAGTGCTGATTGCTCTGCTAGACCAGCACTTGTCAGTTACACAAAACACCACACGAACTGACACACAGATACAGAAACAAACAAAAAAACAGTGACACCTAGACCTCTAAAAGGTCTAACGCAAAAATGGTCAAGTGATTATAGGGGGTTAGTCCCTTAAAAAGGACTTTATAGTCTCACAAGGGGTAGTCCTTAAAAGGACTTTTGGGTCTCACAAGCGAAGGGTAGTCCTTAAAAAATGCTGTTGGGATTCTCGGATGTGTGGAATACAGGGGTGGGGTAGGAAGTAAACAAGTGCTAAACCACCACGCTGAAATCCACACACAGAAGACTCAAAAGCGCAAGGATTCTCTCCTCCAATACCACTACACTGTCAGGTCTCCATCTAAACACTCTCCAACACAACTGACTTAAGTGGCACTGGTCGCATGACCTTTTATACCCAGTGGGCTGCCAATGACTCAAATTAGCTGCCATTTGGGTGATTTGGACATTGTGGCACTTTATTTTTAAATTCGATGATTTTCTATTTTTTTTATCGAATGTTCGAAAAAAACCGTTTGAACGTTGTAGAACATTCGATTAAATATCCCCAAGTCAGGACCACACCGAGAAATATTCGAAATCGTTGTCGCGATAGGATGTTCCAAAAAGTCACGAACACAGAAGTTTCAGACTCGGAACCAGGCCTGTTCGAGTTCGAGATTCTATTTGCCCATTCCCCCTATTGTCCCCCCACACTCTGCAAATCAAAAATATTCGCGGATTAACACACAGACAATATACCATGAGTTTCTAATCGATCCTTATCTTAGTACTCTCAGGTAAAAATCCGATATATCACACATGTAAACCTAAATCCTCTTTCACGCCGTTGACAAGACAATTCCTGGCAAGCGTGTGAGCGTGAGCGGCCATGTCACGTACTGACAACTCCACTGCACCTCTGCTTAAGTTTCACTCGCGGGTTGCAGGAAGTTTTGTCTCACAGCGACAGGATTTACAGGTTACCGCTGATGGACTTTACAAAGGCCTAAGATAAGATTTTAGAAACCAGTAAATGTTTGTTGTACATTAATCTTTTTTATTCCAGGGGTTTGGACTAAAAGGAAGAAGCAAAGATGGTTCAGGGAACTCCTCGTGCTTATTATCCATATATTACACTGTATTCCCTTTATCTTATAGGGCCCATACAATATACCTCTCTGGTGCGTTGTTCGACTAATAGGTTTATCAGCAGGATTGCAGAGACACTTCTTAAGATTAGAAGAAAAGAAGTTTCATCTTTAGGTTAGGTAAAGGTTTCTGTACAAGTGGAAACGGATGCTCAACAATCATGTTAGAACAGTCTTCCAGCATATTGTAATGGAAATGTTCATCTGAATAACTTTAATGTGGCACTTGGTAAAGTTTCAAACTAACAATACTGAGACTTACTGGTATTACCATACATACTGTAATATGGTTGGATCCGGATATTTCTAATTTTCTAGGAGTCAGGAAGGAATCCCCCCCCCCTTTTCTTTTTAGCTTTTTTTTTTTGGCCTCCTCTGACACACGCCAATTGGCGTATTGACGTATGTTTTATTTACCCCAATTAGCTATGTTACATGTTACTATCTATGTATAGTGTATAGATCAACATCTTTACGGTTAAATTAACACATTTTGTAGGAAGTGCTAGACTTAGGCAAACTGAATAATTATAGCTATGTCTAAACTGACTTTTATTCAATATTATATAGAAATGGTAATAAAAAGTGCATAGTTATTGTAGGTTATTTCTTTATTCTCTAATTTTGACTTAATTGGCAAGTATTGCTTGAGAAAAAAAAAATCACCTAATCACTGTGTGAGCAGACCAACCTATAATCACCGATAAATACAAACTTTCTTTACATCAAATAAATTGTGGAGTGGTTTCGTTTGACAAAACTTAGAGCATTTTCCATGGGAATTATTTGTCATTACTATGTAATTATTATTAAATTTTTAAATATCATGAAATATAACAGTGTTCCAAGGTGGGAGCCCTTAGCGAGAGAGAGTACAAAGATCAAAATATATTAATAACATTAATGTCACAATATTGTGAGAAGAATCCTTTAGTAATGATATCAACTAAATGTGCAGTAACCTTTTTTGCAAATAATGTGTCAAAAACGTTTACGTACACTTAGAATGATATTTACATTATAATGCCTAAAGATACAGGCACACGATATATTAAAATAGTTTAAGAAAACAACAACACTTATTTTTTTTTACTTTAATTAAAGACGGTAACTTCGATACTTGTTGTACAATATTATCCAGAATCACAATAGTAAAGAATGATACAAATGGCAATACAAAAGCCGACGATCGGGTGTATTGTATATATAGTGTTACTTATAAAGCGCCACTGTGGGAAAGCAGCGATGGTACAGTAGGGGAAAAATACATAAATAGTTCCATTGATAAATATATAAATTATATAAAATTAGAAGTTGTCTAGAGCTGTTGCCACAAGAGGAAAAGGCGGACCCTGTCCCTAAGGAAGTTCATCAATCCTATAATCAATAATAATAATAATATACACTATATTTGACACAGTTAAAATTTTACTTAGTTTTTGTAGAAATGTAAACTCTTGTATTTGTTATCTTGTTCTGGGCCCCACGAGTATAAATACCCATTAGGAATTTGTATTAGTAGATATAAATATTTGGACAAGTATTTAGTTTAGATACTGATGCTGAATTGATCCTATAGGTATTAATAACCCCGTTGCCAGTCATAGTTGAGCCCCAATTTTTGATATGTTACTTAAATTCCTATTTGGGTTTGGGTTTCCTTTGCATTCTTTACTTCCTGTTTGTGTTTCCTTTGCTTTGTTTACTTCCTGTTTGACTTTTCTTTGCATTCTTCACTTCCTGATTTGGTTTTCCGTGCATTGTTTAACCTTTTCAATGCCAGACAGTTTTGCACTCATATGGTTTAGTGAAGTGTTGTGGTATGAAAACTCCCAGGAATCAGGGCAAATTATATATCAATTTTTTTGCCACAATGTGTACTTTAACAAGATAACATAGTTTTTCAACTTATCTGGAGATTTGATACAATTTTGGAGTGAAAACTGTCGGAAAAGCTGTAAAATTTGCAAATTTTGACTTTTCTTGCCATTTCTATTTGGAAAAATAAAAACTATTTTTGTGTTTACACACACAAATCTTATTGTTTCTAAAAGCTCTGATTCTCCAGAGTACAACAATAGCAGATATGTATAGGTACCCCAAACTTTCTGTCCAGGAGACCCCTTTAAACTAAAACAGCACATTGAAGAATTTTACACCAACTTGAAATATAACAGTCATTGCAGAATAACATACAAATTAACTAAAACTTTCCCACAAATGAGATAATTTTAGAAACTATACATCCTAAGGTTTTTAGAAGTAGTGTGAGTTTTGATCAAATACCTGGAGGGAACTGCTCATCAAATTTCTCATATTTTCCTTTGTACCAAATCATCGACAAAGTCAATGGTAAATTTCACAGAAAAATTGTGGGGGAAATTAAAAACCAACACAAATATGAAAGCCTAACCCCTCCTGAATAAAATGGTATGCCACATGGGTGGGTATACACTGAGACATGGCTACCAACTAGCCCTGAAGGCAACCAGTGCATAAAGACAATTACACATACAATTTCAGTCATCTCGGCATTTTGAACTGCTTTCGTTTTTTCAAACTAAAAGCCCACCAATCTCAAAAATATCCCCATGAACTATATATTTTTGGAAAGTACACACTTTCAGTGACCATATAGTGTCATTGTGTCATGCATACAAGCAGAATTCTGGACACAGTCCTTTATATTTTCTGAAAAAATGAATAAAATGCATGTTTCAAAGTCAGAAAATCATACCTAAATACCCATGACAGGTAAAAAAAACCGACCTAAATATCAATCCCCCAAATGTTCTGAATCAAACGGTATGCCATATGCATGGTTACACACGCACACGTGGAAGCGAAAAGCCACAAACTGAGACAATACATGATGGCTCAAAAACTGCAAAACTATTCAGCCAACTGTGAATTTGAACAGTCTGCAGCTTTTCCCACAAAACACCCCCCGAACTCAGAAATAACCTCCACAAACTACATATTCCTAAAATCTTCACACCTTCAGCTATGTAACACTGTAGTTAGTTCATTCATACCATCAATGGTGTTTGTGCAGTTCTTCATAGAATTTCGCACTTTTCTAAAAAAATTAACAAAAAACTTCAAAGAGTAGAAATCATGCTAAAACCTCATGGAATGTAAAAAAAAAGGTTACCAAATATCAATCCCCCAAATGTCCTGAATCAAATGGTAATCCCCCAAATGTCTTGAATCAAATGGTATGTGGTTACACACAGGGACGTGGAAGCGAAAAGCGAAAAGTGAGACAATGCATGATTGGGCATAAACAGCAAAAATATTCAGCCAACTCTGAATTTGAACAGTCTGCAGTTTTTTTCCACACAACACCCTCCACAAACTATATATTTATCGAACCTCCATACTTTTAGCTACAGAACGCTGTACTTTGTTCATTCATACCATCAATTGTGTGGTCGCAGTTCTTCGTAGAAGTTTGCACTTTTCACAGATTTTCTGAAAAGATTTTCAAAAATTGATTTTCAAAGGTAGAAATCATGCTAAAACCTCATGGAATGTAAAAAAAGTTACCAAATACCAATCCCCCTGAATGAAATGGTATGCCATATATGTGGTTACACACGCGGACATGGAAGGGAATAGCCAACAAAATGATACAATGCATGATGGCTTAAAACAGCAAAAAGATTCAGCCAACTCTGAATTTGAACAGTCTGCAGTTTTTCCCCACAAAGGGAAAAAATAAGCAGGTACGGAGAAGAAAGTTAATGTGGGGCGGCTAAAGTGCACTGGAAAGCTCAAGGTGGTTTAGTGTAAAACAACGTCGCTTGCACTCAAACATAGGACGGTCCTAAGTCAGGCATGTGGAGTAACAGTTAGGGGGAGTTTAGGTGGAAGCAAGCCTGTTAGGCGGTTGCCCCTGGGAAAAAGGTCAGCTGTACATGTCCGAGACCTTTGTGGTTGATTTTGTATGTAATTTGCCTGTGCATGGCCTCACGGGTGATGCCTAGTGGCATCCAGCAGCCGTGTGTAAAACACAGGTAGGCATAACAGTGGATTGCAGGCTATGGCGGAGGAACTGATAAGTCTGGGGTGTAGAGGGCGGGAATTGAAACACGGGAGTGGTAACGTGGGGAAATGGGGTGTGGGTGAATTTGTTTGGCCTGAAAATCTGGCAGAAAAGGCAAAACGTCAGACAACAACGCGCCCACGGACCAGTGAGGGTGAAAGAAACAAACTACATCAGCATCCGGACGGAAGGGATGTAATGTACGGCTAATGTTTGTCGGGATATTTCGGAGGTAGGGGAGGGTGGGGGAGAAACGGCAGACGGGGGCAAATCGGAGGGGCGGGCGGTGGGCTGTGTGTGGACCATCAGGCATTTATCAACTGGTGCGATTCGCTGCCACGTCCACGTGCGTAACCCCGCCTGTGGCATATCTTAGATGAGGCCGTGGGACGGGAAGGGGGGAGCAACGACGGGGGACAGGCATGGGGGGGGGCCTAATTTCCTTTCGTCTTTGACAGTCATATTTTTTGTGAAATTTGTCTGAACTCTGGAAACGTTGGAGTTTCTCCCTAACAACTGCACCCCCCCATTGAGTCGAATGCACAACTACCGCAGGCCTGTGCTGACGTCTTAATTCGAGCAATCGCTACTGTTTGGGGGTGTTGTGTGACTCTGAATTTGAACAGTCTGCAGTTTTTCCCCACAAAACACCCCCGCAAACTACAGTATATATTGCTCAAATCTACATACTTTCAGCTACAGAATGCTGTAGTTTGTTCATTCATACCATCAATGGTGTGGGTGCAGTTGTTCGTAGAAATTCACACTTTTCCCAGATTTTCAGAAAAATTTAACAAAAATATACTTTCAAAGGAAGAAATTATGCCCAAACCCCATGAAATGTAAAAAGTAGTTAACAAATATCAATCCCAACAAATAAAAATCCCACTAAATGTCAATCATCCACATGTCCTGAATCAAACGGTACGCCATATGTGTGAGTGCAAAGAGACGTGGTTACCAACTAACTCAAATTGGAAGCATGCTCAAGTGCAATTAGAAGAAAAAAATCAAAGTGCTCTGTAATTTGAACTGCTTACCTTTTTTTCAAAGGAAACAGCCTCAAAACTTGGAAATAACCCCAATGGACAAACAGGGAGATTCAATAAAAGTTCTTATCGTTTAAAATAGTGCTAATTTTGCCCCAACCAATCAGATTTTATTTAACATTTGTAAGCTTGCATCTGATTGGTTGGGGCAAAATCTTTTATTGAATAACCCTGTATATATTTTTGGAAACTACTCACCTTCAGCTACATAACAGTGCCATACTTTCATACATACATGAATTCCAGACGCAGTAATCCATAGAACTTCCACATGTCCTGAATCAAACGGTATGCAACATGCGTGGGTGCACACAGAGACGTGGCCACCAACTAGGGTATGCAACATGCGTGGGTGCACACAGAGACGTGGCCACCAACTAGCACAAATGGGGCACATGCACAAGTGCAAATACAAGAAAGAAATCAAAGTGCTCTGTAATTTGAGCAGATTACTCTTTTTCAAAGGAAACAGTCCGAACCTTGGCAGCCACAAACCATATATTTTTTGAATCTACACACCTTCAGCTACATATCGGTTCCATGATTTCATACATACATGATGAAGAAAAAGCATGTAATATGTAACTACAAAAATATCTTGACATGATGAAGAAAAAGCATGTAATATGTAACTACAAAAATATCTTGACGTGGTAAAATGCAACCCCCATATTCCAATAGAGGGTTAATGGGCATAATTGAAAGATACAAAAGGGGGTTAAGGGCTTGAAGGAGCAGCTGGACAAACAAATAACATAGCCATGCGGGAACAAAAGCTGTGTCCCGTGAACAGACAGAATCCTCCTTAATTTCGGCGGGTTTGGCAATAGTTGTCCTGGCCCTCATAAAATCAGCCCAGACTGCAAGTGAACGGGGCATCTGTGTATGGGGCCAGTATTGGACTGTCTATGGGACTGTGTTGGAAACTTTTATGTGGCTTGTATGGGACTTTCTATAGATCTTCTTATAGCTCGTGGTATGGAACGTTCTTATGGGGCTGTGTATTAGACTTTCAATGGGACTGTGCTTGAACTCTATGGGGCTGTGTATTTGGACTTTCTATGGGACACTGTGTATTGAACTTTCTTATGGGGCCTGGTATGGGACTTTCTATGAGGCTGTGTATGGGAAACTTTCTATGGGGCTGGGTTATGGACGTTCTATGGGCGGTGTATGGGACTTTCTATGGGGGCTGTGTATGGAATTTCTATGGGGCTGTTTGTGTCTGTGTATTGGACTGTATATTGGGCTATGTATGGGACTTTCTATGGGGGCTGTTGTATTATTGGACTTTCTGTATGGGATGTGTATTGAACTTCTATGGGGCTGATGTATGGGACTTTCTATGCGGTGTGTGGGGACTTTCTATGGGGCTGTGTCTGGGTGGAAAACTTCTATGGGCGTGTTATTGGCGTTATTGGGCTATGTAGGGACTTTATACGGGGCTGTGTTTGGGAACTTTCTATTGGGCAGTGTATGACTTTCTATGGGTGTTGTAGTGCCTTCTAGGGGCTGTGTATTGGACTGTCTTGGGGCTGTGTATTATGAATGAAATTTATGGGGTGTTTATGGACTTTCTATTGGGACGGGTATGGGACTATATGGGGCTGGGATTGGACTTTCTTTGGGGCTGTGTATTGGGAATTCGATGGGGCATGTGGCTGTGTATTGACTTTGTATAGGACTGGCTGTGGAACTAAAACTATGAGGCGTCTATGGGAGAAAGTAACCTCCGCGTATACTTGAGTCAATCAGTTTACTAGTTATTCAGGTAAAAGGAAGTAACACTTATACTCGGATGTGCTTATACTAAAGTATAACGGTAGTTTATGATTCCAGGCATTCTTCAATTTCTCATTCAGGAAAATATTTGTTTCCACCATTCTGCTGCAAATGTAATGTTCTTTTAGATTACCCCTCATACTTTTATCTAAATACACTTTAATTTAGGGATGGTGTATACTGTACGTAATGTTAATGGGTATGGCCCCCTAAAATATTTTTGTTAATTAGGACCCCCACAAAACCCCAGTTACGTTTTTCTTAAAAGTTTTTAATAATTGCTTCAGGACTGAGACAATTATACTTTCACCTCCACGATCACTGCAGCAGCTCCCTGCTACTTCCCCCTGGTAAGGCCGTCAGTGATGGCCATGACATGGAAGTTAGACCATGACATTGAAGTCTGACCAATGGCTGATGGCCATTACTAGATGGACCTCCACTGCTGTGGTCATGACCAGAAAAGGCTCGTAGCGCAGTAGAGGGGGAGCTGCAGTGGTCGATAAGGAGGTCTGTAAGTATAATATCTCGGTTTGGGAGACATTATTAAAACTTTTTAAGCAAAAAAAAACTGGGGTGGACCTACCCTTTAAAGACCTGACCAGATGGATTACATACAGACAAAGAGAATGAGTTTAAGATGGACATGTTGTACATTTTAATGTGTTACATGTAGAATGAGACTAAATAAGATTTATTTTAGTAAGAGATGGCTGAACTTCCGAAAATCCCGCCACCAACCCTAAAACTATATTTAACCCACTTACTGGCCCAATTTTGGTGTAGTGTAGTAAAATCCTTACCTTACATCCGCTCCAGGTTATCCAAATGGAAAAAGGTCCTCCACCAGCAGCCTGGCAGAGTCCATATGGGACTCTGCCTCAGTCCTCTCCTCCAGGAGAATTTTGCCATGCGCACTGCAGCCCTCCCCCTCTCCTCACCCTCCCATTTTTGCTCTCCCTAGCATAAATCCCTTTTGTAGTGTAGGCTCCGCCCCCAGCCCCAATCCGCTATAGTAATATTTGCAGAAACTCCCCCCCCCGATAATACTTAACTTGCTTACTATGCCTCTTCTGGCGCTCGGGATAGACCAGAAGGCCTCCATGGTCTGTGATTGGCTTGACCTCTCAGCCAATCATGGACGCTGGTGCCAGGTCTGGCCCCCTGCTTGCAGTTTCATGCAGCAGAGGGCCGTGACAGTACATCGGAGCAGAGAGGCAAGGTAAGTAGTAATAGGGGGGGGAGTTTTTGCGAAGATTAGTATAGCGGTTGAGGCTGGTGGGAGGAGCGCCACTACCTTACACTACAGACAAAATATTTGAAAATGGGGTTGTGACATGCCCTTTAAAGTAAATGGGGAAGAAAAAAAAATCCCCAATTTTCGCCTCTAAAATAAAAGTGTAAATAGGCAATGGTTAACTTACTGAAATGTCTCAGCAACCTGGGAAAGGTGTAAGGGACAACAACATTGCCCACATATTAAAATTACCTCCAGTACTGGAAACTTCGTTGCCCTTCCTGTTTTGGATTCTGGTACCAATTCAAATTACAAAATCTAAAAAATTTCTAGGAATTTCAAGTTAATTACATAGTGTATACAGTGAATGATTTCCCTCATCAATCATTTCTATGCAGGGGAGGACTGGACCAGTAGGTGAGGGGCAAAAATATCCCACAGGCTGGTATCCACAAAACCTTATTAAGTTCAGCTAAAAGGACCCAGCACACACCTCTAACCTGCTTAGCATGCTCCCCTACACATCGTTTCAAGTCAACCCTAAGTCATAAGCCAGTGTTGTCACCTCCATCAGTAGCCAGAGCTGTTGTCAGCCCTCGATCATAGCAGTGTTGTCAGCCTCAAGATCAATTAGCCATTGTGTCAGTACTTTAGAGTTAGCCAGTGTTGTTCAGCCTTCCAGTCATTAGCCAGGTCGCCAGCCTTTAGTTCATTACCCAGTGAAGTCAGCCCCAGTGTAATTTTTGAGTTAGTGGTGTCGCCAGCACACAGTTCATAGCAAAGTGTAGTCTGCCTCCCATTATTATTCAGTGTTTGTGAAACCCTCCAGTTCCTTAGCTGGTTGTTAGTAGCCATCAGGTTTTCATTAGGAACCAAAGGAGAAACTTTGGTAAGTATAAACTTGATGAGAAAGTGTACCCAGGGGTGGGAATTATGGTGATGCAGGATCGCACTACGGTACTTGTAAGGGGGAGGGGTAAGATTTAGGACTATAATTGTCTTTAACCACATTAATATTGATTTGAAATATGCAGGAAACAATGTAAAATGGATAGAAGTCTTAAAGGGGCATGTCCACCACTAAAAAACTATAATCCACCCAAACTACTGGCCCCACCATGTAGTGTAGTGTAATCCTTACTCACAGTTTCCCCGCTCATTGGTCTCCTGTAGTCCCCCCCCCAAGTCCCAAAAACTGAAAACCAGGAGCTAGCAGAGTCAATATAGGGCTTGCATGCTACCTGGCCTCCGGAGAGAATTCTGCCATGCGGTTCTGCAAGCCCTTCTCCCCCCTCCTTCTCCCCCTCTCCCTCCTCTATCCTCCCGTTCTACTATCCCTCCACCTAGTGTAAATCCCCTTAATATCCTGCTCCCCATGTCCCCAGCCAACCGGGATTTTTTAATTCAGAAAGCCCCCCAAACTATTTACTACCTCGCCTCTTTCTCCCGCTGCGACCCGGGCTTCTGCTGGCAAATGGATAGCAGGATATAAAAAAAATACATTTTGGGTGACATACCCTTTAAAAATGTGCTAACTTAAACTAAGGTAACCTTAGCAAAGTGGACGTGGTCAAATTATGTTGCCAACTTCTACCGTGAAAGGGTACATGGCCAAACGGCCTCCACTCCTCCCTCTGCTTAAATTGTAATAAATGGCTGTCAAACCTGTTCTGAGTGTAAATACAAGTATTGTTTTATTGTGGTTTTGTTTTTTTTTAATTACCAGAAGATTTCAATTATCCCTAAAAAAAGGGTAAAACCCGCATTATTAACTGATGTAATATCAGTTTAACATGTGTTTACACTTATTTTTATGTGTGTATGAAGACAGGGAGACGGCATGTTGTGATCCCAAAACGTCACAAAAATGTGTTTTGCAACTAAGAATGGTGTGCCGGTGATATCTATATTGCAGATATGGGACTGTTCCTGGCTACAAAGTACTGGAGCACCCGATGTAAACAATTCAATTTTGAGTTTTTACTGCATATAACTGTTGAGGAGTGCAAGGTCCGATCCTACACAGTGAGTAATATCAGGTTAACATGTGTTTACACTTATTTTACGCCAATGCACATTTTCCAAATGATTATGGAAAATAACGAAGGGCACCGATACACTTACCTTGTTTGGGACTTTCTAAAGTCATGCAATCCTGGCCTCTTATCTGTATGTGATCCTGTGATGCAATGGGCTTTGGGGGGGTGGACCAATCTCATTTACATCCAGGATTGCATCAGTGATTGTGTTGAAAAGGGCGAGAAGAGGGGAGAAGAGAAGGTGAAGGGGGAGTGAAGGAAGAACAAGCAGAGGAGGGAGGAAGAAAGAAAAGAGAAGAAGAGAAAGAAAGAAAAAAGGAAGGGAGGAAAGAAAGACAGACGGAGAAGAGGAAAAAAGAAGGACAACGGAGAAGGAGGCGGAAGAGGAGAGAAGTGAAGAAGAAGAGAAGGGGAGAAACGGAGAGAAGAAGGGAGGAGAGGGAGGGAAGGGCAAGAGGAGGAAAGAGGGGGGGAGGGGGGACGGGAGAAAAGAAAGGGGGAGGAAGGAGAGGTGAACGGGAAGAAGAGGAGGAAGGAAGGAGAGGGAAGGGGGGAGGAGAAATAAAGAAATTAATAATAAGTGTTATAATTAAGAAATAAGAAATTTTGTTATAAGAATTTCAAGAAAAAAAAAAAGAAAGGGGGTTAAAGAATAAGAATATAAGAAGATAAAAAGTAAAGAAAAGATTTAAGTAAGAGTATTAAAGAAAAAGAAAACAGAAATAATAAGAAAGGAAAAATTTTTAATAACAGAAGATAAGTATATTATTTTTAAGAAAATAAGAATTAGAAATGTTAAGATAAGTTTTTTTATCATAAAAAGAATAAGTTAAGAAAAAGGCAGAAATAAAATATTAAGAAGAAGTTATATTAAGAATAAGATTTATATAAATTAAACGAAACGGGAAAAAAGAAACTAATTTAATTTTTTAAAGAATAAGCTTTAACAGATATAAATTAAAATATTAAGATTAAAAGAAATTAAAGATATTGAAGAAAAGGGAGTTGCCGATATTACAACCTTTCATGTACATTGTGTGCCTGAGACAGAGTGGATTTAGAGTTAGAGTTCACCTTATATAAGATTTTTCATTAAGAAAGTGGCAACTGGGATTTGGTTATGTAATATTTATATTTAAAATGCTAATTAATGATCTGTTTAGTCATAGATAAATTGCTTAGCTATGCGCTACCTGTAGGTAAGATGGGGGATGCTTCTCTGCTAAGAAGCCGGTATCATAAAGATTTTCCGATGCCTAGACTAGGAAGTAGTGGGGGGAGGAGCCAGGGAAAACCAGGAAGTAAGCAGGAAGTTAGGAATAGTGAAGGAGTAATGAAGAGAGAACCGGTACGATAATAAAAAGTGGACTATGATAACAGAAATGAGGAGCGAAACCCTTGCCAGGAACTGTTCCTCTTCAGTAATACCCCTCAGCATACAGTGTATCAGTTTCTGGTTCTGCAACATCATCCTGGCTGGGCTGTAAGGTTTACTCACCTATGCGTCCACTCCAGAGACGACCGCTGAGCATGCTCCAGGCTTGCGAGAGTTGCAGTCATGATGTCACCCCGCAAGTGTGCTGGCAGGTGTTAATTGAAGGCCTCATCCTCACTTCCCCCGACGCCCACTTGTTATTTGAATGGCGTCTAGGGGTTCTAGTGATTGTGTTCTTGTCAGCAGCCTGCACTATGTTCTAGTATCAGCTCCAATTTTACAGCCTTTCCCATTGTCCAGTATCCAGCTCCATTGTTACAACCACCATTGTTCGTAGCCAGTTCCATTGTTAAAACCACATTGTTCCAGGATCACGCTCATTTTTGACAGAGCGTTCAGCTTCACTCAGCGATGAGCCGCTTGAGCGTCGCTCCAGCCTTGCCGAGGGGGCGGCGCCATGATGTCACCACGCAAGTGTGCCGGCTGGCGGAAGATTGAAATAGCTCCTCCTCAATTCCCCTGAAGCCCATTGTTATTTGAATTGGTTTGTCTAGGGTTCTCTAGTGATTCGTGGTTCTTGTCAGCAGCCTTCACTATTGTTCAGTCCCAGCGCCATTGTTACAGGCTTCCCATTGTCAGTATCCCGCTCCATGTTACAGCCTCCCCATTGTTCCGTTCCAGCTCCATGTACAACCACCATTGTTCAGTTCCATCTCCATTGTTACAACCACGATTGTTTCCAGTATCCACTCCATTTGTTACAAACCACCATTGTTTCAGTATCCAGCGCCCATTTTAAGAGTTTCAGGTTCTGTGTTGTGCCAGTTATCCCACTGCTCTCATTCATCTGAACTAAAACGGGTCTTCCCTGTACTTCATCCAACTGAGTTAGGGGCAGTATTACACTGGCGATTGTAAGTACTGGTACAAAGTTGATAGTTGACCTGAAATTAAAACTTTTCCTTCGGTTCAGTGGACCCTGGAATAAAGTGAATACTAAAAGTTAATTACTTGAAGGTTCCCAGGGAGTTAATCCTGGGTGGAGGCATGCAAATATTTATTCCTGCTTTCTTCATAAGCGGAGACACAGGACCCTGTAACGCCAATCCAGACTATAAATCCCAAACTCCTATTCTGATGTAACCAGAGGTACACCCATAAAAAAGCGCATTACAAAAATAAAATTACTTCTCTTTTTACAGAACACATCAGGAAAAGAAGTTCTAGATATGAAGAATAGTAATAATATCACACAAGATTTCTTTTTGTAATTTCGAAATTTTCGAAAATCAGGATTTTAAAAATACGAGTAATCCTCGTAATTTCGAAAAATTTCGAAAAGACGTTATTTACGAAAATACGAGAACATCGCGGTTCGGAAGTTCGGAAGGCGGAAAATCGGAAAAATCCAGATGCCATAATACATCACATGAGATGCCAAGTCTTATTCATTTGTTGTCTCCATTTTACGTTTGATGTAGGAAAAGCACTTAATATTCAGGGAGATTCAATAAAATTTCTTATCATCACAATATGGTGCTGATTTGCCCAACCAAGTAGATTATTTAAACATGAAACTTACATCTGAGTGATGTGGCAAAATTAGAACCATCTTTAATGATTAAGAACTTTTAGTGAATCTCTCTTTATTGTTTTCCAGCCTATATTCTCCCCCAATTATTATGTATGGGTGATTTTTCTACCCCATTTGTTGTCTCCTTCCATGATTTATATTTCTTCTTTCTAATATGTTATATCACCATATACTCTGCGCCTTATCAACGTTTTTCTGTTTTGATTTCCAGTTTAAGTGTCAGGTGTCAGATAACTGTTGCCAAATTGTTGTTTAACATTTAATTCACAAAACCAGGCCCCCCACCTATTGTTGACTGTGTTTTTCTGCCCTCCTGCTAGAGTTGTTCACACAATAAAAGTCCTTGTAACTAACAAGGCTGTATCAAACCATGAAAAGAGAATTTTAGCAAACTAGACCTTTTTTATATTGGTTGCCTAAAATGAGACTCTATTTAAGTTCATCAGAAGTTGAAATTTGTCATCAATGTTTGAAAGGAGAAAAAACGATTATGCATGGCACAGACGTAGTGATTATTTCACAAATACCCATATCAGGCAAGGAAAATCATTTTGTGTGGTGTGGACTAAGAGATGGAAAAAAACTTCCTGAAAGTTCTGGTTTGTTTCCGAACTTAAGTATACTTGATATGCTCCACAGTGAGGTCTGACTGTATATCCACACATGAATATCCATCGGACCTGACGCATCTCCATATATATGTCAACCACTTTATTGAGAACTATATTATCTATGAAAACATCTCTATCATTACCATTATGTTATCTTGCTTTTCAAACAGTGTTCAAAAGTTTCTACACGGATGAAAGGTTTTCCATTATCCGTTCTGGTTTATCTGTGGTATTCAGTAACAATTAACTGGACATAAAGTGTAAGTTCTTGAACTAAACTTTAAATCCAGTTAATCTTAACTGAATGCGAACAATACAAGAGGAATATCCTGAATTGGGAACTAATTGGCTACTACCCAGGATCTATTCATGGGTTGATAATTACGGTCTAACAGTTATCAGTACTTATTCCCTTTGGATTTACAAATTAGTGTTTCAATCAACACCAGAGCCCCCCCCCCCCCCTTTCATGACTATATTGCCATGACTAGGCTCGTTCTGAAATTAATACCTTTATTTATATACTGTGTAGTATGTGTGGAAAAGGGGTGTATGGGATATCTTCACTATGTTTATATTATATTTATATTCGTTTTTTTTTCTTATTTTGTTACCAATTACCACATACTTTGGAAGCATGCACTAAAAGTTAAAGCTCTCTATCTTAGAGCATACTTCAAGATTAGAGATAACTTAACCTCTGAACTTTCAGAAGTTCAAAAAAACAAACCGGGGAACAGATTTTGTAAGCTGCTGCTACAAATTAAAACTAAATGAAAATTCTACTACAGGAAAATCACCCCAAAACCCAAGCTGTAATAGTTTTGAAATCTGAAATATATATTAGTCAACCTGAAATCTGCCATGTCCTGTTGTCCCGGTTTCTGCTTCCTGGTTCTTCCAGGTTAGGCACTGTCAGTAGGGATTTGGAAGGTGACAATCACAGCCAATGACTGAATGTTAATCCACTATCGGCCATTCGGAGCATGCCCAGGCTCAGTACAGGCTCAGAACAGGTTCTAAATTGCTCAGTTTCCATGAGTCATCTAGAAGCATAGAGGATACAGTAATTAATTCATAGACCCAAAGTATGATATATCAACATATTTAAAGAGGTCTTTTTTTCTAAAAGATGTTCTTGTGAGGATGGAGTTTGTCTTTAAATAAACTTGCTTTTACAGTGACTTATTCCAAAATAAAAACCTAAATCACATTTCTAGATATAAAAATCTAGTGAGAAGTTATTGCTGGAAAGGTTCAGCAATTTACTTCTGCTTGAACACTTCCTGTTTTCAGCCATGTGACCAGCTTTGAAGTCATGTGACCAGCCTGTTGCCTAATAGGCTCCCCTTCTAAACTGTCAATTTTCCCCCCCAGGTACTTACTGATTTCCCCAGCATTAAGTCTTTACTGAGCATGTTTATACCCCGGGGGAGGAGGGGGCTACGCGATGGGTAAGGTGATGTCACTCAGCCTATGGAAGCTGGCAGTTGGAAACATTACCTGATATCATTTCTACCAGGGTGAAGCCGACTTCATTGTCGGCTCATGATAAAGAAAATTACTGCAAGGTTGTCATTACCCCCACCCTAAATTGTTTGGAGACCACGTTGCCCTTTAACGTGTACTCCATTTTGAAAGGCAAAGGTTGATCTTTAAAAATAGTTGATGACAATTTTTGCACCCATGTTTTGCTTACCACAAGATCAAGACAAATGGGATCCTGTTTCCGAATGGACAGTTCTTATCAGAATTCAAATTTACAGGTCTGTCTCTTCTTATGTAAGTTATGATCTAACATTTTTCTCTAAAGCCGCTCCTGTTTAATTTTAAAAGAGCTCGTACCTAGAGCCGGTATCGCTCTAATTGCCTCCACTAGGCAATGCACTGAGTTGATATTGTCTATCAATGCATAGCAATGGTGGTTTCCCATTCCGAGGACTTCAAACGCCAGCTATCTGCTGGCATTAAGTTGTCGTCTTAAAGAGCATTATCTGCTCGGTACATAACGCGTGCAGCAGTTGTGCAACAGAATTTTTCTTTCCTGCCGCAACTCCATGTAGTTATTCTAATGTCACGTGTAACCCGTGGTACATGGGTTAATGTGATGTTTTTAGATGGAAAAAAGACGTTGGCGGCTTTCGGTACATAGCCCTTTTCTTGTTTAAAACCACTTTCAAATCTTTTATGGTGGTTAATCAGTCCTGCCAGGAGTCACCCTATTAGTAAATCTTTTGTTCTAGTGCCATATTGATGCATCCCTAAGTCACTGATGTAGTACAGTGTAAAAACTGACCATTTGGGAATGCTCTTTATTTTAGTGTATAGCGCATTGGTTGTAATTTATTACAAATTAGTCACCAAGAATGCATTCTCTTTTCTCATAACTTCATTCAGTACTTGTTTTGCTAAGCTCAGTGCATCAATGACACACCCCTGCCAGACTATTGACCTCTCTGAGGGCAAGAATGCTCACCATCATATAGGCAGCACTTGGAAAGGAATTTCACACACTGCACTTCACGTACACTGTACACCATTACAGCTACAGCAAAAACTGTACATAAACATAAAGAGTTTCGATACCAAAGGCAACTTGATTGACAATGAAATGTAAGATATTTCAGGACTGGATATCTAAAAAATGGGAAGGATCAACAAGAAAATGGTCTATAATGATGGTTCAGAAGAATAAAGTTTTTCTATAATGGTCACTTCAAAAAAAACAAACAAACCTTTCCAACATACACATCATTAAGAAAAGAGTATAGAAATCTAGGGGTGTTATGTCTAGAGTTAAGGGTCTTGTGATGTTATAGAGAAAATGTTTAAGGGCATGTCCACCCCCAAAACTGAATCCCCCCCCTACTAGCCCCCTTGTGTAGGTAGTTTTAATAATCCTTACCCATTTATATCCAGCTCCATCTTGTTCTCTGTGTCCCCCCTAAAGTCCAAAAAAAACGCCACCCAGGAGTACTGCAGAGTCCATATAGGACTATGCTCCTGTCTCCCTCCGGGAGAAGTTTGGCATGCACTGCAGCCCTTCTCCCCTCCCCTCCCGCTTAGGATGCCTCCCCCTAGCGTAAATCTTTATACATAAATTCTACTGTCCCCACACAATCCCCAACCGATATAGTTTTAAGTTCAGAAAGTGCCCCAAATATTACTTCACTCATTTAATTTAAATTTAAATGTTCAGGTGGTAGCACTGATCCTTGCAGCAAGATGTCTTGCGGTCGATTCCACCCTTGGACACTCTGCAAGGAAGTGTTGTTTATTTTTGTTCTCAGTGCTGCATAAGGTTTCCTCCGGACACAACCAGTTTCCCCCCCTCACAATCAAAATGACATACTATTAGTTGTATTGTCAAATAAAAGTGCTAGATTGTAAGCTCTTAGGGGAAGGGCTGATGAAAATAAGAAATGATAAGTGTAAAGCGCTACGAAAGGTTGGCGCTATACAAAATAAATAATATTATACTGGATTTTAGTCTTGAATAATGTGATTCAGCCACGGGAATCTGGGCGGAAGCAGCGGAGGGCGGAGAGTGCAGTGATATGTAATTAGTAAGTTCGCACGGAATCCGGCGGCGGAAACTGCTGCGGCATGTGGCTTTTAGATGGCACAGAACTCCTCGGACTGGTATAATATAGTGAATAATGCACCCAAACGTAAATTATAAGGAATATCCCTATAATTTACAGTTCGGGTGTGCATTATTTATTATAACCGACCCTTTGTGGCTTTCTGGTTTCCTTCTCCTCCGGAATGTAAGATTATAAGGCTATAAACTTACAGTTCCTCCCAAAAATCCATACAGGGGTAAGTTAGATCCTTATAATGTACAGTAGGGGGGAACAGTATCCACTATATAACAGACCCCGGTAGTGGATTATATGGAGGAACTGTACAGGAGGAGAGCGAAAGAAGGAAACCAGAAACCACAAAGGGTAGGTCTACAATAAATAATGCACCCGAAATGGTAAAGTAAAGGGATATAGAGGTCACCGAGGAGTTTACGTGCCCTGTAAAATAGGTACCGGCCTGCAGCCCTTGTGCGTTTATAGTGGTCACGGAAATCCTAGGTGACTTCTAATCTTTATAAATTGACATTTGGGGGACATAGCCACTAATTTTATTAGAGTAAAAAGCTGTACAGGCAAATATAGAATACCTTAGCCCTTACTATCAGCAGAATCAATTCGAACTTTCCACATAGGAAATACCATATAGACTACCTTAGCCATATAGGAATACTTCCATATTAGACTACATTAGCATGCCTACTGCATGCCGAATCCAATTTCAGAACTTTCCACATTAAGACGACCATATAGATCCTTAGCCATTATAGACTACTTGCCATTATAAGATACCTTAGCCCTTCCTACTGCATGCAGAATCAAGTCAGAATTTTCCACATAAACTACCATATAGACTACCTTAGCAATATAGACTACTTTCCATATAGAATACTTAGCCCTGCCTTATGCATGCAGAATCATTCAGAACTTTATATATTATATTGGTGACAAATAGCTTGTGAATTTATATTATTCAGTTATGCTCCATGGTCTCTTACATAGCAAAGGTGCCCTTAAGATGCCCATACATCAGTCGACTTCAGGAGAACTAACTGTTTTTAATCGTATGTGAATGCTTTTCTTCCAGAAACCTATACATGCTAAGTTGCAGGCACAACATGTAACAAGTAGATTCTGGACTAAGAATGCTTTTTGTTGTTGCCAGTACAACTCAAAATCCATGTAGTCTTAAAAAGAGCCTGGTAAGCATGTTCGCCTTTTAACCTATTCCCTGACCCCAGTATTTACTCTATATGTGCATATTTTCTTTTAGTAGGCGATGCTGGCTAGCAAACTAAAAGCTTTTAGAAACCTTACAGTTTTGATAGGAAATAAACAGCAAGTTTTTTTTTTTAATGAAATGCAAAGGAATATGAGGGGGGTAGAGCGTGTTTGAAACAATGCCTAAAATTTCAAAGCTGTGTTTTTAACACCACTAATCTTTTTGGTGAGTCGGAGAGGCAGGATACTTCTAAAAGAGACATACATACATACAGAAAAAAGGGAATGTTTGGGGGATAGGCTTTTTAACACTGATAAATCTATGTTTGGGAGTCTGAGATACAGGGTCTCTGTCGGATCTTCTAGAACGGGATGAAATCATGCTGTAATACGATTGGCTGTACAGTTCTAACAACAACAGCATAGCAAAGGAAGAAGTGAGATACAGCTGTGTTTTTTTGTGAATGTGCTCTGTTGTGAGGGACAATAGGTCTGGTGGACTGATTAAGCATCTGCTGAGAGATATGGCCAAGGGAGGGATTGAACCAGGAATCAGAAACTGCAAGCATTAGGGCTAACACATGAGCCACTGAACTGTTGTTTTTTTTGTTTTTGTCACATAAGTATTAGGAGTTCCTGCCAAGTTATGAACTACAGCAGGATCTTTTCCACATGTGAGAGCACCTGGCTTTTAATGCTTAACTATCTGACTCCACATAAGCTTCATACTAAGGTCTATGCGAGAGAGACTAAGAGTTATGTTTCAAGAAGATGTAGAACTTGCATGATAGTGTTTCTCAGCAGTGACGATGTTGCTCATAAAACATGACCAATTTCTCAACAAATGTAAGCTTAGCCTTCAGTCTAATGATTGTTAATACAATTCAGTTTGTTTCATCTAACAACAATTTTAGTATTATAATAAATAGAACATTTATTGTATTTAAACCATAAAACCTAAAACAACCTAAGGGCCATACCTAACATTCACCATCCCATTATCACCATTTACATAATTTGTCTCACTTTCGACTGACTCATATTGTTTATTAAATGCATTGTTGTACGTCCCTTTACTTTGTATTTACATTTTAGCATTTTCCAATGTTTTCTTGGGTGAATGAGCCCACTGGAGGATTCCTCTGTAACCCAGTGGGCCAATATCACACTGTTCATGACTTACAGTGCCTTGAGGTCTTTTAACCCTTTCAGTGCCAGAAGAATGTCATTTTTATTGTTTGCGTTATAAGTGCCAGAGGAATTTCACCGGATTTTCCCTTAATCTTAGGTCACGACACAAAATCTACTGTTTCTAAAAGCTCTGATAACTCCGCGTAAAGTCACCAGAATATATGTAGTAACCCACTTTTCCTGTACAGGAGACCCCCACCAACTTAAACCTGCCACCTTAAGAATATTACACCATGATTGAAATGTAACCCAATTTGGACGGTAACAAAGAATATCTTCCAAATAACTAAAATATTCCCACAAGTGGAGATATTGTTAGAAATACAACACCCGGGAGCAGGATTTACTAGGAGGTGGAGTTTCGATTTCAAAATGCAGATACCAGGACGCAGCTTTGTCCAATTGTATCTTATTTCTCACATTTCCGTTTTTCCTCAAACTGTAAATCAGAGACAAAATCAAATAGAATTCAGATAAAAAACCTGTGGGGAAAAGTTCAACGCATGTCAAATATGAGAAAGCCGAACCCCACCCGAATACAACGGTATGCCACATTCATGGGTATACCGAGGACTGGCCTATAAACTAACCAGAGCGTGACCAGTGCCCAATGTTCAGTAGCCAGCAAAAAAAAAAATAGCCAGTTGTTGTACTGTTGAACAGGGGGGTCTTTGCAGTTTTTGCCACAAAACACCCCCCCCAATAACGAAATACCCCACAACTATTGATTCACTGAAATTACACACCTTCAGCATGTAACGCTGTAGTTAGTTCATTCATACCATCAATGGTGTGGGCGCAGTTCTGCGTAGAGTTTGCACTTGCACTTCGTAGAAGTTTGCAAAACCCCATGAATGTTAAAAAAAGTTACCAAAGATATCAATACTCCCAAATGTCATGAAATCACACGGTATTATGCCTATGCGTGGTTACACATGCAGACGTGGGAAAGCGAATATAGCCACGACAGTGAGACAAGCACGATGGCTCACAATAAGCAAAAATATTTTTAGCCAACTCTGAATTTGAACAGTCTGCATGTATTTTCACTGAACACCCCGTAAATCAGAAAAACTACCACACAAACTAATAATATCAGAAAATCTACACACCTTCAGCTAGTAAACGCTGTGGTGTGTTACATTCATACACATCAATGGTGTGGGCCTGTTCTGTCGTAGAGTTCGCATTTGTCTGAAAAAATGAACAAAAAACAACTTCCAAAAGGTAGAAATCATGCCAACAACCTGATGAAATGTAAAAAAAAGTTACTAAATATCAATCTCCCAAATTTTCATGAATCAAACGGTATATGCCAGATGCCTGGTTACACGCGGACGGGAAGCGAAATGGCCCAAAGTTGAAGACAATGCCACAATGGGCTCAGAAACAGCAAAAAATATTCAGCCAAATATGAATTGAACATTTGCATGTTTTTTTTCACCAAAACACCACCATAATATTATAAATTACCACTCACACAATACTTATATTCCTAAATCTTACACACCTTCACATATAAGACTAGTATATGAGAGTAGTTGTTCATTCATACATCAATGGTGTGGCGCGCAGTTTTTCGTGAGAAGTTCGCATTTCTGAAAAAATTAACAAAAAACAACTTCAAAAGGTAGAAATCACGCCACAAAACCTAATGGAATGTAATGAAAAAAATGACCTAAAGATCATCTCCCAGTCCTGACTCAAACGGATGCCATATGTGTGGTGTTACACACGGGACGTGGGAGCGCAAAAGCCACAAAGTGAGACAATGCGCGATGGGCTCAGAAAACAGCGAAATATTTAGCAACTCAATAATTGGACGTCTGCAGTTTTGTTTCCACAAAACACCCGGTAACTTAGAAATAACCCCCAAAACTATATATTCTGAAAATATAAATACCTTCAGATATGTAACGCTGTAGTTTGTTCATCCATACCATCAATGGCGTGGCGCAGATTCTTAGTAGAAGTTTGCTTGTCTTGAACAAAAATGAACCAAAAATCAACTCAAAAGGTAGAAACATGCCCAAAAACCTGTGAAATGTAAAAAAAAGTTATAAATATCAATATCCCAAATGTTCTGAATCAAACGGTATGCCATATGCCTGGTTACACGCGGACATGGAAGCGAATGGCCATGAAGTGAGACATAGCACAATGGCTCATAGAAACAGCAAAAATATTCAGACCAAATCGGAATTTGAACGTCTGCAGTTTGTTTTCACAAAACACCACCAATATTATAAATACCACCACACAAAACTATATATGTCCTGAAATCCTACACACCTTCAGCTAGTATAACGCAGTAGTTTGGCTCATTCATACATTCACATGGTGGTGGGCGCAGTTTTCGTAGAAGTTAACATTTGTCTGAAAAAATGAACAAAAAACAACTTCAAACGGTAGAATTCATTGCCAAAACCTAATGGAATGAAAGAAAAAGATGACTAAAATCCAATCTACCAAATGTCTCTGAATAAAACGGTATGCCATATGTGTGGTTAAAATGGGGATGTGAACGAAAAAGCCACAAAGGAGACAATGCACGTTGGCTCAAAACAGCAAAAAGTATTTAGCCAACTCTGAATTTGGACAGTCTGCAGTTTTTTCCACAAAACACCCCTTAACTCGAAGTAACCCCCACAAAAACTATATACTTCCTGAAATCTACCACAATCTACAGCTAGTGTAACACTGTAGGTTGTTCATTCTACATCAATGTGTGGCGCAGTTCTATCAAGAGTTCGCATATTGTGTCCTGAAAAAATGAACAAGAAAAGAAAACGTTCAAAAGGTAGAAATCATGCCCAAAACTGATGACAGAAATGTAAAAAAAAGTTACTAATATCAATTCCCAAATGTTCTGAATAAAACGGTATGCCAAGAGCTTGGGTAACACGCAGGACATGGGAGCGAATGCGCAACGAGTGAGAAATGCAAATGGCTCAGAAAACAGCAAAAATATTCAGCCCAAATCGAATTTGAACAGTCTGCCAGTGTTTGCCCCACAAAACAACACCCCACAAACTATATATTTCTCGACATCCACATACCTTTACGTAATTCTGTAGTTTGTTATTCAATGACAATTAAATGGTGTGGGCGCAGTTTTCGTAGAAGTACTCACTTTTAGCAGATTTCCTAAAATTTTGTAAAGAGAAAACACTTCAAAGGTAGAGATAGAAATCATGCCAAAATCCCAGAGTAATGTAAAAAAAGTACCAAAATATCAATCTCCCGAAGTCCTGAATCAAACGATGCCCTATGTAGGTTACACAAGCAGACGTGAGTGGAATTCAACTAGCACAAAGTTGGCCAATGAACAACGGCCCCAATATTCACTCTTTTTAGATTTGTCAGACTAAACCCACTCTCTATAATTAGAAATACCCCCCAAAACATATATTCTGGAATTCTAACATCTTCAGCCTACACAAGTGTGTGATCGATAGCATACCAACAATGGTGGGGGAGCAGAGGTTTCATGTTAAAATTGTCGCTTTGTCCAGGATTTTAGGGAAAAAGTTATAAAAATTACAATTCAAAGTAGAATAGAATCATGGCAAATTTCCATGTCATGTAAAAAAAAACTTGTCAATTATCAATATTCCAATGCCCTTGAATCAAATGGTTTGCCATATGCATGGTCACACGGAATGTGAAAAGCCACTAGTCACCACAGTAGCCAATGCGTAGTGGCCAATAACAGCAACTTTTAAGATCTAACACCCCTCTAACTCACAAAAATACCCTACAAAAGATATATATAGTATAAAAAAAATGTATATTCTCAGAAAAACTACATACCTTCAGCTAAGCAAGTGTTGCCACTTTTTTCATCATACCATAATTGTATGTGCAGCAGATCTTTGTAGAATTTTGCAATTTTAGCATTATTTTCTGAAAAAAAATAAAGAACCAACAAGATTTCAAGTTTAAAACCCGCCAAAACCCAAGTAAGGAAAAAAGTACCAAATATCAATCTCCCAACTGTCCTGAATCAAATGGTCTGCCATATGCAGGATGACACACAGAGATGGCCACCAACTACTCAAGGGATGCAGCACAAAGGCACTTACAAGAAAAAATCAAAGTGCTCTGTAATTTAGCGCACCTACACTTTTTCTAAGGAAACAGTCCCAAAAACTTGGAAATTACCCCCAAAAACATATATTTTTGGAATTACATACCTTCAGCTACGTTACGGGTGCCATGATTTCTATACAAAATGAAGAAATTCCAAGGACCAGGAGCCATAGAACTCCGTGTTTGTAGATGAGGTTTGTGAAAAATAAAATAAGATGATGTCAAGGGTTGAAATGAATCCTTACCTAAACCCACTTGACAAGATGAAAAAAACTAACTAATATCAATCTCCCACATGGTCCTGAATCAAACGGTATGCCATAGTGTGGATGCAACCAGAGACGTGGCCACCAATTAGTTAAATGGGACGCATGCACAAATGCAATTACAAGAAAAAATCAAAGTTGCTCTGAATTGTGAACAAGCCTACCCTTTTCTAAGGAAACAGTCCCAAAAATTGGAAAATTCCCCCACAAAACTATATATTTTTGGAATCGACACACCTTCAGCTATATTATGGTGCCCATGCTACATACATACACAAAGAATACCCAGACAGTGTTCATAGGAGGTGTTGGAAAAATAAAATACGATGATTCAAGGGTTTGAAATTTACCTAAACCACTTGACAAGCTAAAAAACCAATAAATATCATCTCCCACATGTCCTGAATTAAAACGGTATGCCATATGTGTGATGCACACAGGAGACGTAGCCACCACTAGCTCAAAGGGAACCCATGCCCACAAATGCAATTACAAGAAAAATCTAGTGCTCGTGTAATTTGAACAGGCCTACCCTCTTTCTAAGGGAAACAGTCCCAAAAATGGAAATTCCCCCCACCAAACTATATGATTTTTGGAATCTACACACCTTCAGCTATATTAAGGTCGCAATGGCTTTCATACATACCGAAGATTTCCAGACCCCGTGATTCATAGAACTCTGTGTTTTAGGAGGTGTTTGTGAAAAATAAAACTAAGATGATCAAAGGGTTGAAATCTACCTAAAACCCACATTGACAGCAAATAAAACCCTCCACTTAAATATCAATCTCTACAGTCCTGATAAAGGTATGCCATCATGTGTGGATGCACACAGAGACGTGGCACCAAACTAGCTCAAATTGTATCGCATGCAACAATGCAATTACAAGAAAAAGTCAAAGTGTCGTAATTTGAAAACAGCCACCTTTTTCTAAGGAAAACAGCCTGAAACTTGGGATATTCCCCCACAAAACTATATATTTTGGAAATCACACACCTTGAGTACTTCGGGCCATGCTATCATACATAGAAACGAAGAAATTCCAGACCCAGTGATTAATAGAACTCTGTGTTTAGGAGTTTTGTGAAAAATAAAATAAGATGATTCAAGGGTTGAAGGAATTCTACCCCTAAACCACACTTGACCAGCGAAAAAAAAAAACCATAAATATCAATCTCCAAAGTCCTGAATCAAACGGTAGGCCTGTGTGTGGATGACATCAGACGTGGCTACTAACTAGCTCAAATGGACACATGCACAAATGTAATTACAAGAAAAATCAAAGTGCTCCTGTAATTTGAACAGCCTACCCTTTTCTAAGGAAACAGCCCCGCGAAAACTTGGAAATTCCCCCCAACAAACTATAATTTTTGGAATATTATAACCGTCAGCTACGTTACGGTGCCATGGTTCATACATACATGAAGAATTCCAGACCCAGTGATCCAAGAACTCCGTGTTTTTATAGTTTTGTGAAAAAAAATAAGATGAGTTCAAGGGTGAAATCGACCTAAACCCACTGAAGCATTAAAAACCCACTAAATAGAAATCCCCACATATCCTGCCATCAAAACGGATATGCTATAGGGGGGTGCACACAGAAGAAATGTCACCACAACTAAAAAATGGGAGCATGCATAAGTGCAATACAAGAAAAAATCAAAGTGCTCTGTATTTCAAAACAGCCACCAAAACCTTTGAATGCCCCACAAATAACCCCCCACTAAATATCAATCTCCCATGTAAGATCAAAAGGTGTATGCCATATACGATGACACAGAGACGTGGACACCAACTAGCTCAAATGGGATCATGAACAAAGCAATTACAGAAAAATCATAAGTGCTTTGTTTTTGACAGCTACCCTTTTTCAAAGGCAAACCCCTCCTAAACTTGGAAATAACCCCACAAACTATATTTTTTTCAGACATTTACGGTCCCATGCTTTGCAAAACATACATGAAGAAATTCCAGACGATGTCATCATTACAACTCCGTGCTTTTAGAAGATTTGTGAAAAATAAAAAGAAGATCAAAGGTTGAAATACTACAACCACTTGACAGCAAAAAACCAAAAAACATAAGCAATCTACCCATCAGCCTGAATTCAAAACAGTGTGCCATTTGTGTGGTGCAAATAGAGACGAGGCCACCAAACAGCTCAAATGGGGCGCATGTAGAGTGCAGTACAAGAAAAAATTAAAAATAGCCAAACCCACCCCCCACACGCACACTCTCCCCCTTTTAGTGGATTTAGTGGAAAAACCGGTTCGTACGAGAGTCACACAGGAGGTTTTTTGCAACACTTTATGATCCTAAAACTTCATCCGGTTCTTTTTTGGTACCTCTGCAAAAATGCTAATTTATGGCTTTAGTGTACAAAAAAAAAACAAGGTGAGTGTTGTGTGTATCATTTAAGAATTTTGTGTGTGGCATTTCCCCCTTTTTATTATCATTCCAAAGATAATCATCAGATCACTTAGGAATGATAACGAATAATTTTCAAATTTGAAAACGAATCAGAAAAATCACTTCCGGAAATCATTTCAGGAATGTGATTTTTCATTCATTGGCAAAGATCAATAATGTTGGTGATCGAGAAGTGATCCAAATTTGCATTCTCTAGTCCCCCATTTTTTTCTAAGTCTTGCCTAAGTAGCAAAGACTTAGACAAAAAATCCTATGTGGAATGGAATGTGAGTTAGATAGGTTCTGTAGGAAACAGCACATTGAGTAGCAGTAGATCACTTCAGTGTTGACAACATTATTGAGGAGCCAGGCAGGCTTGTGCCTCATCGGACAGACCCAACACCCATTGGCTTTCTCACTAAGTGTATTGCTTCGTGAGGGGAAAGCAGGAAGGAGAAAGGGTTGTAGGAACAGCACCATGAGATAGCAGTGATCATTCAGTTTGCACACATATTGCGGAGCCAGGAAGGCTGAGGCTTGGGCCCCCCGGACAACCCCATACCCCTTTGGCTTCTCTCCCCAGAGTAGGCTCGGCAAGGAAAAAGCGGGACGGGGAGTAGGGATTGGGTGCGGAACAGCACCATGAGTAGCATAGACCCACTGCAATTGGACAACATATTGTTTTTTACGGAGCCAGGCCAGGCACACCAAACTGACAGCAAACAACACAGCAAACAGACTGACACGATGACAGCAAACAGCAGATCAGACAGCAAAAGCTGCTGATGGCTGAACGAAGCACTGTTCAGTTTACACAAACACACAGACACTGACCCACAAAGATACAGAAACAAACAAAAAAAACAGCGACACCTAGACCCTCCTAAAGGTTCTAAACACAAAAATGTCAAAGGATTATAGGGGGTTAGTCCTTTAAAAGGACTGTTATGTCTCACAAGGGTAGTCCTTAAAAGGACTTTGGTGTCTCACAGGGGAGAGGTTAGTCACTTAAAACGGAATGTTGGTCTCAGGATGTGTGAAGAACAGGGGTGGGGACTACAAGTGCCTAAAACCACCACGCTGAAATCCACACAAAGACGAAAGCCAAAAAGCGAAAAATTATCTCTCCATACATACACTGTCAGGTCCCATAAACACTCTCCAACACACTGACTAAATGGCATGGTCGCATGCCTTTATACCAAGGGGGCTGGACATGCTCAAATTAGACTGCCATTGGGGATTTGGACATGTTGAGGCACTTTTTTAACATGCGATGATTATCGAATGTCGAGCCCCCCCCCGTTGTTGAACAGTTGTCGAACATATCGATAAATCATCAAAAGTCGGGAATTCAAAATTTCCGTGTCCGAGATAGTTTTCAAAAAGTCCGGACACGAAAGTCAGCTCGAACTCAGGTTTCGAGTTCGAGTTCTATGCCATCCCTATGTCCAACTCTGCAATAAAAAAGATTGATAACCACACAGACATTTACGTTTGTAAAATCCTGATCTTAGCCATATGTAAAAATCCGTTACCCGGGTAACCTACATCCTTTCAGCCGTGACAGAGACAAATTCCTGCAGCCGGGTGAGCCGGTGAAGCGGCCAGTCAGCGTATACTGACAACTTCCCCGCACGCTCTGACTAAGTTCACTCGCAGGGATGACGAGAGTTTGTCTCACACTGACAGGATTTAAACAGGTTACCGGCTGAAATGGACTTTACATGAGGCCTAAGATAAGGATTTTAGCAACAGTTAAATGTCTGTGTGTTACATTATCTTTTTATCCAGGGTGGGACAAAGAAAAGATGTTTCAGGGAACTCCTCAGTTGACTTTATATCCATATATTACACTGTATTCCCGTAGTATTATTAATGGGCATAGCAATAACCTGCTGGATGCGTTTGTTCACTAATAGGTTATATCGAGATGAGAGACTTTATTAAGATTAGAAGAAAAGAAGTTTACATCTTTAGGTTAGGAATGGTTGTCTTTACAATGAGAACGGTGAAACTGTGGAAAACAGTTTCAGCTATATGTGGGTAATGGAAAGTTCATGAATAGCATTTTTAAATGTGCGTCGGAATAAAGTTTCTAAAACTAAAAAATTGAGATTACTGGTATTTAAGACATATTACTGTAGATCGGTGATCAGGGAATACTTTCTAATTGCTGTTGTGAAGTCAGGAAGGAAATCCCCCCAACCTTTCTTTAGCTTTTTTTTTTGGCCTTCCATCTAGATACAACGGTGGGCGTAAGGACGGTATGTCTTATTTAACCCCAATTACTATTGTACTATGTACTATATGTATAGTTGTATAGATCACCATCTTATGGTATGCACATTTTTGTGGAAGTTTGTAGCTTAGGAAAATGAATATATTACTCATGTCTTAACTGGACTTTTATAATATATAGAAAGGAATAAAAAAGTGCTGTGTTATTGCAGGTAATTCTTTACTTTCTATATTTGTGCTTATAATGCAAAGTAATTTGCAATTAGAAAAAAAAAAATCACAGAATCACTGTGTGAGCAGCCAACCTTAATCAAGATAAAGTACAACTTCTTACATCAATAAAGTGTGGATGGTCTGTGGCAAACTTAGAGATTTTCCATGGTGATATTTGTCAGACTATGTAATTATAAATTATAAATTTAAATATATGACATAATACAGACGTGTCAAGGTTGAGGAGCCCTGCGAGAGATACAAGATAAAAATATAAATACATTAATGTCAAAAATATGCGAAGACATTGTTTAGAATTGATATCAACTAAAGGATAACCTTTTGCAATTGAATGTGTCAAAAAACTTTACTGGTACCACTTATGAAATTATTTTACAGTATATATATTAGCCTAAAGATACAGTGCACAAGATAATTTAAAAATAGTGTTAAGAAACAAAAAACACATATGTTTCTTTCTTTAAAGACGGGAAATTCTAACTTGGTGTCCAAAATATATACAGAATCACAAAGTAAGAATGAACAAAGGCAATACAAAAGCCAGAGATCGGGTGTATGTAATATAGTTTACTTATAAGCGCCATGTGGAAAAGCAGCGAGTTACAGTTAAGGGGAACAAGATACATAAAATAGTTCCGTTTATAAATGATATAAATTATCAATAGAGGGCTTAGAGCTTTGCCACAAGAGGAAAGGAGGGGACCCTGTCCTATAGAAGTAAAATCTATAAAATAATAATTGTTTAATACAATATATTTACACAGTTAAATTCTACTTGTTTTGTGTTGAGAAGTAACTTGTATTTATATTGTTACTGGGCCCCAGTAATAAATACCCATTAGGAATATCTATTAGTAGATATATATTTGGACAATGTATATTAGTTTAGATACTGATGCTAGATATGATCTTATAGTATGAAATAACCCCTTTCCAGTCATAGTCTGATCCCCAATTTTTGATTTATGACTTTATTCTATTTGGTTTCCTTGCATTGCTTACTTCCTGTTTGGGTTTCTTGCATTCTTATTCTGTTTGGGTTTAATTTGCATGTTACTCGTTTTGTTTTATTTGCAGTGGATACTTCGTTTGGCGTTATCTTTGCATTCTTTACTCACTGTTGGTGTTTCCTTTGCTTTGTTTACTTCCTGTTTGAATTTTCTTTGCATTCTCTTCACTTCCTGATTGGTTTTCGTGCATTGTTTAACCTTTCAATGCCAGACAGTTTTGCACTCATATGGTTTAGTGAAGTGTTGTGGTATGAAAAACTCCCAGGATATCAGGGGCAAATTATATATCAATTTTTTTTGCAACAATGTGGTTACTTTTAACAAGATAACCATGTTTTCAACTTATCTGGAGATTTGAAAATTGGAGTGAAAACGTCGAAACAGCTGTAAAATTTGCAAATTTGACTTTTCTTGCCAGTTTCTATTTGGAACAAATAAAAACTATTTTGTGTTTACAACAACAAATCTTATTGTTCTAAAAGCTCTGATTCTCAGAGTACAACAATAGCAGAGAGGTTATATAGGTACCCCAAAATTTCTGTCCGGAGACCCCTTTAACTAAAACAGCACATGAAAGAATTTTACCACACAACTGAAAATAACGTACATTGCCAGAATATAACAAAAATTAAACTAAAACTTCCCACAAAATGAGATCATATTTAGAAACTATACATCCTAAGGTTTTGTAGAAGTAGTGTGAGTTTGATAACAAATACCTGGAGGGGGAAACTGTCATCAAATTTCTCATTATTTCTTACATTTGTCCAAAATCATCGACAAAGTCAAGTGGTACAATTTCACAGAAGAAAATTGTGGGGGGAAATATAAAAAACCAACACAAATATGAAAGCTACCCCTCCTGAAAAAAGGTATTGCCACAGGGTGGGTATACACTTGGAGACATTGGCTACCAACTAGCCCTGAGGACCAAGTGCATAAAGGACAATACACATACAAATGTTCAGTCATCCGGCATTTTGACTGCTTTCGTTTTTCAAATAAAAGCCCACCAATATCAAAAAATATCCCATGGAAACTATATATTTTTGGCAAGTACACACTTTCAGTGTACTATAGTGTCATTGCTGTCAGCATACAAGCAGATTTTGAACACGTCCTTATATTTTCTGAAAAAAATGAATAAAATGCATGCTTTAAAAGTCAGCAAAATCATACCTAAATACCCATGGACAGGTAAAAAAACCGCCACTAAATATCAATCCCCCAAAATGTTCTGAACAACGGTATGCCATATGGGCATGGTTACCACGCACACGTGGAAGCGAAAAAGCCCACACAATGAGACAATACATGATGGCTCACAAAAAACTGCAAAACATATTCAGCAACTGGGGATTTGAAACAGGTCTGCAGCTTTTCCACAAAACAAACCCCCGAAACTCAGAAATCCCGCACAAAACTACATTATTCCTAAAATCTTCACACATTTAGCTATGAAACAACTGTAGTTAGTTCATCATACCATCAATGTGTTTGTGCAGTTTCATAGAATTTCGCACTTTCTAAAAAATTACACAAAAACTTCAAAGAGTCGAAATAATATGCCTAAAACCCCATTGAATGATAAAAAAAAAGGTTACAAAAATCAATCCCCAAATGTCTGAATCAAATGGTAATCCCCCAAAATGTCTTGAATCAAATGGTATGTAGGTTACAGCACAGAGGACGTGAAGCGAAAAGGAAAAGTTGAGACAATGCATGATTGGGCATAAACAGCAAAAATTATTCAGCCACTCTGATTTGAACAGTCTGCAGTTTTTTTCCACACAAACACCCTCCACAAACTATATAGTTATTTCGAACCACTCATACTTTAGCTACAGGGAAAAGCTGCTACTTTGTTCATTTCATACCATCAATTGTGTGGGTCGCAGTTCTTCGTAGAAGAGAAGTTGCACTGTTCACAGATTTTCTGAAAAGGGATTTAACAATGATTTCAAAAGGAGAAATCATGCTAAAAACCTCAGGAATGCTAAAAAAGTACCAATATCAATCCCCTGAATGAAATGGTATATGCCAATATGTGGTTAAACACGCGGACATGGAGGGAATAGCCAACAAAATGATTACAATGACATGAGGCTTTAAAACGCAAAAAGATTCAGCCACCTCTCGAATTTGACACGTCTGCAGTTTTTCCCAACAAAAACACCCCGCACCAAACAGTATTAATGCTCGAATCTACATTTAGCTACAGAATGCTGTGTGTTGTTGCATTAATACCATTCAAGGTGTGGGTGCAGTTTCGTGAGAGAAATTCACAATTTTCCACAGATTTTCAGAAAAATTAACAAAAATATACTTCAGAGAAAGAAATTATGCCCAAACCCATGAAATGTAAAAAGTGTTAACAAATATCATCCCCACATGTCCTAAATCAAATGATATGCCACATGCGTTGTTACGCACGGGAGTGGAAGCGCAAAATAGGCCACAAAGTGTGATACAATGATGATGGATCAAACACAGCAAAACGATTCAGCCAAACCGAAGTTGAACAGTCTGCGTTTTTCCCTCCCCCAAATACTCCCCTTAACTTCAGAAGAATTCCATACAAACTATATATTCCATTAAAATCTACATACCTTCAGCTACGGAAATGCTGTAGTTGTTTATTAATACCATAATGGTGTGGGTGCAGTTGTTGTGAGAGAAAGTTTTGCATTTTTGCAGATTTTGCGAAAAAAAATTAACTCAAAAATAATTTCAAAGTTAAAATCATGTCAAATTCCCATGCAATATAAAAAAAAACTTATCAAAGTATCAATGCTCCAATGCCTGAATTAAACGGTAGCCATATACCGGTTACACACACGGAGTGGATTGCCACTAGTCACAAGTGAGCCATGTTGCACAAGTGCAATACAACAAAAAATCAACAAAAAAAGTTATCTGTAAAATGATACAGCTGGACTTTTTTCAAAGGAAACGGCCCTGAACCTTGGAATGCTCCAAAAATAAAATACCCACTAAATGTCAATCATCCACATGTCCTGAATCAAACGGTACGCCATAGTGTGAGTGCCAAAGAGACGGTGGTACCAACTAACTCAAATTGGAAGCATGACTCAAGTGCAATTAGAAGGAAAAAAATCAAACGTGCTCTGTAATTTGAACTACCTTTTTTTCAAGGAAAACAGCCTCAAAAACTTGGAAATAACCCCAATGGACAAACAGGGAGATTCAATAAAAGTCTATCGTTTAAATAGTGCCTAATTTTGCCCCAACCAACAATTTTTTACACCTTTGTAAAGGCTTGCATCTGATTGGTTTGGGGCAAATCTTTTAGGAATAACCCTGTATATATTTTTGGAAACTACTCACCTTCGCTACATAACAGTGCCATACTTTCATACATACATGAATTCCCGACGCAGTAACTCCATTAGAACTCACAGTCCTGAATCAAACGGGTTGCAACATCGTGGGTTGCCACACCGAGACGTGGCCACCAAACTAGCACAAATGGGGACAGCACAAGTGCAAATACAGAAGAAGAAATCAAAGTGTCGGTAATTTGAGCTCAGCTTACTCTTTCCAAAGGAACACAGTCCGAACCTTGGCGCCACAAAACAAATACCTTTTTTGAATCTACACACCTTCAGACGACATCGGTTCACATTCCAGATTTATAATACATGAATGAAGAAAAAAGCAGTAATATGAACTACAAAAATATATTGACGCTGGTAAAAATGGCAACCCCATATTCCATAGAGGGTTAATGGGCATAATTGAAAGATACAAAAGGGGGTTAAGGGCTGTTATGATACTAATTGCTGCTCTCTACTAATCTACGCATCTCCATAGGAGGACTTTGTTGGAACATTTATTCACCATATGGAGCCCTTAACCCCCTTTTGTATCTTTCAATTATGCCCATTAACCCTCTATTGGACTATGGGGGTTTCATTTTACCACATCAAGATATTTTTGTAGTTACATATTACAGGCTTTTACGTGTTTTTGTATCGATCTAGAGATGTGATTTAGATATGTTGCTTTCAAATATTAAAGGGTATACTGTTTGTGCATAACACTGGTTTATGTCCACCTTGTTTAACAGTTGATTGGGTTACATGGTTACCCCTGTTAAGCTGTCTTATATTTAGGGGAAATATGTAGCTGAGTACCGCAGGGAGTATTTTTTCCTGCATTCAGCCTAGGGGCTTTTCTGACCCTGTAGCAGGCCTTTTTTGTATCTTTCTAGTGTATTCTGTACCCTACTTAGCACTGCCTTGTTTTGGCGTCTTATACTCCCCTTCTATCATATGTGGAATTTACTCAGTCACTTGGGTGATTATACTACCTTTAATATCTAACATTATGGAGCATATTACACTGTAGATATAAAGGTAACTGGAGGCTTAGGAAATAATGACCATGAAATGTCGTATGTTATCAAAAGGAAAAGAGCACTGGGTTAACAAAGACTTTTAATTTCAGGAAAGCAAATTTTCCCATTTTAAAAGTAGCTCTTCAGCATGTCAACTGGGATGATATATTAGCAAGTAAACATACTAAATAGAAGTGGACTGTTTTTAAGGGGATTAATAGCCATTTCACATCTAAATTTATACCCTACTCTTTAGAAGATCCAAGTACTGATAGCATAGAGTATAGTAACAATAATAGTGTAAAAGATACAAGTGCACTTTGGTTAACCGAGGATATGGTACAGATAATTAAATAATAATACCTGGACCAGATAAAAGACATCTTCGGGTCCTTAGGGAGCTAAGTTCAGTTTTATCTACAGATTCCCTCATGTGTGGAAGTGTGCCCCTGGATTGGAAAAAAGCTGATGTAATTCTGATATTCAAAAATGGTAGCTGTTCACAGACGGGTAATTACAGGCCTGTACGTTTACCTTCAGTGGTGGAGAAGATACTAGAAAGTTTGATACAGGAACATCTTCTAGAGTATGTTTCAAGAAATTACCTTATAAGAAATAATCAACATGGATTTAGGAGGAATATCTAACTTGAAAAATGTCAAACTAACTTGCTTAGCCTTTATGAGGAAGTGAGTAGGAATGTAGACTCTGGCATAGCAGTAGTGTACTTGGATTTCGCTAAGACTTTTGATACAGTGGTATATAGGTGACTAAAGTATTAGCTAAGGTCTGTTGGGCTGGGTTGGCACATTTGTACATTGATAGGAAGTCGGTTAATGGATAGGATGCAGAGAGCAGTTGTTAACGGGGCTTCATCAATATGGACTTCTAAGTTTCTAAGTGGGGTGCCATAGGGTTCGGGGGTGCATCTATCTAATCTGTGTTTTAATTACTCAGAACTCGGTATTGTCAGCAAGGTTTCTGTGTTTGCTGTTGACGCAAAACTCCAATTGTTGAAGGTTGATCTAGACAGATTGTCACATTGGGCTGCTTAGTGGCAGATGAGATTCAATGTAAAGTGGTGCATTTTGGAATTAAAAATCCTTGTGCTGCTTATACTATAAATGGCATGTGTTAAGCGAATCCCTGTTGGAAAAAGATCTTGGAGTTTTGGTGGATATTGAACTTGAAGGTAGCAAGCAGTGCCAGGCAGCAACAGTTAGAGTTAGCAAGATACTGTCTTGTAAAAAGAGAGGTATGCATTCAAGGGAGAAAAATGGTATTCTGCCTCTTGACAAAGCATTGGTAAAGCCTAATTTGGAATATGCAGCACAATTTTTGAATCCTGTTTACAAAAAGGACATCTTGGAAATTTAAAGGGTTCAAAGAAGGCCAATAATAAATAATAAAGGAAATAGGGGAACTTGATTATGAAGACAGATTGGATACATTACAATTGTGTGCGTGGGGATATGATTACTGTGTATAAATACATTAATGGGCCATACATTAAACTATCTGGGGGTGAACTATTGTTCACCAAAAGAAAATGTCACAGGACACTCGGACATCCCTTAAGCCTTGAAGAAAATAAATTTAGTCTTCAAGTTCGGAAAGGGTTTTTCACTGTGAGAACAGTAAAATGATGGAACTGTCTTCAATTGGAAGTTGTGATGGCAGGTTCCTTGAATAGTTTCAAAAGAAAGCTGGATGAGTTTCTGAAATCAAGGAATGTTGCAGATTACTGAAATTGAGTTGATCCAGAGATATTTCCGATCGCCACTTCATAATTCTGGTAGGGTTTTTTTTGCCTTCCTCTGGATCAACAGTTAGGCAGGAAGTGTGGGTAAACTGGATGGACGTATGTCTTTATTCAACTAAAGACATAAATCCAGAGGAAGGCAAGGAAGGATTTTATTTTCCTCCATTTTTTTTTCTGCCTTCCTCCAAATCAACTGTTAGGTAGGGTTTATGTGTACTTAAAGTACTGAACTTTTTCTACATAACCAGCAGTGAATACTTGCGATGATTAGTCTAGTCCAGACCCACCCCTCCCAGAGCTTGGGACCTGGTCTACTTATAGGTCAGGCTACACAAGCCAAACAGCAGCAGACAAACATTCGATTACATAATCTCTGACGCATTTTGGGAACATACCCCTTAATCAAAAATCATTTGGAACTGGATCACAAACCTTCATATACTGATAGAGGGGATCAATACATTAATATTGGCATATTGATGCTTCACGGGGCAGTTCCACATACAAAAAAGCACACGCATGTATGTAGTGCCCCACATGGATGAAAACAGAATACAAAAGATTTCTTTAAGACCAAACACAGTACCGAAAACCCATATTAGACAATACTATTTTCAGAGCAGATAGTTGTCATCCTCACCATACAAAACGAGGAATTCCATATAGCCAGTTTACATTCCTTAGAAGGAATTGTCAAATAATAAAGAATTATCTGCTGGCTAGTTCTTTATAAAGATTAACAGAGAAGGGATACTCCAATTAGTTACTCAACGAGGCATACCAGAAAGCTAAGTTAAAATCAAGAACTGCTTTATTGATAAATAATAAAATTCAGGAAATAGAAATGTATACTTTGTTACTAAATACACTGCAGAACTTATTACCACAGTAGATGTGGTAATAAGAGATGCTCTACTTTCACCATTATTTCTGTAGGGTCTACTTCCTCCTCTACAACTATGGATAATGTGTATTATAATGGAAGACATGCTGACCCCAGAGGAGTCATTTATTTTTAACAATTAAATTTTAGGGAAAAAAAAAATCAGCGGTTCGGAAGTTCGGAAGGCGGAAAATCCGGAATAATCCGCCGTTCGCGGACTGGATAAATCCGTGGCGGATCCAGGTTCGGGTCCGCGAACCGGCCATCTCTAGTCCTTACCTGACTGGTTCCAATGATGCAGTAACTTACACAAGTGATGACTGTATCATGGGAACCCGTAAGGAAGTGGTGTGCGGTGGGTTTTATATCCGCCTTTTTTTTTTAAATAAATTAAATTCTTCTGGAATGCACATGTACAGGTTGTATCTCTATGTCCTTGTTTGCATGTTCTAACATCATTTATTTGGTACACAAATTCTTCAGGCTTCAAAATATATTTTTTTTTATTCATTAAGAATCATAAAGTTTCCTTGTGAAAAGAAATACAATCTATTAAAGGCTTCGTGATGATTTATTAACTATTCGACAAATGACATTCTTTTAGCCTATTACTAAAAGTGTGATTCTGCATTCACTACAAACAGGCTAAATAAGACACTTGTCTGCAACAAATGCAGGTCAAATGTAGATGGTGTGAGGTGTAAAACAAACATTGGTTTAGCTCTAGTAAGTGTCACTAAGGGCAGTCTTTATTGGTTTAAGCTTTGTAGGATCCTCCTACCACAATTAATCTTTTCAACACCTAAATACCCAGCATGTGTGTGTCCTTGATAAGCTCCATAAACTTGTGTCATTTGAAAGAACACTAGTGCTGTCATGGAAATGTAATAACTTTTACAAGTATGTGTATACACTTAGAAAAACAGAAATCAATAGCATGATTTACAAAAGGAAAACTACAAGACTCTTGTTGTGTGCAATATATATATTAGCTTTTGCTTGAGCTTTTAAATGATGGAAAAAAAACCCCACAATATTATTTACCCAACAGTGCTTATTTACCAGAAGGCCTGATAAAAAAAGTAATAATTCCATTATTTGTTATCTTTAGAAGGATCATGAAATGATTTAATAATAAATATTCACGCAATTATTTTATGCGGCATCTACTTATGTTACTGAACCAAGTTGCAATGCTTTCCTCTGCTGCTGTGCATTTAAAATTAATTGCATACATTTTAATTATTTGCTGAAAATATTGGGCTCAAAAATAAATTATTATATACAGCATGTTTGAAAGTTTGGGCACACTTCTAATTCTTTTATATGTGTTTTCTTTATTTAGGACCTTGTTAGCATTTACACCTTGTTAACTTCCCTGATGAAATGTATCCCAGGTTGTTATAATAATATTTAAACCTTGAATCCATGTAGGTGTTGGGCTTACACCATATAGCCATGTGTTTATCAAGTCAGTTGTGGGTGAATCTGGAACAAAGGAAAACTAAGGGTCAGGTTCTTTTTGTTTGATTAGTGTATTCAATAGCTCTTATAATAGTTTTTTTCTATTCAATCGACCAACATGAGTGTAAAATCTAAATTTCAATTTTGTTTGAATATATTAACAAGCATGTACACACAGGGCCGACCTTAGGATAAATAGCACCCTGTGCAAGATTTGTTACTAGTGCCTAGCACCCCCTTAAAAACACCCCCCTGGGCACACACAATACGCTGCTGAATGCTGCTTGCCTTTGCCAAGCTTCAGATCAAGTCTGCCACCTGCACTTACTGTCTTTCAGTATCTGTAGTGCGTGCTTGTGTATATCCTGCCAACATCATTACATAACACGTAAAGTAATAACAGGGAGATTCAATAAAAGTTCTTATCGTTAAAAATGGTGCTAATTTTGCCCCAACCAATCAGATCTTATTTAATATTTGAAAGCTAACATCTGATTGGTTGGGGCAAAATTAGCACCATTTTTAACGATAAGAACTTTTATTACATAGGCATGTTAATGCACAGACACAGCACAGAATACAGACATCCTAAGGCTTACCTGTGTTCTGGCTTTGCCTGTGGAATGGTTCTGATACATGTGATCTGCAGGACCGTAACTTGGGGGACTATGGCACTAATGCACAACTTTGACCTACAGGTTAGTGACGTAAGACTCTGGCTGGCGCCCCCCCTAATGATGCAACCTGTGCGGCCACACAGGTCGCCCATATCAAAGGCCGGCCCTGTGTACACAAGAGTGTTAGTCCAAGTCCTACACCATAGAGCCATGAATCTGTATCTTGCACTGACAAGATTAGTCCAAGTCCTACACCATAGAGCCATGAATCTGTATCTTGCACTGACGAGATCTAACAAGATGGAAGCATGTTCTGTCTGCAGGTCAGATGATTGTCTCTATATATTAAGCTATATTGCATGTTAATAGCCAGCGGTTCTGGAAACATGCATAAGCTAAGGGACATAAAGGAGTATTTGGCTTATCTCTGCCCCTTAGGAATAATCCGCCGTTCACAGACGGGATAAATCCGCGGCGGATTCCGGTTCGGGTCCGCGAACCGGCCATCTCTAGTTTTTAAAGAAATCTTGTATATTCTATTTTTAATCTATGTGGGGCACTACATATGTGTGTGTACTTTTTCTATGCTAATATTTATTGGTCCCTTCTATACAGTATATTGAGGTTTGTGATCCAGCTCCAAATCATCTATGATTAAGGTGAGTGTCCCCAAAATGCATCAGAGATGATGTAATCGATTGTTTTTCTGCAGATGAATTTTCAGTAAAGTTTGTTTTTAGGAAGTGTGGCCTCCTGGTGGCGAAGGCCATGTGACCAGAATTCCATAAGGTGGTTTTGGCCTATTTTGGTCAATAGAGAAGAAAAAACCTGAAAGTACCGTATATACTCGAGTATAAACCGAGTTTTTCAGGCTGAACTATACATATATAAAAGGTCTCTCAGCTGGTGGCTTTTCCAAGAACATCTACAAAAAGGGCAACTCCTTTCTTCTCCACAGTCCATAGTAATCACAACAGAGGCCAGAAACTTTTGCTTGTGCAGAATCCCACCTACAGTCTTACTCACGTCTCTTACGTAAAAGAAACATCAAACATTTAGGCAGATTTTTTAAGCAGAAAAAAAACGAATGGAGTCTAAACAAAAAGATTTTCAACTTAATTTGTCAAAGGTAGGGTTAACCAGAGGTATGGCAACTTTCCAAAACAGCAAACTACATCATTACATTTCTCTGGACAGACATTGCAGAGCTCTGTGTCAGGATGCCCTAGTACAATCTTGAAATTCTTACCTGTGATACATTTTTTCTTTTGACCATGGTTTTGAGGAAAATCAGACAAGAAAAGGGCCTGATAATTGAATTAGCTCTGGCATGGCCCAGAAGGACCTGGTATATGAATCTAATCACATTATCAATCAAAGCCTCCTGACTTTAAAAAAAATCTTTCACATAATACCCTTAAAGTTAAAGTTTCTGCCTTAGGTGCTATTTATCAAACCTGGTTCTAACTTGGAACTCCCAGTTCCGAAGTTCCATTTGAACCGTTCTGAATTTCCAGAACTAAAATCAGCCTGAAAACTCGGACTCGGTTTATACTCGAGTCAGGAGCTTACCTGGGCATTCCGGCAGCGCACGATCTTTTTCTGTACTGGCGCGCCGGCCTGATGTCACTGCCGGCGCCAAGCCCGGCACCGGTCAGTGACGTCAGGCGGCGCGCCAGTACAGGAATGAGCGCGCGGCTGCCGGAATGCCTGCCAGAATGCATACAGCCAGAAGAGAGCCCACAGGGAGAAGAGAGCCGAGAGAGCAGAAGAGAGCCCACAGGGAGAAGAGAGCCCACAGGGAGAAGAGAGCCCACAGGGAGAGAGAGCCCACGGGAAGCCCAGTACAAATGAACTGGGGGGAGGGGGGCATTCAAGATGTTTGGGAACTACAAATCCCAGCATGCTTTATTAGCTGGGAGTTGCACGTTTCCAAACATCTTGAATGCCACCCTACTTGGCATTCAAGATGTTTGGAAACTACAACTCCCAGCTAAATAAGCATGCTGGGAGTTGTAGTTCCAAACATCTTGAATGCCACCTCACTTGGCATTCAAGATGTTTGGAAACTCAACTCCCAGCTAATAAAGCATGCTGGGAGTTGTAGTTTCAAAACATCTTGAATGCCAAGTGAGTTGGCATTTCTACCCCGGTTTATACTGGGTCAACAACTTTTATTAGGATTTAGCTGAAATTTGGTACCTCGGTTTATACTCGGGTCGGTTTATACCGAGTATATACGGTATATAAAGGGTATATAAGTATGGTAACTTACAGTATATGGCTCAGGCACTGGGAAATGGATAGGGGAACATATAGAATTCACCAAAACCTTAATAAAACAAACTTCCTGTACACACAGGCTATTTTTTAGGTTCAGCTAGCTACTTTTGTAGTCTTGGTAACCCTCAAAACTTGTTCCGTATTTCCAAGGGCTACTGAAAATACTGAAGTTCTGGAAATTCAGAACGGTTCAAATGGAACTTCGGAACTGGGAGTTCCAAGTTAGAACCAGGTTTGATAAATAGCACCTAAGCAGAAAACTTTAACTTAAGGGTATTATGTGAAAGATTTTTTTTAAGGCAGGAGGCTTTGATTGATAAAGTGATTAGATTCATATACCAGGTCCTTCTGGGCCATGCCAGAGCTAATTCAATTATCAGGCCCTTTTCTTGTCTGATTTTCCTCAAAACCATGGTCAAAAGAAAAAATGTATAAGGTAAGAATTTCAAGAATTGTACTAGGGCATCCTGACACAGAGCTCTGCAATGTCTGTCCAGAGAAATGTAATGATGTAGTTTGCTGTTTTGGAAAGTTGCCATACCTTGGTTAACCCTACCTTTGACAAATTAAGTTGAAAATCTTTTGTTTAGACTCCATTCGTTTTTTTTCTGCTTAAAAAATCTGCCTAAATGTTTGATGTTTCTTTACGTAAGAGACGTGAGTAAGACTGTAGGTGGGATTCTGACAAGCAAAAGTTTCTGGCCTCTGTTGTGAATACTATGGACTGTGGAGAAGAAAGGAGTTGCCCTTTTGTAGATGTTCTTGAAAAGCCACCAGCTGAGAGACCTTTATAATGTATAGGAATCCTCACTTGTTTCCTAAACATTCTGTTCCTTCCGATTCTCTCTTCTGTCAGTTACGGAATTTCTTCTTGAATTAAAAATGAACCCAGACTTGTTTTCTGAGCTGTTTGAAGTGAGGATTTTTACGTATACACCAAACTAGACATTTTAGAGTTTAAACAGTTCTAATTATGTTTATATCTCTTTTGATTCTGCTTTGAGAAGCCAAGCATGAAATGATTGCAATTCCTTTCTGTCTGAGAAAAGCTGTTACTGGAGCTAAAAGACCTGAGTGTATGTGGACCAGCTTGGTGGTAAAGTAACTAAAGGGAACTGTTACTAAAGACCCTGGGTGTGGTGGAAAGGGAACAAATTGATAAAGTTTTAAGAGTTCTTTGTTACTTTGTTGCAAGAAAATCGTCTGGCATTATCAAATTTATTGAAGATTTTAAGTTTTCCATTTTGAAATGTTTGTTTTTTTTTTCTTAAAAGTTTTAAACATAACTAGGCCTGGAAGATTTGTCTGGTTTTGGAACTAAGAAAGGGCTGAATACAAGCCTTTGAATTCTTGATTCTTTGGGACTGTATGAGAATCCTTTTAACTAATTTTTAAACTTCTTATTTGTTTTTTAAATTTTATAATTTTTTTTATAATGCTGATCTCCTCTTTCTTTCCAAAAGAAATGTTTAAAATTCCAGGCTGTAACCTTAACGAAGAGTGTCACATAAATATTCACCAGACCTACATATGCAATGCAAAGTCTTTCAAAATGTCTTCAGTAGCAGTCCCTTCTTAATACAAGTTTCCAAAACTAAAATTTATGATTTTCATTACTGAAGCAACTGGGATTGAAAGTCTAGATGCTTTCAAGACTGCACCTAAAGATAAAACGTTTTTTCCTAGTGGGTTTCTAGGGAAATGCAGCCAGAATTGTATCATTAATAAATTTTGGAAAGGATCTAGCCTTCTGTTTCAGAAATTTCACCTTCAGAAGAGGAAGGCAGTTCATTAGGTGGCACTGAAGGACCTGGTCCTTCTTCTGTAGGTAAATCTCCCCCTTATTTTATCACTTCTACCAAGGTTGCTCTTGAATTAAATCAGATATATCCTGCTAAAAACAGAACCAGAGGTTTAAAAGGGATATTAGAGTGATCTTAGTCTTCAAAGCATATATAGAAGAAAGGAAAAAAAATACAAAAACTTGGATCTCTGAGGGTTTCTCCACTATGACTTCCCTAAAGCGGTTAAACATTCTACCATTGCATCCAGGACATATTTTAGATTTAGCCTTAGCTTTCCCTTTAAAACCAGGAGTAAGAGTTTCAGAAGGAGCGCTGGTGTGGAGTACCAGGAGACTCAGACATCTAAAAAAAACAAAAAACAAGCCACATCTAAAAAACCAACCAGACTCAGAACCCAAATTTGAAAATTCCTGTTAGAAATAAATTAACATTATGTAAAAAATAGGAAAGATATAAATTATTAGGAATTTTTAACACAAATTAAAAATAGTTTATTTATGTCATACTATTTTTACAGCTTTCCTTAGTTTTGAACCTGAAAAAGGATCATTAGTTCTTTAAAGCACATTACTGTTTCACGTTCACCATATGTTGTTGATAATAGAGAAATACAAATACCATATTTGTCATAATTTGATGGGAATTTGTCTTATAATATCTTGCAGAAACATTTTCAATAGCATTATAAAAAGAGTAACATTTCTACATATTTCAGCTGAGTTGTTAATAAGAAAAGTTTGTTTTCAATGCCTGTCATTGATTCACAAGCGGATCAATCATGAATATGGGAGTAACTTAATATGACCTATTGGAGTAATACCTCTTAAATGATACACTGGGGAATCAGGAATTAATACCTTAAATAATACCTTTATATGATCCACTGGGGAGGAATCAGGAAGTAATACCTTAAATAATACCTCTAATATGATCCACTGGGGAATCAGGAAGTAATACTTAATTAATACCTCTAATATGGTCCACTGGGAAACAGGAAGTAATACCTCAAGGAATACCTCTAATATGGTCTATTGGCAACCAGGAAGGTCCTCCAATTTGATCCTTTGGGAATCAGGAAGTGAATTATTCGAAGAATACCTCTAATGTTGTCCATTTGGGGAATCAGGAAGTAATACCTCTAATATGGTCCGTTAGGGACCTGCCTTTCCCAGCTTCCTGGCAATCACAGCCTTCTTGTTATCTTAGTAAAAATTAAAATGTTGATGCTTTTGCATTATATTACAATTACTATGTCATGTTAACTTCCGGTCTACATTTCACAGATGATTGAACAGTCCTGAGGTGTAAGCACCTTCAGAAATGAACCCCACCCCAAAAAAATACAAAAAGGTTTTTTATTATATGATATTATAAATATATTCCCTCTTATCTGGAAATGATGGTTTTGTCCATTTGCCGCATATTTTGTATCCATTAAAAGTACACTGTTCTTTAATAACAACACCAAGTAGTGGTAGAAAGAAATGGCTTTGAGCCTAAGACAATTTCAGGGATATGTAACATCTAGAAATAGGGGATAAAATAGAGTTAAAAACATGATTCCTGGTGTAATATCGGGTTAGCATGTGTTTAATCAATTTTTCCAGGCATGTGCCATTTACTCTTAAAAGCATAAGCACCTGATGTAAAAAAGAAAACTTTGTTTTTGTACTACCTAGTAACACGAAAAGAATGCCTTTAAAAAGAGCGTTACCTTCATGCTCCTTACCTGCCCCATTCCCACAGTAATTCCATGAGTACTGAATCATGAGAACTCGGAATGGGAAATCAAAAGTGGTATATTTTGCTTTGATAACAAAGAGAGGCAATATTTTTGTACATTTAGCAGTTTCCTTTGATAGATTTGTAAGGATGGCCAGGATTATTATTTTAGTGACAATGTAATGTAAATACTTGAGTATCAACCAAGGTTTTTCTATTTTAAAATCAAAAATCAAACCTTGGTTTATACTTGGGTCACAAGCAGTTTTCGAAGGAAGAAGCTGACAGCACCTATAGCAGACACAGCAAACTAGCAGAAGGCAAACTCCAAATGCGTCTGCAATAAGAAGGAGACCAAGGAGACTGGAGCAGTCGGAGGGCAGTCCGGAGGTATAGGCACGGGCACGTAAATTACGCCAGTTATGCACGTACCGCATATCCTGCGAACATATTCAGGCATTACCAGACATGGAGGAGCATCTAAGTGCACATCACCTGACCATACTGGAGCTAGTAAGCAACCAGTATGTGTGTGAGGGGGGGGGGTTAGGGGCTATTACTGTAACCACTGTTATTACCGGTAATACAAAATAAAAATAATTTTTACTTAATACTTAAATACACACAGTTTTGTCTGGTGGGAAACTAGAGATGGGATCCGGTTCTGACTCAGTTCCGAAATCTGAATGTTCCGTCTGAAACGAAGGACGGATCATTCGGATTTCGGGACTTCGGAGTGTGTTTTTTATTTTTAGCGAATATTCTAGTTATTTTGAAAATTCTGAAAATAGCCTCGAACATTTGATAATACTCAATAAAATACGTTCGGAAACTAGAAAATTGTCTTATCAAGTCTTATCGAACGTTTAAGGCTATTTTCGGAATTGTGGCCGAATTTGACCGTTTTTGAATTTTAAAAGTTTATACTCGAGTCAATCAGTTTAACTTGTTTTTCAGGTAAAACATTGGTTCCTTGGTTTATACTCGGGTTAGTTTATAAGTAATTGACCCATTTATGCACCCACAATTGTCTTTTAGTGAGAACTTTTCACTCCACTCTACAGGACCCACTGACACCTTCAGGGATTCAATAAAAGTTCTATCATTTAAAATGGTGCTAATTTTGCCCCAACCAATCGATGTTGGCTTTCAAATGTTTAAATAACATACTGATTGGTTGGGGATTTTTTTAGCACCTCATCTAAAAGCTTGTCAAGTATATTAATAGTACGAAGATGAGGACTGAAAATGTGGGGGGGCAATAATAATGGGGGTAAAATAGTTATGAGGGATGCAGAAAAGCAAAAATGTTTTTCCTCTGAATACACTTATAGAAATCCAAATGCAAATAGCATTGAGTATAGTAGCAATATGGTCTAAACAAAGCTTTTGCACTTTGGTTAACTGTGGATATGGTTCAGAAACAACTAAATAAGGTAGCATCAAAAAAGCTCCTGGTCCTTAGGGAAGTTCAGTTTTATCTAGGACTTTATTTTTATTTCTCAGATTCCCTCTGTTCAGAAGCGTGCCTCTGGAATGGAAAAAAACTGATGTTGTTCCATATTTAAAAAAGGTAAGTTTTTATCCTGTTAATTACAGACCTGTGAGTTTAACTTCAGTGGTGGGGAAGATACTGGAATGTTTGATACGGAAAATATTCTATGTATGTTGACTCTGGTTATAGCAGTAGATGTAGTATACTGGATTTTGCCAAGATTCCCTAGGAAAATAAGGTGCTTGCGTGGGTATATAATCACTGTGATAAATACATCAATGGGCCATGCATAACATTTGGGGCAATGTTCACCAATAATACGACCTTTCCCGTGGGACCCCCGTTGCCTCACTACAAGCACCCCTGCTACTGGCCCATCCTGACTCGTTGGTTGGACCTGGTTCACTTTAACCGTACAATGGACTGGTATAGTAGACTGCTACTAAATGTATAGGGGTTAATATTAGTGGTTATTTTTTGCATATTTACCTGTTATACTACCTAATGTGACCATTTTGTACTGAATACAAGGGGGTACACTAGGATTTGTATGTATGTAATTTTAATGTTTTAACCATTTGTATCATGATTCCCTAGTCTATGTTGATGTGAATAAAGGAATCTTAGTATTCTACAATTGATATGTGAGGAGAACGGTTTTTTTGATTGAGTTCTATATTTCTGGTCATTTACAGGGAGATTCAATAAAGTTCTTATCTTTAAAATGGGGATATTTTCCCCAACCAAACAAATCTTATTTAACATTGAAAGCTAACATCTGATTGGTTGGGGCAAAATTAGCACCATTTTAACGATAAGAACTTTTTAAATAACCTGATAGTGGTTTCACCCATACGCTCCTCCCTTATCCCTACAAGTTGGGGTTTATGTGACATATCGGATATTATACCTAGTTTTGGTGTGTGTGCTCCGCTATATTTTGTGATTTACAATGTTCACCAACAAAACATGTCAAACACATACAGACATCCATTAAGAATGGAAGAAAATAAGTTTTGTCTTCATGTTCAGAAGGGGTATTTTACTGTAAGAATGGAAAAACTATGGAACTTAATTGGATGTGGTAATGGTGGGGTTCATTGGTTAGTTCAAAAAAAAGCTGGATGAGTTTCTAAAAATAAAGAATGTTGCATGTACTGGTATTGATACATAAAGTTGGAGTTGATCCAGGGATATTTCCGATTGCCACTTTTCCTCTTGCAATTTTTTCTCCCTTCATACTGTTTTTCCCCCCTTCCTCTGGGTTAACTGCTAGCCAAGAAATGTGGGTATTGCTGATTAATTTGGACAGATCGACATCTTTATTCAACCTCAAATACTTTATTATTCTATAGTTACCTAACCCCACTCCTTTCTAGTAAATGAACATATCTTTTCAACTTTATCCAGAAAAGTAATACCTTCAAAATTCTTTCCTTATTCAATGTATTTATTGTTCACCTACATAATATAATAGTCCACCTCCTCAGTCCAACAATCAACATTAAAAGTTCTTTCTTTCTGCTCTCCTGTATGCCCTCCTAAAGTAATTTGAACATTACACACAGGTTGCCTAATAAAATGTTATTGTAGTTTGCATAATTATAAACCAAAACAGAATTATAGATCAGAATTGCAATAATATGTACAGTGTTTTAATTACTGCAAAGAAAGTCCACTAATTCATTATTATGTGTTTACATGCAAAACTAGAAACACAGCACAATTCTTCAGTGCTATGGTATTATCCATTAAAATACATATATTGTTGGCTTATAAATTTTAAACCTATGAAATCATTGTCTGCAGCTTTAAAGAAAATGGTCTGCCATTAAAACTGTTTGATTTTAGAAAACAAAAGACCATGTCAACATCTCTACAAATATTTTTGTTATCTGTGGGAGTTTTTCTAGGGTAACAGGAGTCTTTGTATTCATAAAACTACTTTCATAGTTAATACAATTGATACTGGTAACTGTCCTTAGGTAGCTAAACTAGAAATAAAACAATCCTTAAATATTTGCTTAAACACACTTTTTACTGTGTCCTGTCGGCTAAGGTTATTCCTATTATCATGCAAAATTTATGGCAGTATCAAGTCATAATGGTGATACGAACAGAATTATAAATAAAGGCAATTTTTTTTTAGAAAGTGAATGCAAACATTTATGTTCCTTTTTCCATGAAAAATAGATAATATAGTACACATTTATAGTGTTAACATTTTATGTAAAATAAACAAGGTGAATATTCTGGATTATTAATGGGAAATGGAAAGCAGGTCTGGATAGTTTAAGTCAGTATCCAGTGTGGAACAATAAAATACAGCTGTGACTTGTACAAGCAACTGATGTTCATTAAGGTTTAAATGGGAAAATCAATATGATTAGATTTCACCAAGTGTTAAGAAAAGGCTTCAAAGAAGGTATAGCCCCTGTATTGATACTTAGATGCCTATTCTATATGGTGTATAGGCGAGAGCAATATAGAAGGAGAACATAAAATTTCCAACAGAATTGCTTGTTTTTGACAGAATTTATGACACATTTGCAACAGATTTATATAAATACTTCTGCAATCATTCACCATACTATTTCTTTATACAGGTGCTCACAGGGTGAGACGTTGATGAAGACAACCTGCGAGATGTTGAAACGTTGAAATAAAACAAATATTGTTTATTACAACAGTGTGCCCAGGAATCATTTACATTATTAGGTTTGCAACAGAGAAAGAACAGGGAAACGCAAAGAAGAAGGAGAGTAAATAGACCCTTCATCTGTGTAACTATAGTACTTGTGTGGGATACCTCACACAGCTACTCTGGGTTTCAATGAAACCAAGTTCACTACAGTATAGACTCTCCGTCTACTCTAATAAATATTCCCCAACAACTTAAAACAGGTGAATTTTGTTTTTTTAAAGGAAATTATTAAATTGTCCTTAAAGGAATTCTTATATAAATATAATTTTTTTCTGAATACTTTAAGATGAACCCAACTTAGTTCAAGCTAAAAACTACTGGTTCAAAATTATTTGGTTGAAACTACTGATGAAATTTCAGCTCTTGGGACATTTGCACTATCTCATGGTGGTATGAACCAGGGTGGGTTTACATCCTGTGCACAGTAAGTTTTGACAGTTAAGCATTGTATTTTATACATTGAATGCTCCAGAGAGTGAACTGTGAAACTTCCCTTTTTATAGAGGAGATTGCAAATAATTTAGAAACCTGGTAAGGACCATGTGATTTTTTATTATGTCCTACATTGAAAGAAGATGTATTTTCGTTTCCTCATGTCAATATTATGAAAAACATTATTTTTTACTGGAACCAATGAACTGTTGTCTACCATGAGACATTTAAAGTCCTCTTTAAGGCCAGGGCACTCTGCCACATTTTAACCCAAGATTTAATCGCCTGTTAACAAGTGCACTAGTGTTTGCCAATTGTGTGGCCACACTAGTTGCCATTGCAACACACACTCACACAGTAGCACACCAAAAACGCCACACCTACGGTGCGCTAGAACACAATGCAGTGTGGCCTCGGCCTAACTGTGCCCTGTAATTTAGTTTATATACAATTTTTTGCTTGTTAGGGAGATAAATTACTAAATACTTACAGTAGCAGATTCTAAATGTTACCGCAGTTCTAAGGGTCAAGGGTCTGTGACAGTTAGACTTTGACTTTGTTCCACTGAGTGCTCATGTTTAATAGTTCTCTTGAACATAATGATTAATTCTTAAAAAAAAACCAAAAGTTCCTTGGTATTATAAGAATTCCCCAGAGGCAATAATGAGTGAAATGTTTTGAACATAACTAGTGAAGCACAACATTTCCAAGTTTGTCATGATGTGTTTTCATTCGATGATCATATATTATATTTCTATTATTTGTAAAATCTTTTTTTCCATAACAAAAAAAATAAATAATGGATATTAAAGTGTGAGATGTATAGACTTGTTACACACTCAGGTCTTAGAGACATCTTAGACAGCAACAGCAAGTACCCTTAATATCAACTTTGTTTTAGTAATAAAAAAAGTAAAGAAACAAATGGGAAGAACACAATCAAGTAGAGCACTGGATCCAGGAAAACATACTAACATACTAATAGGTGAGTATAAGACTTTTAATGCATTACACAAGATGGTAACAGCGCTGTATGTGGGGAAGTATATATAAAGAAAAAATATTTGAGCCATTCATGACAAAGGCAACAAAAGTTCTCTCTAAATCATGCATTAAACTTTTAGTAAGCAAACTATAGGTTGACTGCACAATAACTGGGTACAAAATTATATGTACTAGAAAATGATTGTACTAGACTAAAACAAGGAAAACAATTAAATATGTATTTAATGTATTAAAGTGTAGAGTAGAGAGAGAGAAGTAGCGATGTTCAAAACCGGCAAGTTCAGTTTCCTTTTTTTATTTATAAAAAAAAAAATTAATTTATAAAATCCAAAAACATATGCATAGAAGTCAATGAGAGGTAAAATTCCGAAAGTCCAGAATAAATTTAAAGGACAAATGAAGCCTCCGAACAACATTGATTAGAAGGCAGATCTCCTTGAAATAAAAATAGTAATCAGTTTCTCTTCTCTCATTTTAATATGGTAAATAAGAAATTAAACTATCTAAGATGAGGTTTGTGTTCCATCTCCCAGTGTTCCAGTATCGCACAGTTTGGTTACTGACCATTATGTTTTTACACATGCGCAGTCTAAGATATGTAGGAAATTGTTACAGTTGGTCACACCCACTAGTAGCCTCTGGCCAATCCTTTTACAGGGCAGAATAGGCAAGGGAGCATGTAACTGAGGTAAGGTGTGTGCTATGACTGTACATACATTGTACATGTTATGGTAACATTTACTTTAATGTATTTACTCTATGCTATGTTTACAGTTTAATGGTGTTTTAGAAGGGGATATGTTCAGATTCTGGAGTGTAAAAATTTGGGTTTAGTTCTCCTATAAGGTAGAAATAGCAATGGTATGTAAGTGTAAATAGCTCAGGACCCTGGGAAATAGTTGCGGGAACAAGTACATATTAGAGATGGAGTAGAAATCCAAATGAACCCAAATTTGAATTGTATTTCACAAATTCAAACTAATTTTTTTAACTTTGCACACTTATTTGAAATTTTAAGGTATTTATCAAATTGGTGGAACAATCCGCCAGGTGTCCCAAATTTTATAATAATAGCTATTTTTAGCAGTGCCAATGCCCTGGGTATAAATGGCAGCTCGACAGGTGCTCTTATAAAGTGTTAATGTTTTGCCCACTTTCCACTATATGATGCAAACTGTGGGAAGATTGAATACAAGCCTTTGAATTCTTGATTCTTTGGGACTTGTATGAGAACTCCTTTTACACTAATTTTTAAACTTCTTTATTTAGGTTTTTTATAATTTTTATAATTTTTTTTTATAATGCTGATCTCCTCATTTCTTTCCAAAAGAAATGTTTAAAATTCCAGGCTGTAACCTTAAACGAAGTGTCACATAAATATTCACCAGACCTACATATGCAATGCAAGTCTTTCAAAATGTCTTCAGTAGCAGTCCCTTCTTTAATACAAGTTTCCAAAACTAAAATTTATGATTTCATTACTGAAGCAACTGGGATTGAAAGTCTAGATGCTTTCAAGACTGCACCTAAAGATAAAACGTTTTTTCCTAGTGGGTTTCTAGGGAAATGCAGCCAGAATTGTATCATTAATAAATTTTGGAAAGGATCTAGCCTTCTGTTTCAGAAATTTCACCTTCAGAAGAGGAAGGCAGTTCATTAGGTGGCACTGAAGGACCTGGTCCTTCTTCTGTAGGTAAATCTCCCCCTTATTTTATCACTTTCTACCCAAGGTTGCTCTTGAATTAAATCAGATATATCCTGCTAAATAACAGAACCAGAGGTTTAAAAAGGGATATTAGAGTGATCTTAGTCTTCAAAGCATATATAGAAGAAAGGAAAAAAATACAAAACTTGGATCTCTGAGGGTTTCTCACTATGACTTCCCTAAAGCTTGGTTAAACATTCTACCATTGCATCCAGGACATATTTTAGATTTAGCCTTAGCTTTCCCTTTAAAACCAGGAGTAAGAGTTTCAGAAGGAGCAGCTGGATGTGGAGTACCAGGAGACTCAGACATCTAAAAAAAACAAAAAACAAGCCACATCTAAAAAACCAACCAGACTCAGAACCCAAATTTGAAAATTCCTGTTAGAAATAAATTAACATTTATGTAAAAAATAGGAAAGATATAAATTTATTAGGAATTTTTAACACAAATTAAAAATAGTTTATTTATGTCAATACTATTTTTACAGCTTTCCTTAGTTTTGAACCTGAAAAAGGATCATTAAGTTCTTTAAAGCACATTTACTGTTTCACGTTCACCATATGTTGTTGATAATAGAGAAATACAAATACCATATTTGTCATAATTTGATGGGAATTTGTCTTATAATATCTTGCAGAAACATTTTCAATAGCATTATAAAAAGAGTAACATTATCTACATATTTCAGCTGAGTTGTTAATAAGAAAAGTTTGTTTTCAATGCCTGTCATTGATTCACAAGCGGATCAATCATGAATATGGGAGTAACTTTAATATGACCTATTGGAGTAATACCTCTTAAATGATACACTGGGGAATCAGGAATTAATACCTTAAATAATACCTCTAATATGATCCACTGGGGAATCAGGAAGTAATACTTTAATTAATACCTCTAATATGTTCCACTGGGAAATCAGGAAGTAATACCTCAAGGAATACCTCTAATATGGTCTATTGGTCAACCAGGAAGTTCCTCCAATTTGATCCATTGGGGAATCAGGAAGTAATTATTCGAAGAATACCTCTAATGTTGTCTATTTGGGGAATCAGGAAGTAATACCTCTAATATGGTCCGTTAGGGACCTGCCTTTCCCAGCTTCCTGGCAATCACAGCCTTCTTGTTATCTTAGTAAAAATTAAAATGTTGATGCTTTTGCATTATATTACAATTACTATGTCATGTTAACTTCCGGTCTTACATTTCACAGATGATTGAACAGTCCTGAGGTGTAAGCACCTTCAGAACTGAACCCCACCCCAAAAAATACAAATAAAGGTTTTTTATTATTATTATGATTATTATAATATATTCCCTCTTATCTGGAAATGATGGTTTTGTCCATTTGCCGCTATTATTTTGTATCCATTAAAAGTACACTGTTCTTTTAATAACAACACCAAGTAGTGGTAGAAAGAAAATGGCTTTGAGCCTAAGACAATTTCAGGGATATGTAACATCTAGAAATAGGGGATAAAATAGAGTTAAAAACATGATTCCTGGTGTAATATCGGGTTAGCATGTGTTTAACTCAATTTTTCCAGGCATGTGCCATTTACTCTTAAAAGCATAAGCACCTGATGTAAAAAAGAAAACTTTGTTTTTGTACTACCTAGTAACACGAAAATGAATGCCTTTAAAAAGAGCGTTACCTTCATGCTCCTTACCTGCCCCATTCCCACAGTAATTCCCATGAGTACTGAATCATGAGAACTCGGAATGGGGAAATCAAAAGGTGTTATATTTTGCTTTGATAACAAAGAGAGGCAATATTTTTGTACATTTAGCAGTTTCCTTTGATAGATCTTTGTAAGGATGGCCACGGATTATTATTTTAGTGACAATGTAATGTAAATACTTGAGTATCAACCAAGGTTTTTCTATTTTAAAATCAAAAATCAAACCTTGGTTTATACTTGGGTCACAAGCAGTTTTCGAAGGAAGAAGCTGACAGCACCTATAGCAGACACAGCAAACTAGCAGAAGGCAAACTCCAAATGCGTCTGCAATAAGAAGGAGACCGAAGGAGACTGGAGCAGTCAGGAGGCAGTCAGGAGGTATAGGCACGGGCACGTAAATTACGCAAGTTATGCACGTACCGCATATCCTGCGAACATATTCAGGCATTACCAGACATGGAGGAGCATCTAAGCTGCACATCACCTGACCATACTGGAGCTAGTAAGCAACCAGTATGTGTGTGAGGGGGGGGGGTTAGGGGCTATTACTGTACCACTGTTATTACCGGTAATACAAAATAAAAATACATTTTTACTTAATACTTAAATACACACAGTTTTGTCTGGTGGGAACTAGAGATGGGATCCGGTTCTTACTCAGTTCCGAAATCTGAATGTTCCGTCTGAAACGAACGGACGGATCATTCGGATTTCGGGACTTCGGAGTGCTTTTTTTTATTTTTAGCGAATATTCTAGTTATTTTGAAAATTCTCGAAAATAGCCTCGAACATTGGATAATACTCAATAAAATACGTTCGGAAACTAGAAAATTGTCTTATCTAAGTCTTATCGAACGTTTAAGGCTATTTTCGAGAATTGTGGCCGAATTTGAACTCCGTTTTTGAATTTTAAAAGTTTATACTCGAGTCAATCAGTTTAACTTGTTTTTCAGGTAAAACATTAGGTTCCTTGGTTTATACTCGGGTTAGTTTATAAGTAATTGACCCATTTATGCACCCACAATTGTCTTTTAGTGAGAACTTTTCACTCTCACTCTACAGGACTCATTGACACCTTCAGGGTTATTCAATAAAAGTTCTTATCATTTAAAATGGTGCTAATTTTGCCCCAACCAATCAGATGTTGGCTTTCAAATGTTAAATAACATCTGATTGGTTGGGATTTTTTTAGCACCTCATCTAAAAGCTTGTCAAGTATATTAATAGTACGAAGATGAGGACTGAAAATGTGGGGGGGCAATAATAATGGGGGTAAAATAGTTATAGAGGATGCAGAAAAGCAAAAATGTTTTTCCTCTGAATACACTTATAGAAAATCCAAATGCAAATAGCATTGAGTATAGTAGCAATAATGGTCTAAACAAAGCTTTTGCACTTTGGTTAACTGTGGATATGGTTCAGAAACAACTAAATAAGGTTAGCATCAAAAAAGCTCCTGGTCCTTAGGGAAGTTCAGTTTTATCTAGGACTTTATTTTTTATTTTCTCAGATTCCCTCTTGTTCAGAAGCGTGCCTCTGGAATGGAAAAAACTGATGTTGTTCCAATATTTAAAAAAGGTAGTTTTTCACATCCTGTTAATTACAGACCTGTGAGTTTAACTTCAGTGGTGGGGAAGATACTGGAATGTTTGATACAGGAACATATTCTATGTATGTTTGACTCTGGTATAGCAGTAGATGTAGTATACTTGGATTTTGCCAAGATTCCCCTAGGAAAATAAGGTGCTTGCGTGGGTATATAATCACTGTGCATAAATACATCAATGGGCCATGCTATAACTATTTGGGGCAATGTTCACCAATAATACGACCTTTCCCGTGGGACCCCCGTTGCCTCACTTACAAGCACCCCTGCTACTGGCCCATCCTGACTCGTTGGTTGGACTCTGGTTCACTTTAACCGTACAATGGACTGGTATAGTAGACTGCTACTAAATGTATAGGGGTTAATTATTAGTGGTTATTTTTTTGCATATTTACCTGTTATACTACCTAATGTGACCATTTTGTACTGAATACAAGGGGGTACACTAGGATTTTGTATGTAATGTAATTTTTAATTGTTTTAACCATTTGTATCATGATTCCCCTAGTCTATGTTGATGTGAATAAAGGAATCTTAGTATTCTACAATTGATATGTGAGAGAACGGTTTTTTGATTGAGTTCTATATTTCTGGTCATTTACAGGGAGATTCAATAAAAGTTCTTATCATTTAAAATGGGGATAATTTTGCCCCAACCAATCAAATCTTATTTAACATTTGAAAGCTAACATCTGATTGGTTGGGGCAAAATTAGCACCATTTTTAACGATAAGAACTTTTAAATAACCCTGATAGTGTTTTCACCCATACGCTCCTCCCTTATCCCTACAAGTTGGGGTTTATGTGACATATCGGTATATTTATTACCTAGTTTTGTGTGTGGTGCTCCGCTATATTTTGTGATTTACAATGTTCACCAACAAAACATGTCAAACACATACAGACATCCATTAAGAATGGAAGAAAATAAGTTTTGTCTTCATGTTCAGAAGGGGTATTTTACTGTAAGAATGGTAAAACTATGGAACTTTAATTGGATGTGGTAATGGTGGGTTCATTGGTTAGTTCAAAAAAAAGCTGGATGAGTTTCTAAAAATAAAGAATGTTGCATGTTACTGGTATTGATACATAAAGTTGGAGTTGATCCAGGGATATTTCCGATTGCCACTTTTCCTCTTGCAATTTTTCTCCCTTCATACTGTTTTTTCCCCCCTTCCTCTGGGTTAACTGCTAGCCAAGAAATGTGGGTATTGCTGATTAATTTGGACTAGATCGACATCTTTATTCAACCTCAAATACTTTATTATTCTATAGTTACCTAACCCCACTTTCCTTTTTCTAAGTAAATGAACATATCTTTTCAACTTTATCCAGAAAAGTAATACCTTCAAAAATTCTTTCCTTATTCAAATGTATCTTATCTGTTCACCTACATAATATAATAGTCCACCCTCCCTCAGTCCAACAATCAACATTAAAAGTTCTTTCTTTCTGCCTCTCCTGTATGCCCTTCCTAAAGTAATTTGAACATTACACACAGGTTGCCTAATAAAATGTTATTGTAGTTTGCATAATTATTAAACCAAAACAGAATTATAGATCAGAATTGCAATAATATGTAAAGTGTTTTAATTACTGCAAGAAAGTCCACTAATTCATTATTATGTGTTTACATGCAAAACTAGAAACACAGCACAATTCTTCAGTGCTATGGTATTATCCATTAAAATACATAATATTGTTGGCTTATAAATTTTAAACCTATGAAATCATTGTCTGCAGCTTTAAAGAAAATGGTCTGCCATTAAAACTGTTTGATTTTAGAAAACAAAGATCCATGTCAACATCTCTACAAATATTTTTGTTCATCTGTGGGAGTTTTTTCTAGGGTAACAGGAGTCTTTGTATTCATAAAACTACTTTCATAGTTAATACAATATTGATACTGGTAACTGTCCTTAGGTAGCTATTAACTAGAAATAAAACAATCCTTAAATATTTGCTAATGACAACCATTTTTACTGTGTCCCTGTCGGCTAAGGTTATTCCTATTATCATGCAAAATTTATGGCAGTATCAAGTCATAATGGTGATACGAACAGAATTATAAATAAAGGCAATTTTTTTTTTAGAAAGTGAATTGCAAACATTTATGTTCCTTTTTCCATGAAAAATAGATAATATAGTACACATTTATAGTGTTAACATTTTATGTAAAATAAACAAGGTGAATATTCTGGATTATTAATGGGAAATGGAAAGCAGGTCTGGATAGTTTAAGTCAGTATCCAGTGTGGAACAATAAAATACAGCTGTGACTTGTTACCAAGCAACTGATGTTCATTAAGGTTTAAATGGGAAAATCAATATGATTAGATTTCACCAAGTGTTTAAGAAAAGGCTTCTAAAGAAGGTATAGCCCCTGTATTGATACTTAGATGCCTATTCTATATGGTGTATAGGCGAGAGCACATATAGAAGGAGAACATAAAATTTCCAACAGAATTGCTTGTTTTTTGACAGAATTTATGACACATTTGCAACAGATTTATATAAATACTTCTGCAATCATTCACCATACTATTTCTTTTATACAGGTGCTCACAGGGTGAGACGTTGATGAAGACAACCTGCGAGATGTTGAAACGTTGAAATAAAACAAATATTGTTTATTACAACAGTGTGCCCAGGAATCATTTACATTATTAGGTTTGCAACAGAGAAAGAACAGGGAAACAGCAAAGAAGAAGGAGAGTAAATAGACCCTTCATCCTTTGTAGTACTATAGTACTTGTGTGGGATACCTCACACAGCTACTCTGGGTTTCAATGAAACCAAGTTCACTACAGTATAGACTCTCCGTCTATCTCTAATATAATATTTTCCCCAACAACTTAAAACAGGTGAATTTTGTTTTAAAGGAAATTATTAAATTTGTCCTTAAAGGAATTCTTATATAAATTATAATTTTTTTCTGAATACTTCTAAGATGAACCCAAACTTAGTTCAAGCTAAAAACTACTGGTTCAAAATTTATTTGGTTGAAACTACTGATGAAATTTCAGCTCTTGGGACATTTGCACTATCTCAGTGGTGGTATGAACCAGGGTGGGTTTACATCCTTGTGCACAGTAAGTTTTGACAGTTAAGCATTGTATTATATACATTGAATGCTCCAGAAGAGTGAACTGTGAAACTTCCCTTTTTATAGAGGAGATTGCAAATAATTTAGAAACCTGGTAAGGACCATGTGATTTTTTATTATGTCCTACATTGAAAGAAGATGTATTTTCGTTTCCTCATGTCAATATTTATGGAAAAACATTATTTTTTACTGGAACCAATGAACTGTTGTCTACCATGAGACATTTAAAGTCCTCTTTAAGGCCAGGGCACTCTGCCACATTTTAACCCAAGATTTAATCGCCTGTTAACAAGTGCACTAGTGTTTGCCAATTGTTGTGGCCACACTAGTTGCAATTGCACACACACTAGCACACAGTAGCACACCAAAAACGCACACACCTACGGTGCGCTAGAACACAATGCAGTGTGGCCTCGGCCTAACTGTGCCCTGTAATTCTAGTTTATATACAATTTTTTGCTTGTTAGGGATGATAAATTACTAAAATACTTACAGTAGCAGATGTCTAAATGTTACCAGCAGTTCTAAGGGTCAAGGGTCTGTGACAGTTAGACTTTGACTTTGTTCCACTGAGTGCTCATGTTTAAATAGTTCTCTTGAACATAATGATTAATTCTTAAAACAAAACCAAAAGTTTCCTTGGTATTATAAGAATTCCCCAAGAGGCAATAATGAGTGAAATGTTTTGAACATAACTAGTGAAGCACAACATTTCCAAGTTTGTCATGATGTGTTTTCATTCTGATGATCATATATTATATTTCTATCTATTTGTAAAATCTTTTTTTCCATTAACAAAAAAGATAAATAATGGATATTAAAGTGTTGAGATGTATAGACTTGTTACACACTCAAGGTCTTAGTAGACATCTTAGACAGCAACAGCAAGTACCCCTTAATATCAACTTTGTTTTAATGTAATAAAAAAAAGTAAAGAAACAAATGGGAAGACACAATCAAGTAGAGCACTGGATCCAGAAACATACTAACATACTAATAGGTGAGTATAAGACTTTTAATGCATTTACAAAGACATGGTAACAGCCTGCTGTATGTGGGGAAGTATATATAAAGAAAAAATTATTTGAGCCATTCATGACAAAGGCAACAAAGTTCTCTCTAAATCATGCATTAAACTATTTAGTAAGCAAACTATAGGTTTGACCTGCACAATAAACTGGTTACAAAATGATATGTACTAGAAAATGATGTACTAGACTAAAACAAGGAAAACAATTAAATATGTATTTAATGTATTAAAGTGTAGAGTAGAGAGAGAGAAGTAGCGATGTTCAAAACCGGCAAGTTCAGTTTCCTTTTTTATATTATAAAAAAAAAAAATTAATTTATAAAATCCAAAAACATATGCATAGAAGTCAATGAGAGGTAAAATTCCGAAAGTCCAGAATAAATTTAAAGGACAAATGAAGCCTCCGAACAACATTGAATTAGAAGGCAGATCTCCTTGAAATAAAAATAGTAATCAGTTTCTCTTCTCTCATTTTAATATGGTAGTTAAGAAATTAAACTATCTAAGATGAGGTTTGTGTTCCATCTCCCAGTGTTCCAGTATCGCACAGTTTGGTTACTGACCATTATGTTCTTTACACATGCGCAGTCCTAAGATATTGTAGGAACTTGTTACAGTTGGTCACACCCACTAGTAGCCTCTGGCCAATCCTTTTACAGGGCAGAATAGGCAAGGGAGCATGTAACTGAGGTAAGGTGTGTGCTAGTGACTGTACATACATTGTACATGTTATGGTAACATTTACTTTAATGCTATTTACTCTATTGCTATGTTACAGTTTAATGGTGTTTTTAGAGGGGATATGTTCAGATTCTGGAGTGTAAAAATTTGGGTTTAGTTCTCCTATAAGGTAGAAATAGCAATGGTATGTAAGTGTAAATAGCTCAGGAACCTGGGAAATAGTTGCGGGAACAAGTACATATTAGAGATGGAGTAGAAATCCAAATTGAACCCAAATTTGAATTGTATTTCACAAATTCAAACTAATTTTTTTAACTTTGCACACTTATTTGAATTTTTAAGGATTTTATCAAATTTGTGGAACAATCCAGCCAGGTGTCCCAAATTTTATAATAATAGCTATTTTTAGCAGTGCCAATGCCCTGGGTATAAATGGCAGCTCGACAGGTGCCTTATAAAGTGTTAATGTTTTGCCCACTTTCCCCTATATGATGCAAACTGTGGGAGAGGGAAGTCAATGTGGTGGGGTCCAGAGGGGCCAAGCCTGTTTGACTCATCAGTGCTGGTAAACTGCAGTGAGCCAACTGTAACTTAATGTTACTGATACTATAAAGTGTTACCCTTTCCCCTAGTTGTAACTCTAGCCTTGAAAAAGTTTGCATATTCCAAAAGATTATCCCCCAAAACCAAGGTTTAGTTTACTGTGAGTTATTAGTACAGAACAAGGATCCCTATTCTTCTCTCTGCTTCCAGGTAATGACTGTCAGTCATGGCCACGACAGTGACTTCACGACCAATAGAAAGAGCTAAAGAAGGTTAATATTAATAAATCTCCTGGACCGGATAAAATACATCCTTGGGTACTTAAGGAGCTAAGTTCAGTTTTATCTAGGCCATTGTTTCTTATTTTTGCTGATTCCCTCATGTCCGGTGGTGTACCTCTGGATTGGAAAAAGGCTGATGTTATTCCAATATTCAAAAAGGGTAGTCGTTCACAGCCGGGTAATTACAGGCCTGTAAGTTTAACTTCAGTGGTGGGGAAGATCCTGGAAAGTTTAATAAGGGAACATGTTCTAGAGTATGTTTCAAGGACTGACATTATAAGTAGTAACCAGCATGGATTTAGGAGGAATAGATCTTGTCAAACTAACTTGCTTGGCTTTTATGAGCAAGTAAGTAGAAATTTAGACTCTGGCATAGCAGTAGATGTAGTTTACTTGGATTTTGCAAAGGCTTTTGATACAGTCCCCCATATGCAACTAATGTATAAGCTAAGGTCTGTTGGTCTGGGGAGTCACATTAATACATGGATAGAAAATTGGTTAATGAATAGGATGCAGAGAGTAGATGTTAATGGGGCTTCATCATTATGGACTAAAGTGCTAAGTGGGGTGCCACAGGGTTCTGTGCTGGGGCCGCTTCTATTTAATCTATTTATTAATGATTTGGAAGTGGGTATTGTCAGCAAGGTTTCTGTGTTTGCTGATGACACAAAATTTTGTCGACCATTAAAAACTTCAGAGGATGTGCAATCGTTGCAAGGGGATCTAGATAGATTGTCACATTGGGCTGCTAAGTGGCAGATGAAATTCTATGTTGATAAATGTAAGGTGATGCATTTTGGACTTAAAAATCCTTGTGCTACTTATACTATAAATGGCTCTGTGTTAAGTGAATCCCTGTTGGAAAGGGATCTTGGAGTTTTGGTGGATAACAAACTTAAAGGTAGCAAGCAGTGCCAAGCGGCAACAGCCAGAGCCAGCATGGTATTGTCCTGTATAAAGAGAGGTATGGATTCAAGGGAGGAAAATGTTATTCTCCCTCTTTACAAAGCATTGGTAAGGCCTTATTTGGAATATGCAGTGCAATTTTGGAATCCTGTGTACAAAAAGGACATCTTTGAAATGGAAAGGGTTCAGAGAAGGGCAACTAAATTAATAAGGGTATTGGGGGAGCTTGAATATGAAGAGAGACTGGAAAAGTTACAATTATGTACGCTGGAGAAAAGGCGCTTGCGTGGGGATATTATTACTGTGTATAAATACATTAACGGGCCATACAATAAACTATCTGGGGCATTGTTCACCAATAGAACATGTCAAAGAACACGAGGACATCCCTTAAGACTTGAAGAAAAAAGGTTAAGGCTTCAAGCTCGGAAAGGATTTTTCACTGTGAGAATGGTAAAGCTATGGAACTGTCTTCCAGTGGATGTTGTTATGGCAGGTTCATTGGTCAGTTTAAAAAAAAAGCTGGATGAGTTTCTGCAAACAAGGAATGTTGCAAGTTACTGGTATTGATACATAAAGTAGAGTTGATCCAGGGAAATTTCCGATTGCCACTTGGAGTCAGGAAGGAATTTTTTCCCCCTTCATAAATTTGGTGGGTTTTTTTTGCCTTCCTCTGGATCAACAGTTAGGCAGGAAATGAGGATATTGCTAGATGGGTTGAACTGGATGGACGTATGTCTTTATTCAACCTTAAAAATACTATACAATGGCTGGCAGCCATGACCAAGTGGTTGCGAGCTCTGCTTCTGAGTGCGTTCATAACTACAAACATAGACAAGATAATCAATGCAAATTCCTAGGCCCCATACAATATCATATTATCTGCACACTGGCATACTTTATAAACAAAGGGGTTATAGTAATACATTACTGTGACACATGAATAAAAGCCTTCCAAACCCCGTCAAGGTAACCCCAGTCTGGAAGGTCCTAACTTCTAACCTTTTTACATTTCTTTTACTTCAATTACGATTAGCAAACTTTGCATTTCTCATTCTAACACACTGGATCCATATAACAGGCTCTTTCACTTCCCCCCCAGCCCTTTGGCTTTTTAAAATGAGGGAAGAGACCATCCAGTGCTTTATATTAAAGGCATAGGACCTCCCATAAAAGGGGCATGTTGGGGGTGCTATTACCACATGGAGGCTTGACCAAGCCTCCCAATAAATACATACAATACAAGTATTGTGGAAGCACTCCAATTAGGCTAATTTACAACTACATTTAACGGAAGTGCTACTGATCTGGTCAAACATCCATACAAACATAGACAGGATAATCAATGCAAATTCCTAGGCCCCATACAATATAATATTATCTGCACACTGGCATACTTTATAAACAAAGGGGTTTTAGTATACATTACTGGGATCACATGAATGAAAAGCTTTCCAACCACGTCATGTAAAAAGGTTAGAAGTTAGGACCTTCCAGACTGGGGTTACCTTGACGTTGTGGGAGGGCTTTTCATTCATGTGATCACAGTAATGTATACTAAAACCTCTTTGTTTATAAAGATGCCGTGTGCAGATAATATGATATTGTATGGGGCCTAGGAATTTGCATTTATTATCTTGTCTAGTGTTTGTATGGATGTTTGACCAGATCAGTAGCACTTCTGTTAAATGTAATAATTAGCCTAATTGGAGTGCTTCCACAATCCTTGTATTGTGCGCCAAACTAAGTTGAAACAGAGGAGGAGGGACTCCGGTGAGGGATCCTTGTTCTGTAAGTACTAATAACTCACTGTGGGAGTGTCGGATGAAGGTAGATAAAAACGCAACCTGGGATTTTCCCGAATTGAAGGATTTAGGTGCTGAAACCGACTTACTGCAATCCAAGAAATGACCATAGTAACATTACGTTGTTTTAGGGAAAGACAGAAGGTTTCTTTGGTTGGTATTGGGTTTCACTTTAAAGGGAGACCCCCAACCCTGAAAGCTATATTAAAATTGTTAAAATTGCTAAGAATTGTACTCACCCACATCGTTGCCTCAGATTTTGCCTCTTCCATTCCCTCGGGAGTTCAGAAGGGCCTGGACTGGCAGCTGGTCTTCAGAGGAGCAAAGGTCTTTAAGTAAATGTCTGGGCACTTTTGAAACATTTTAATATAGTGATCAGGGTTGGGGGGGGATGTGGCATTCGCTAACCCACGAATTTGGCCATAACCCTCAAATGTAGTGTTTACTAACTCTTGAATTTGGCCATAACCCTTGAATGTGGCGATCGAATGCAGCACTCGGTAACTCTCAAAAATTAAATGCAGAAGCCCGATCGTGAGGAAAGTTAGTGTTTAAAACAATTTTGGTGATATGTACATGCTCCCCAGACCATTTTCCAGGTCCCAAGCAATTTACAGTAGTAACCATTGCTATTTTAACTGTATTTTACCAGAACTTTTTTCCCCATTGACTTTAATGGGTCCATTTTCAAAACTATAGAACTTTTAACTGAAGTTCGAAAATGAACTGAACTTTAGGAAGTTCGGCCATCTCTAATAAGCAAATCAGCATCTGAAGTAATAGAACAATAGTGCTATTACAGGCAGCTTATGGAGGGGGGAATGCAAGTGCTTAGAGCTTTGCTTCAGCAGAATGTTAAGCTGAATACACACTGTAAATATCTTTAAAAGATAACAGACTGAATCTCCAGAGTCCACACTCTAGTCGAAAAGCTTTCTCGCATAAGAGTATCTGTGTGAGAGAGACTGCATGTTATTAATGTAAGGGGCCCCATGTGCACTTTTGCCCAGACCCATTATACGTAAAAACCACCCCGTTAAAGGTTTTACAAAATCTTCATTAACAGTATTTCAGATTTATTACTATTCCTGTTCTATCTACTGTGTATTGTGGCCATAGATGCTGCAATCACGGGCAGATGATCATCATAGATCGTACAATCATAATTGCATTGTATAAAAATCTCTGACGGCATCGTACAGATAATTGTTGGATGACCAGCCAAACGCTGGCCAATGTACAACCATGACCGTAGATCTATGACAACCATAAGTTCTAGACCACAATGTCACTTTTTCTCAAGCGCTATCAATCGTGCTTTGCTGATTTATTGTGTTGAGGTTAATGGCAGCTGCTAGTTAGGGTATTCTCTATTTCTATTTAACCCATCAAGGCACATAACAGGTTGTGACATTATGAATGAAATATCTAAAAATCATTTGCTATTATCAGTGCAATATGGATGTTGTCCGTGAATTAAAATAAAATTGATCCAACCTAAAACTTTATTAAATTATAATACGTGTCTATAGAAACAAATCATAGTAAATAAATGCTGGATACCAAAAAATGCTTTAATAACCAATTAGCCAGGCCAAAAATAGTGTCTCACCCCAGACAAATCCCCCTATTATGCTTAAAATGCTTGTATATAATTAAAAAAATTATATATAAAAAAATGATATCATAGATAAATGCCTAGCCATGTTTGCATGCTCATGGACAGAGTTTTTCGATAAAAAAGCAATCCATTTGTTATAACTTGTGTTATTCAGACAGCCCAAACAGTTTAATGCTATGGACGTTTTGCAGTTGGAACGGTCTAATAATAAGATAATGTAAATTTACAGGATTGAGCAGAAGGAAGTTAGCTACTTTATAAGTAGAATGTGATACTTTGCCATACATACTTGGCTATAAAATGCTGATTTTAAATGCTCACATTTTGCTCCCAAGAACAATATGCTTTAGCTATATTTCTTGTGAATCCTTAGATAGCAACAATGATACAGAACACCCTAGGTTAAAGGGCATGATCTATTGTACCTTTGGTGTGTGGATTAATTTGAATACACCATGGGAAGAGACCATGACATGACTAGTGTTCTGCCTTTAATCCATAACAAATTGTTGTACAATGGGATGCCAGCTGATTTAGTTGATGCAGGGGTTCGGTAATCATAAGGAATCTGTGGAGATGAGAATCAACCAGCATCAAAATGCTTTGAATGTAGACCTGGTCATCTTATATTTGGTTGTTTTTATTGAGTCCTTTTATTAAAATATCTTATTGTAGAGGAAATATTTCCCTAAATAACACAAGTAATATTTTTATAGAAGAATAGAAGTAAGCCAAACTGCAACACTCTAATTTAGAAAAATTAAAAATCCTTTAATAGTATAAACAGGGATACAATATTAAAACATATGCAGTCTGCCTTAGTCATCCGTAAGTATTTCTAATTCAACAACACCTTTTTTGGTTAAAGACCAAATTAGTATCCCATTAAAGCACTAGTGGAATCATACACTCATAATCGAAACTGTTACTTAAATAGTAACATAACCAACATAAAAAGTGTCTTTGTTTTAACCCGTGTATCTTTTATTGCACCTATTACAAAATTACAACTACAAACACTTAGCTCTACACCTCCAAACAATTCTCTCTAAACAATTTATAAATATATTGCAACAATTTAGTTTAAGAAAATATACAAAGGCACATGTGCTAATGGATTTAGTATCATGTTATGCATAGTCTATTGCCTCTCTGTGCTGCTAACGGTATTAGTGGTCTGATTATAAACTGATCGTCCCAGCTGGTGGACCCGTGCACTCCCCTGGGTTGCTGTTTCCATAAAGACCAAGTTATTGCTTCAAAGAAATTCTTCCACAGTCACAGATTCTTGTAAAAACACATTTTACAGAAATAGGGTAAGTATGACTACTAACCTGCCGGACCTTCGCGCGTGTGAACGCACCACTCTTTACTCCAGCCATGGGACTTATCCGGATGATGTTCAATGTCTTCCCGCTGTTGAATGGGTGGGCTGTTCTGACGTAGTTACTGACTACCGATTGCCTCCACTCACACACCATTCGGAAGTGGTTGTTGTTCCTTACGCCATCCAGCCTCTAAGACGAACCAGGGTCTCTTCACCCACCTGTAAGTGCAGAGTGGTGGTCTCTTACCTCCGCGTCACAAGCCGGGTTTCGTCATACATACCTGCCGGTGCTAATCCACATGTTGCCTAAATTTATCAACGTTTATCCAAAACGCGTTTCACCCCAAAATTGTAGACGGGGCTTCTTCAGGGATAATCATATTATTTAGTATGCAGTCACATATAATTGATACTAGTTGGGTATCAGATACAACTGTACCGTGTTGTTGCGTAGCTGTAGAACCACCGGTCATAGTCAGAAGGTCTGAGTAACTTGCAAAAAAGGTGCTTGGTTAGCAAACGATGAAAGGCAGAGGGCTAAAACACACACGAACGGTCAATAGGGCGCGCTTTGCTCCTCCTACATCCTGTGAGCTTTCTCAACTACATCTTACCGCCTTCCTGCATACTCCTTTTAAATCTGTGTAGAGCAGAAAACACACCCAACTTTCATTCACACGTCAATAACGCGCATGATTAAGACGTCACTATGTCTCTATTCAAGTGTCTCTGTTGTATTCAATTAGATCAACTGGACTTGAAGTTTAGTTCTTAAAGACGTTCAAAAACGTCTTCAAGAAACTTCAAGTCCAGTTGATCTAATTGAATACAACAGATATATCATGACCTGGATGAATGAGAACCTTCACAAGCCTATTCAAGTGTCATACACAATGAAACTAGTGATCGTATCCTATCGTAACTGTGTAATTACTTCCGTTTTGTCATAACATCCATTTTGTCTCAATTAATTGTGGGTTATGTAGTTTCAGTCTGTATCCAAGTCTATAAACTATACCCCGATCTTGTTGGTATAGAAAGAGAAGGAAGAATTGTATACAAAAGGAATAGTTACATATTAACAAATAACATCATGGGTGCACCCGTTATTCAATGAGCTCATCATCATATTACATTTTCATGAGGGGTCATGTCATATATACATGACAACTGATCATAAAAGTAAGTTGAGTATTAACAATCTTAAATAGATAATAAGTTTTAAAACTGAATGGAGATCAATTCCCAAGTTCAATAATTAAGTCCCAGTATATCTCGCTGAATAAGTCAAGAGAGATCCTGCTTGGATTTCCATTGTCCATGATCAATTGCTAAAATCCATATATAAAATTGGAACAGCACAATGTCAAGGTAGCTCCTAATTAATTTTGATGAAACGAGTCCAGGTGGTATATTAAATCCATCTACGATTCCATAGTAAGATGTATATCAATCATGGTTTTCACATCTAAAAGAATAGCACAAAGTAAAAAATGTGGGACACATTGAGCAGAGGATATAATAACGGTAAGTGACTGTTAAAAATAAAAGGAGTCCTCGTTAATTCCTTTTGATGCCATAGTTTTCAGGTAATAAATTCATTTTACTTCTTTTTGAAGCAGTCTTTTAGTTATGTCTCCTCCTCTCCTCCTTTTATATTAACATAAACCTTTTCCAAACCAAGCACCTGCAAGTTACCATTATGATTTATCAGAAATACTTGCTCGAGATGTAAGTATGTTGTTTGTTTTTATCTCTTCCTTTTGTGCTAGACTTATGGAGGATAGATGTTTGGAGAGTCTATTACGTAATTGTTGTTCAGTTTTCCCTACATACATCTTTTTGCAGGGGCAAGTTATGCAATAAATAACGTTGGAGCTCTTGCGTTAACTAGTGTTTTAATTTGAATTTTTTTATCTTGTTCACTGTCATAAATTATGTCTCTCTTATCTATAAATTGGCAAAAAGAACAATTAAAACAAGGGGGCGTACCAGTAAGTTTAAGTCCTCTGCCTAAACTGATTTTGGGTAGTTCGAAGTGGCTTTTTGTAAGAACATCAGACTTGGTTCTGTACCGCTCGCTGTCAATGCTGTTTTATCTGTAATATAAATACAAAAGAAGGGCCATTTGTCAATATATGCCATTTCTCATTTAAAGGGGAAGTTTGGTGCAAATACATATGCTTTTCAGAAAAAAGAGCAGTATTTTTCATCCCAATGACCTTAATCTGCCAATTCAGCATTGTTCTGTGTATAAATAAATGCAACTGAAATACTGACTTCCTGTTTGCAGGACCCCTTGTAGAGACCGTTATGGTTTTGCCCTTGACCCAGCACCAGTTGATTCAGTTGCTCGTAGAGATCTGAGCATCTTTGACCCACCAACAGCCAATCAGTAGAAATTACTGTTAGGAACATTCTAAGGAGTGGTGCATCCTGGAAGAAGAAGGACCGTTAGAACCTGAAATGTCAGCTCACTGATGTCAACAGCAGGAACAGCAAAGCGGATGAAATAACTGATTTTTTAAGTGGGAGAGAATATGTAGAATAACTAGGAAGCATTCACCAAACTAACAATTTACAAATATTGATAATTTCCACTGAACTGTCCCTTTAAGGCTGTTCTTAAATCATTTTACCCTGTATTGTAATTGGTAATAAATCTTACTGTTAAGGATCTTCAGGGAGAGTCCCTGCAAACCCTTCACTGGACACAGAGTCTAAGTGTCTGTTGGTCTTCCCCAGAGCCTCTGATGGTGAGGATGTGTGCGGCAAGACAGACACCAGGTTGCGTTTCCAGATCAAAGCTCACAGAAACCCACCTGCAGTGTAGAGAGCAGCTGGTAGTAGACACAAGTAGGGCAGCGACAGGAGCACTGTAGATAAGAGTACCTGAGTGGTAAGGAGCCACTCCAACAATCCTGGAACCAGGGAAATGGGCACCGGTAGATGGTCGGGATACTGGGGACTGCACAGGCAGCGGGTGAAGTCCGGAGGCAATGGGTACCAAGGGCTGAACTGGAACTGATGCAGGCTGGATGTAATGGAGACCAAGGCTGAACTGGAACTGGGTGCAGGCTGGATGGAATGGACCCAGGCTGAACTGGAACTGGGTGCAGGCTGGATGGAATGAGACCAAGGCTGAACTGGAACTGGGTGCAGGCTGGATGGAATGGAGACCAAGGCTGAACTGGAACTGGGTACAGGCTGGATGGAATGGAGACCAAGGCTGAACTGGAACTGGGTGCAGGCTGGATGGAATGGAGACCAAGGCTGAACTGGAACTGGGTACAAATCAGACACGAGCAAAATACGACAAGGGAGCTGAAGACAGAACCAAACTAATTCTGAACTGGCAGCAAGAAGCCAGCTAATGCAGGGCCTTAAAAGGACCCTCCGACGTCATCATCCGCGTCAGAACGTGCTCGCCCACGTCCGCGCGCACGTCTAGGAGGTGGGATCTTCAATGCCCGAGCCAGACGCCGGACTCCACGCCTTTGGCCCTTCACTGCGGACGTGCCCGCGCACCCGCGGCGCGTATCTCCGCGTGACAACGCGGGAACGTGGCCACAGGTAAGCACCGGGGTCTTACATTGCCCCCCCCCCCCCCCACGGCAACCTCCGGGTGCCTCCAGGTTTTTCTGGATGCCTTGAATGAAAGGCCTTGATCATCCTGAGCGTGAACCTGCTCAGCCGGTTCCCAAATTCTCTTCAGGACCAAACCCTCTCCCATTGACAAGATATCGCAACTTCCCTGCAGATACCTTGGCGTCTAGAATTGCTTCAATCTCATACTCTTCCACATTCTCGAGTAAGATGAGGAGGTGGTGGAGTCACTGAAGAATTAGTGATATACCTCTTAAAAGAGGAAACGGGAATACTGGGTCACTTTTAGCGATTGAGGGAGTTCCAGTTCAAAAGCAACCGCGTTAATACATCTTTTAATCAGAAAAGGACCAATAAAACGAGGACCCAGCTTGGCGGAAGGAATCTTCAATCTCAATTTTTTGCGTTGAAAGCCAAACAGAATCACCAACCTTAAAACTGACGAATCCCTTCTAGATCTATTAGCGGACCTCTGAGCCTGGACTTGGGCTTGATTGATGAAATGCCTTAATTCCGTAGACTTCCGCCTTAGCAATTCCAATCGGGTTTGAAGCTCTGGGACCTTAACTACTACGCCGGGACGTCAATAAGGAAGTTGGATTAAACCCGTAGTTTGCAAAAAATGGTGAGCATTTGATAGAAGAATGGATAGCGTTGTATAGGCAAACTCGGCCAATGGCAAAGAGATGCCCAATCCTCTTGAGAAACTGACGTATAACAACAAGGTATTGTTCCAGTTTCTGATTGGTTCTTTCGGTTTGTCCGTTAGACTGTGGGTGATAACCTGAAGAAAAGGAATTATGAATACGTAAGGACTTACATTACTCCTTCCAGATTTAGATTGAGTAAATTGTACCCCTCTATCCGAGACGATATCCCTAGGTACTCCATGAAGGCGACAATCTCCTTAAAAATACATCTGCCGTTATGTGGCTGAAGGAACTCCCTTTAATGGAATGAAATGGGCCATCTGGTTAGTCGATCCACCACCGCAAAAAATGTGTTGAATGTTTTGGATCTGGGAAGCTCCACAATAAAATCCATTCCAATCATCTCCCAAGGGCGAGTGGGAATCGGTAACGGACACATAAGCCATATGGCCTCTGTCTAGGAGCCTTAAATCTGGCGCAAGTGGCACAACAGCGACAAATTCCCTGCAATCTTTAGCCATGTTGGGCCAAAAAAAGTCTATTAAGGAGATCCAAAGTCTTATAAAATCCGAAGTGTCCCGCTAACGGGTGATTATGGCAAAATTGTAAAACCGCAGTCCTCCGCCACGGAGGGAACAAACACTTGTCCCGAAGATAGATGAATCCATCTTGAGCCGGTGGTCCATTAGAAGTCGATTGGAGAGAGGCTTGTTTGATGGTCTTAGCCAAATCAGAATGAAGAAGTAGAAAATTAGACTCGGAAGTATCGTATCCGGTCTCTTGGAACCTGTCTCCTCAAAGAGTTGTCTTGAAAGGGCATCGGCCTTCCCGTTCTTTGACCCTGGACGGAACGTGATATGAAAATTAAAACGGGTGAAAAAGAGGGCCCACCGAGCTTGACGCGGTCTTAGTCTCTTGGCTGTCTGTAGATAGTTCTTATGATCCGTGAAGATAACAATTGGGTGATTAGCCCCCTCTAGAAGGTATCGCCATTCTTCTAGGGCCAACTTATGGCCAGTAACTCCCGATCCCCCACATCATAGTTTTTCTCCGAGGGAGATAGTTTTCTTGAAAAGAAGGCCACCGGAAGAACAGAGCTTTAGGGCCTTTGCGTTGAGAAAGATTGCCCCACAGCATTTTCAGACGCGTCGACCTCCAGCAGGAAAGGGAGTGACGGATCCGGATGGATGAGGACTGGCGCAGAGGTGAAAGCTGACTTCAATTGCTCAAAGCTTCTTGAGCTACCTCGGACCACTTGAATGATATGGGTTAGGGTAAGCTGAGTAAAGGAGGATGATGGAAGAGAAGTGCTTGATGAACCTGCGGTAAAATTTGCGAAACCGATAAACCTTTGTACCTGCTTCCGGTTAGCGGGTTCCGGCCAATCTCGAATGGCGGAAACCTTTTGAGGGTCCTGTGGTGAGTCCAAGAGATGAGATGATGAAGCCTAAGAAAGGTATTGATGTCTTTTCAAACTCGCATTTCTCCAGTTTAGCATAAAGACCATGGGTTTGGAGACGAGACAGGACCTTTTTAACTTGAAGACGGTGTTCATGGAGACTAAGAAAAAGATGAGATATTCATCAAGGTATACTACCAGAAAGTCATCAACAAAGTCCCGAAAAATATCATTAACAAAATGTTGGAACGTGGCAGGTGCGTTACAGAGTCCAAAAGGCATCACTAAATACTCAAATGACCATATCGGGAGCGGAAAGCAGTCTTCCATTCGTCGCCATCTCTTATCCGAATCAAATTATAGGCCCCTCTGAGGTCTAGTTTTGTGAAGACCTTAGCCGACCTTAACCGTTGAAACAGTTCAGGAAAAAGTGGAAGAGGGTATCGATTCTTAATAGTGACATTATTAAGGGCTCTATAATCAATACAAGGGAACCATCCTTCTTTTCTAACAAATATACCAGCACCGGCCGGGGATGTGGAGTGTCGTATGAAACCCTTCTGTAAGTTCTCCTCAATGTAGTCCTTGAGGACCCTTTGTTCAGGCTCTGAGAGGGATAGACTCTTCCAAATGGAATCTGAGCTCCTGGAAGCAACTCAACAGGACTCGTAAATACGATGTGGGGGTAGAGCATTTGCCGCCTTCTTGTCAAAGACATCAGCGAACTCACTGTACAGATGACCCCATGAGGATCTTCTTTAACCACCCAGTGGAGACAAACAACATGCTTGTGAACAAAACTGAGAGGGGAAGGAATCTCACATAAAACCAATTTATTAACGTTTTGGACCTTCAACCATGGTAAGCCCAAATGATGGGAACAAAGAAAGGCAGACATCAAAGAAATCATTCCGTGTTCATAATCTTGACCATCACGGGAAGTCTCTCGAACAATGGTCCAAAGAAAACTTGAGCCATCGGCTAACGAATACAAGGCGAGGACTGACGAGTAGCAGATCTGGCACAGATCAAAAAGAACTGCTGTCAATAATGTCTGCGTTTGAGGAAGATCTTTTCCGTAGAGAGACAGTATTGAGAGTAAGGAGAGCAAGGGAACAGGAAGTAGGAGGAGATGGCAAGAGGTTCTTACGAGCAGGCCTGATCGACAGTTATTTAAGAGATGACCGGACTCCCGCGCAGTACAGGCAGAGATTCAGCGACGTCTGCGTTGATACTCCTCGGGAAAGGGAGGAACGGGTGAGTCCCAGTTGCATAGGTACCGTTTCGAAATCTGCGAAGAAGAGGGTGAAGAAAACACTGAAAAAAGGGGGCATTGGTACCCATCTTCTCCAGCCTCCTTTCCCTCAGACGTCTATCAATTTGAATGGACAAATCGATAAGTGCTTTCAGGGTGTCTGGCATCCCCACAAGAGCCAGCTCATCCTTCAGGGTTTCGACAGGCCAAGACGAAATTGGTGTTTAAGGGCCGCATCATTCCACTGAGTCTCGGTGCTCACTCTACGGAAGTCCGACACATATTCCTCCACTGGTCTCCTTCCTTGGGAAAGGTTACGGAGTGTGACCTCTGCAGTAGCAGCCCTCCTAGGGTCTTCATAAATTTCGCCATGCGGCAAGAAAGTCTCCACGGAACTACCGCGGCATCATTCCTTTCCAAAAGGCGGAGCGCCCAAGCTTGGGGTTCCTCTTGTAGGAGAGAAATGATAAAGCCAACCTTGACCCTCTCATCATTAAGCTCTGGGACGAAGGAGAAAATAGAGTCCACATGAACTTTTAAACTGGGAAAACTTTGAGCGATCTCCCCAGAACCTATCCGCGTGCACTTTAGGTTCTAGGGAAGCAGTCTGGAAGGCAGGCTAGAAAACCTGAGCCCCACTAGGGGAGATGGCCTTTAACCTGGCGTCAAGCTGAAAAAATCCTTGGCGGGCCTCCTGCAAGGCTCCCTGTAATTCGGCTACCTGTCTATACAATCTTCATCTATTCTACCGGACGGCTTCTCCAGCGGGGTTTCATCTTGTGGCTGCCTGTTACTGTTAAGATCTTCAGGAGAGTCCCTGCAAACCCTTCACTGGACGCAGAGTCAAGTGTCTGTCGGTCTTCCCCAGAGCCTCTGATGGTGAGGATGTTGTGCGGCAGACAGACACCGGTTGCGGTTCCAGATCAAGCTCACAGAAACCCACCCGCAGTGTAGAGAAGCAGCTGGTAGTAGACACAAGTAAGCAGCGACAGGAGCACTGTAGATAAGAGTACCTGAGTGGTAAGGAGACCACTCAACAATCCTGGACCAGGGAAATGGCCACCGTAGATGGTCGGGATACTGGGGACTGCACAGGCAGCGGGTGAAGTCCGGAGGCAATGGGTACCAAGGGCTGAACTGGAACTGAGTGCAGGCTGGATGTAATGGAGACCAAGGCTGAACTGGAACTGGGTGCAGGCTGGATGATGGAGACCAAGGCTGAACTGGAACTGGGTGCAGGCTGGATGGAATGGAGACCAAGGCTGACGGAACTGGGTGCAGGCTGGATGGAATGGAGACCAAGGCTGAACTGGAACTGGGTACAGGCTGATGGAATGGAGACCAAGGCTGAACTGGAACTGGTGGCAGGCTGGATGGAATGAGACCAAGGCTGAACTGGAACTGGGTAAAATCAGACACGAGCAAAATACGACAAGGGGAGCTGAAGACAGAACCAAACTATTCTGAACTGGCAGCAAGAAGCCACTAACGCAGGGGCCTTAAAAGGACCCTCCGACGTCATCATCCGGCGTCGGAACGTGGCTCGCCCACGTCCGCGCGCATTCTAGGAGGTGGGATCTTCAACGCCCGAGCGGACGCCGAACTCCATCCACGCCTTTTAACAAGCCCTCTCTCCAATCGAATTCTAAGGACCACGGCTCAAGATGGATTCATCTATCTTCGGGACAAGTGTTTGTTCCCTCGTGGCGAGGACTGCGGTTTTACAATTTTGCCATAATCACCCGTTAGCGGGACACTTTCGGATTTTATAAGACTTTGGATCTCTTAATAGACTTTTTTTGTTCCCAACATGGCTAAAGATTGCAGGGAATTTGTCGTGCTTGTGCCAATTGCGCCAGATTTAAGGCTCCTAGACAGAGGCCATATGGCTTATTGTGTCCGTTACCGATTCCCACTCGCCCTTGGGAGATGATTGGAATGGATTTTATTGTGAGCTTCCCAGATACAAACATTCAACACTATTTTTGTGCGGTGGTGGATGACTAACCAAGATGGCCCATTTTCATTCCATTAAAGGGAGTTCCTTCCCCACGATACCAGATGTGCAGATGTATATTAAGGAGATTGTTCGCCTTCATGGAGTCCTAGGGATATCGTCTCGGATAGAGGGGTACAATTTACCTCTAAATTCTGGAAGGAGTAATGTATAGTCCTTACGTATTCATAACTTCCTTTCTTCAGGTTATCACCCACAGTCTAAGGACAAACCGAAAGAACCAATCAGACACTGGAACAATACCTTCGTTGTTATACGTCAGTTTCTCAAGAGGATTGGGCATCTCTCTTGCCATGGCCGAGTTTCCTATAAACAACGCTATCCATTCTTCTATCAAATGCTCACCATTTTTTGCAAACACGGGTTAATCCAACTTTCCTTATTGAAGTCTGGCAGTAGTTAGGTACCCAGAGCTTCAAACCCGATTGGAATTGCTAAGGCGGAAGTCTACGGAATTTAAGGCATTTCATCAATCAAGCCCAAGTCAGGCTCAGAGGTCCGCTAATAGATCTAGAAGGGATTCGTCAAGTTTAAGGTTGGTGAGTCGTTTGGCTTTCAACGCAATTGAGATTGAAGATTCCTTCCGCCAAGCTGGGTCCTCGTTTTATGGTCCTTTTTGATAAAAGATGTATTAACGCGGTTGCTTTGAACTGGAACTCCTCAATCGCTAAAAGTGCAACCAGTATTCCATGTTCTCTTTTAAGAGGTATATCACTAATTCTTCAGTGACTCCACCACCTCCTCCCAACTTACTCGAGAATGTGGAAGAGATGAGATTGAAGCAATTCTAGACGCCCCAGGTATCTGCAGGGAAGTTGCGATATCTTGTCAAATGGAGAGGGTTTGGTCCTGAAGAGAATTCTTGGGAACCGGCTGAGCAGGTTCCCGCTCCTAGGATGATCAAGGCCTTTCATTCAAGGCATCCAGAAAAACCTGGAGGCACCCGGAGGTTGCCCGTGGGGGGGGGGGGGCAATGTAAGACCGGTGGCTACCTGTGGCCACGTTCCCGCGTTTGTCACGCGGAGATACGCGCCGCGGGTGCGCGGGCACTCCGCAGTGAAGGGCCAAAGGCGTGGAGTCCGGCGTCTGGCTCGGGCATTGAAGATCCCACCTCCTAGACGTGCGCGCGGACGTGGGGAGCACGTTCTGAAGCCGGATGATGACGTGGAGGGTCTTTTAAGGCCCCTGCATTAGCTGGTTCTTGCTGCCAGTTCAGAATTAGTTTGGTTCTGTCTTCAGCTCCCCTTGTCGTATTTTGCTCGTGTCTGATTTGTACCCAGTTCCAGTGTCAGCCGTTGGTTCCATTCCATCCAGCCTGCACCCAGTTCCAGTTCAGCCTTGGTCTCCATTCCATCCAGCCTGTACCTCCAGTCAGCCCTGGTCTCCATTCATCCAGCCTGCACCCAGCTTCAGTTCAGCCTTGGTCTCATTCCATCCAGCATCGCACCCAGTTCCAGTTCAGCCTTGTCTCCATTCCATCCAGCCTGCACCCACGTTCCATGTTCAGCCTTGGTCTCCATACATCCAGCCTGCACTCAGTTCCAGTTCAGCCCTTGGACCCATTGCTCCGACTTCACCCCTGCAGTGGCAGTCCACAGTATCCCGACCATCTACCGGTGCCCATTTCCTGGTTCCAGGATTGTTGGAGTGGTCTCCTTACCACTCAGGTATCTTATCTAACAGTGCCTCCTGTCGCTGCCTTACTTGTGTCTACTACCAGCTGCTTCTCTCTACACGCAGGTGGGTTCTGTGAGCTTTGATATGGAACCGCAACCTGGGCTGTCTGTCTTGCCGCACAACATCCTCACCATCAGAGCTCTGGGGAAGACCAACAGACACTTAGACTCTGGTCCAGTGAGGGTTTGCAGGGACTCTCCCTGAAGATCCTTAACAGTAAGATTTTACAATTACAATAAAGGGTAAAATGATTTAAGAACAGCCTAAAGGGACAGTTCAGTGGAAATATCAAGATTTGTTAAATTGTTAGTTGTGTAATGCCTTCTAGTTATTCTTACATATTCTCTCCCACTTAAAACATCAGTTTATTCATCCGCTTTGCTGTTCCCTGCTGTTGACATCAGTGAGCTGACATTTCAGGTTTTCAACGGTCCTCTTCTTCCCAGGATGCACCACTCCTTAGAAGTGTTCCTAACAGTATTTCTACTGATTGGCTGTGGATGGGTCAAAGATGCTCAGATCTCTGAGCAATCTGAATCAACTCAGGTGCTGGGTCAAGGGCAAAACCCAAACGGTCTCTACAGGGGTCCTGCCAAACAGGAAGTGCAGTATTTCAGTTGCATTTATTTATACACAGACACAATGCGAATTTGGCAGCGATAAGGTCATGGGATGAAAAATACTGCCTCTTTTTCTGAAAAAGCATAGTATTTCACCAAACTCCCCTTTAAATGAGAACTGGCATATATTGACAAATGGCCCCTTCTTTTTGCACCATATATTTACAAGAATACCAGCATTGACAGCGAGACGGTCACAGAACCAAGTCTGATGTTCTTAACAAAAGCCACTTCGAACTACCCAAAATCAGTTTAGGCAGAGGACTTAAACTTACTGGTACGCACCTTGTTTAATTGTTCTTTTTGCCAATTTATAGATAAGAGAGACAT